>OZ025300.1:34873806-35235806 GCA_964019185.1 Maratus speculifer | reverse complement strand
TAATAACAATCATTATTTTCACGCATATTTTAGTGCACTTCATAAATGCATATAACTTTTAATATGTTTGATAAGGTGTGATATCTTTAAAATTCATTTGAAACGATTTTTCCCCATAGGCAGTAATGTAACAGAAAACTTTTGACCGTTCTTGTAAAGAAATCAATCATGCTAGTAACTTCATTTGCAATAGCTTTCGTGCTAGAGTAAATGTCAATAACTTCCAAATATTTAAGGGCAATCAGAGTATATTTACGAAAGTTTGAGCACAAACAGACGGCCAGCAGGGCCGTAGCTAAAATTGAACTATAAGGGAGGGGGGGGGGGGGCTCACAATTTCTTTATCTCTCTCTTTAATGCAGAAAGATAAATTAATGCATATTCACATTGTAGGTACTATGTTTCTCACTAAATTGTTGTAATAACTTCATTTCATGTTTTAAAAAAAAGTTAGGATTATAAAGATTTTGGGTGTATAAATGGTGCAAAATTCATGTTAACTTCATGCGAACAAACAGAATGAAGGAGTGTTGAAACTCCCTTTATTTTAGATACAATTTAGTATTTCTGCAAAACTGTGAAAGGTCTACAAAACTAGATTAGATTTTGAACATAATTCAGTTTGGATTTTTGGAACAGGAATTCAATTTGGATTTTCGAAACAGGAATTCATTAAGTGACCTTGGAATCTTTACGAGGGAGGGCTCAAAATATTTTTTTTTTTTTTTTTGGGGGGGGGGGGGCTGACGCTGAGCCGCCCTTAGCGCCTCCTTAGCTACGGCCCTGACAGCCAGACAAGCCGAAATCATAAACACTTTTCGACTTTGCTGGAAATATGATTTCAAAATGATATTTTTGCACATCAACAAATGAACACCTTTCATGTTAAAACATTTTTAAAAATAAAATAAGACCTGGCGAGGTGTCTGGGAAAAAAACTGCCTTTCTGGGTGTGTTTGGTAACAGGCAACTAACTACAAGTATTATTTTAAGATAATGATGGGAAACCCACATAATATTTCACAAGGTCACATCCGTGCATAGACTTTGAAAATAAAACTAGACAAAAAAATTAACCTTCTACAAGATTCTAACTATTTTTATGGCGTTGCTAATTGTAAAAAAAAAAAAAAAAAAAAAAAAAAAAAAAAAAAGCATGTCTGTTTGTATGGATAACTATGCATATACATGTACGTATACAGGGTGCCCTCCAGACTGAAAGTTTTAAAGATTTAATAAAAAGGTACATTGTGAATTTTAGAATTTCCTTATTAGCCCTATTATTTTAATTTGGTTAATTTTAACACAGTTATTCTTATAAATAAAAAAATCACATTCATATCACATGGGTGAAAAACTGTATAACTTCCTTGGTAAATGCCGCCAGATTTGTACAGGATAAATCACACTGTCAGAAAAATCCGTTTTTACGCATTAAATTGTTCGTCATTTTTAAACAAATATTTTCGTAATTCTAGAAAACTTGTTTTTCCGTTAATTATTGCTGGTAATCACGAAAAGAGGGATAAATTCCGTTTTTTTCTCGCACGTATGCGTATTGGCTGTATTAATATTAAAGTTCGAATTTATTTTTAATATAAAAAGCTGAAAATTCAATAAATTAAAAATTTCTAACTTATTTATAAACGAAGAAACAAACACAATGCTTTCAAACTCAATAATTTTTTTTTAAACTTCAAATTATTGAAATGCAAGCGTGATATCTTTAAAAATCCTGTCGGCTTGGCCTATAGGCGGAGGTAGATTTCGAAGAGTGCTCATTTCAACAACAAAAAATAAATTTGGTTACAGATAAACCCAGTTTAACAATTTTATTTGTCCTCTTTTGAAAAACTTATTTCATTTTTCTATAAGGACTGGTTTTATCAGAATCACCTTAAGCTAAATTTGGATCAAATGCCCATTTTGGCAACATATTTTGAAATAATTCTGACTTTATTAAAAAAAATCGACTAATACGGTACATTATATAGTTCCTAAATAACAAAAGACTGTCAATTGAATACGTTTGAGAGCAAAATTGAATTTAAAAATGAATTATAAAATAACCAATTTTGAATATAACCTCAATTCTTAATCATGATAGCTTCGGGAAATTTTGCGCGAGTGCCCCCTTTGACAGCATTTTTAAAAATATATTCAGCCTTTATCAAAAAACTGAACAATGCGGGACATTACACAGATCCTATATAAAAAAACCTGTCAATTGGATGTGTTTGAGAGCAAAACTGAATTTAAAAATGAGTCAGAAAAAACGCAATTTGTTATTTCAATGCTTCCTCAAATTTTCAATCACAATAACTTCTCGAAATTCTGTTCAAAATACCCTTTTTGGCAGCCTTTTTTGAAATATGTTCTGTCTTTATCAAAAAATTGACCAATACGTCATATTATACAGTTCCTAAATAAAAGGACTTGTAAACTGGATGCGTTTGAGAGTAAAAATGGATTTAAAAATGAGTCAGAAAAAAACGCAATTTCTTATTTGAATACTTCCTCAAATTTCCTATCACGGTCACTTCGGGAAATTCTGTTCAAAATACCTATTTGGCATCCTTTTTTGAAATATATTCTGTCTTTATCAAAACTCTGGCCAATGTTTCACATTATATAGTTCCTAAATAAGAGAATCTGCCATTTGGATGCGTTTAAAATAAAAAATGAATTTAAAAAACGATTCAGAATGTAAGCAGTTTGAATTAGAGGTTTTTTTCTCCAACTCCAATTGTTATTTAATTTATTTTTGCTATACGAATTGATCCTATGAAAAACTTGTCAATACAAAAATTGTAGATATTATTGAGAAGATGTAAAATAAATTTAATTGGATTTGATAGTTTAAGAATTGACAAAGTTATGGATTTTTTTCTTTTTCCAAACCCCTTTTTATTTTCGTTTTTAATTTTTTTTACCATTAAGAGTTAGTCCTATCAAAAACTTGCAAATACAAAAGTTTTAGATAGTTTTGAGAATATTTATAAAAAAGTTAGATGGATTTGATATCTTGAGAATTGACAAAGTTATGTTTTTTTTCTCCCAAAAACCCTATTTTTTTCGCCTCTTGAGCCCATTTTTAACTTTATCAAAAATCTGTCATGCATAAACGGTTGGCCCATTATTTAGAAGCAATATAAACTTTAAACTTATTCGATATCTATTTTCATTAAGAAGTTATGGGGTTTTTTCTGTTTTCACAAAAACGCCCCCTATTTCGACCCACTTGGTCCGATTTTGCCCATTAACGAACTTAGCCGAGATTTTATCCTCTTTGATTTTATGTACCAGTTTGGTGGAGATTGGTGAAGAATTATAGAAGTTATCGTGTCCATAAAAAAGTGAGATATATAGATAGATAGATAAATATATAAAAAACTGGTGCGAATGCAATAGGTAGTACTTCATACGAAATCTACCTAAAAATTCTTTCATAAGAGTAAATTTAGAGAATGGGTGTTTCCGCATGTGTAAAGCAGCCCCTTAAAAAAGAAAACAAGTCGGAAATTGCACGTCAGACGTAGCAAATGCGGTGTGTTCCTACTATAATGAAGTTTTTAAAATATACAGTGTACTTTGGACACAATACAGTATCCGAAATCTTTTGTCCTGTAAATACTAATGTCCCTGTAAATGCTAAATGATTTCTATTATACAGGAATTAACTTTTAATAAACCCCAACAAGATACATCAATTTAATAAAATGTGAAATAGTTTAATAATATTAAAATGCGCCCCAACTAGTGTTTCCCCCTATCCCATTATGTAATGGAATACTTTTTTGTGGCTCTGTAAATGAATAAAAAATATTCTTTGCACTACAGATTGTGCAAAATGTATTTTTTAGTATATACTTCATAGATGCATATCAATTCTAAGATGGTCGAAAAAGTGTAAAATCACTAAAATTTACTTGAAATCATTTTTTCCCATTGACCGTACTGTGGCGGAATACTTTTGATTGTCCCTGTAATTGAACTATGCAGCCGATTCTTATAATATTTGAAAGGACTCGAGATAATTATGTAATAATTATGTATTTTAAATTTCAAATGATTCGGTTGGATAGTTTTTGCTATGTTATATGCGGACAAACAATGTTTCCCAGCATTACATTATGTAGTGGAATATTTTTGTGTGGCCGTGTAATTTAATAATAAATATTCTTTTCATCACAGATTATACAGAATGTATATTTTAGTATATATATATACTTCATAGATTCATCTCAATTCTAATATATTCGAAAGAGTTTAACACCATTAAAATGCATTTGAAACTATTTTCCCGTACCATAACGGAATACTTTTGATTCTCCCTGCAATTGATCTATGAATCGGATTTTCATAAAATTTGAAATGACTCGACAAAATTATGTAATAATTATATATTTTAAATTTCAAACGATTAAAATGATTTGAAACTTTTTCCCCCATTGACCGTAATGTAACGGAATAATTTTGATTGTCCCTGTAATTGATCTATGTATCCGATTTTTATAAAGTTTGAAATGGCTCAACAAAGTTATGTAATAATTATATACTTTAAATTTCAAACGATTCAGTTTTGTAATTTTTGCGTGTTATATGCGGACAAACGGACGCATTGAACGACGACTATATAGGTGCTACGTATTTACATAATTACGAACGCACCTAAAAAAAAAATGCTAACCTCGTGATATTCAGTAAATAATTTTTAGTTTGGACAGAGATGAAATATTACTAGATTTACTCACTTTCAGCCAGGATACACTCATTCATGTGATATAAATTGAAATAAGCTTTTAATTATTGTGCAAAAAGTTGAAATAAACAAATAAAAAGCCGAACTGAAATGCCGTTAAGAAATTTTCATCGGAAAAGTTATTCCTACAACAATAGTAATGGTAATTTTCTCACAGATATTCGATATATCCGTTTTCCAGTAGATTGCCTTAAAGATATTGAATCGCATCGAAATTACAGGTTTGAAAATATCGATATGTCCAATTTATCGAATTTTCGATTTGTGGAAAGTTTTCACCTGTTATCGCATTTGCATCATTAACGCCTGTATGTGACCATTTCGGTATTTCTTTTTATTCAGAAACTCTGAGTCCATACAGAAAATTCCAAAACAAGAATATTTACTTTATGTTATCATTAAACGCCTATCATTTAATAAGAGAAAAATCTCTATTCAGTATTCCTGATATGAATTAGAAATTTTTCAATAAAATAAATTCCTGCAATGCATGCAAAATATGCAAATCCTTTACACACATTTTTTTTTAAATTATAATTAGGGAAAATTAGGTACAACATGTAATGGACAAAAGTTAATAATTACCAAATATTCGAATTATTTTTCAAATGTATTGGATTATGTTTGTATTTCAATACTTTTTTAAACCAATTCCTATTGTGAAATTCATGGTGATCATTTCTTCCATTGGATTAACATTAGTGAATGGGTATTATCACTTGATTGAAGTAGCAATTTAAGGGTAAATATCGTTGTTTCTCCTCTTTAGTTGCACTGCTCCAACAGCCACAAAATTAAAAACAAAAATGAAATAACATGCATCAGGCATCGATTATTAAACTCTTTCCAATTCTAATACTTTTATTATTAAACAATTTCTTTTTATTTTATTTTATTTTATTTTTCTTCCTAGAATGACGTAAAAATATATTTTCAGCATTATTTTTGCTGTGCATATCCATCGAATTTTTTCGTGCAGTCCTCTATAAGCTCCACAGAATTTATACACACCACGCAATACGCTCAAAATTTAATAAGTATCCAAAATGGATACTTATCACCACTTCCAACAATTATCGATCTTAATAACTCCTATAATTGAATTCTTTTATACATTTCTGTGAATCAACGTGAATTTCTATGCATTCCATAGTCCGTAGAAAACATGATTCCATTATATTTGGAGCATCATAGCATCATCAAAATGCACCACAGACGATTTTGCCTCATACACCATTATGTAACGGAATTCTTTTGTACATCCCTGTAAATAAAAGATAAATACTATGCACTTCATAATCTATATAAAGAAAAACATGTTTTAGTGATCTTCAATGATTCCACTATGTTTGAAGTATCATAACCTCAATAAAATGCTCCGTTAATATTTTTTCATCACAGACCTTAATTTAGTGGAATTATATTGTGTATTCCTCAAAGCCAATTATAAATGCTACTTATTATATACTCCTTAAAAATTATGTTATCGTCCATCCCAGTAATGCATATCAATGACATTATATTTAAAGTATCGTAACATCTATAAAATGCTGCTTTATCCCACTAACTAGAATGAAATGGAATTTTTTTTAGTATCACTGCGAAAGAACTATAAAATGCAACACATTTGATTTTAATAAGAAATATTTTATATTAGGCTTTATAATGTATAAAATTCCCTTTGTAATTCGGGTACATTTATGAGAGTCAGAGCACGGACAAGCGACAGACAGACAGGCAAACTGAATTCGTAAACACTTTTCAACTAAGTTAGAAAGTGTCTGAAGGAAATTATCATTTATTTGATTTAACTTCGCAAACAAATTATATAATCTGTTAAACGTCATCTACAGTCGAACAAGTGAAAAAAGAGAAAAAAAGAAAGA
The DNA here is from genome assembly GCA_964019185.1 of Maratus speculifer. Lineage (NCBI taxonomy): Eukaryota > Metazoa > Arthropoda > Arachnida > Araneae > Salticidae > Maratus > Maratus speculifer. Next base: position 35,229,158 of record OZ025300.1, on the reverse strand, counting down.
AAAAAAGAAACCCTATCGATAAAAAGTTGGTGAGAGGAAAGAAAGGGAAACGCCTGACCTTTAGTGGGAGGCTAAAGGTATGTTAAAAATAAAAGGGAAAAGGGCACAAAGCAGAAAACAAAAAGTGAGGAGGCTAACACTTCCATGCACATGAGAGTGGGTTGCAGAACGTGCAGGAATTTCTATTACAGATGAAAAATGCAGATCGTGATTTTTTGTTCGATCAAATAAATAAATAAAAAATTATCTCTCGTGTTTACGATTAAAGGATGGTTTTTTATACATGTTTCTGTTATATAACGACTTTTTTGCATAAAAAGTGCTTTTTAAATACAAAAATGCGGTGTAAAAATTTTAAATAAAACTCTAATTTCCTCTGTAGATTAAAAAAAATTAATAAATTATTTTTTAAAATTTAAATCAAATTTTTTAAAATGTATTTTTTAAAAGCACAATAAAATTTTAAAAAAGCAACAAATTTTGAAAAAACTAATTAGTTTTTCTTCAGACTAAAACTACATGAGAAACATTTTTGCTTTTTCACGTATTTTAACTCTGTGACTTATATCATATTTTAATGTTTGTAACTATTTATTTTTTATATTTATTTATTTATTTATTTATTAGAAGGAGAGGTCATTATCTTTCAAAAAGAGTTTCTCGAGTATTCCTAATACAGACGCGAAAATACATTTTAATTTACATTTGAGATGTTTTGCTAAAATAGTGTGCTTAACCTCTTCAGTTCCGAAGCAAAAATAATAATGTAAATACTTTTTAAACAAGATGGCATTGTAAATGACCGAAAAAATATCTTTTCTGAAAGTGACCCACTAGGCGCTGAGAAATTTAGGTTCAAAAATATGGATCTAAAACTACAAACCCAATTAATACATCTATTTAAAAACCATAAATAAAAACGAACAACATCACAAATTTAGGAGCTTTAAACAAGTAAATAATTTACAAATCCTCAAAAAACTGTATTGAAAAAGATTTAATTTAAATACTTATGAAAATTTATTACTTTCTTGATACTAACATTTGGACATTTTTGGGCATTTTGCGAATTGAGATGAAAGTAACATTTATTTTATGAAGGATTCAGCTTAGAGGAAGGCATTTATTCGTTTAATTTCGACGCAAACAATATTTAGCTATTAAGAAATGATGTAAAAATTTGGTCCCGAATGGGAATCCAGGGACCAAAGTGGTTAAAGTGTCTAACTATTATAAACAAAGTATGAGAAATTAAATGAGGTGGCGAAAACGTCATATTGGAATTTTCACATATTTGATAAAAGTACACATGTAGCTATGTACACAATAAAAATTTTATTCTGCCAATCTTAAAAACTTCTTAAAATCTTAAACATAATTTGCATTTATTTTTTAGGTGGGGGGGGGGGGGGGGCTGGAGAAGCTACAATTTCTTAATTTAAAAGCAAGATTCATAAAATAAAATTAGTATAAATATTCTAATGTTATAGAGTGATTTTGATAAGTTTACTTCAATTTTTCAAATGCATTTGGAATTCTGGTTGCTTGGAATGAAAAAAAAAAAATAGAAAATGTACAGATATATGTAATATGAAAGCGAATAATGTAAAATAACGCATACTTATAACACACATCTCTTACATAAATGTAAGCTTTAAAAGCCTAGCAATACCTATAAACTGCCAGCTGAGATAATTTTAAAAAATATGGAATTTTGCTGAATTTATTTCAAATTTTCAAACGTACTTCAAATTATGTTTGTCTGGAATGAAACAAAGAAGAGAGAGAGAGTAATATAAAACAACGCACATTATAAGTTAGTTGTTCATGTGTAACACAAATATAAACTGTAAGGACTTAAAAGTACCTGTAACCTACCAGGTAAGGTAATAAAAATAATTTTTTGTTAAAGTTTCTTTTGTAAAAACAAAAATATATTCTTACAAATTTTAAACCTTTTTTAACAATTAAATACTACTATTTTAAAAGTTAAAAAAACGGAATATTCCTGTAAAATAAAAATCTTTTTACTGTCATTTCAGTTGATTTTTTATTACAGTATAGAAAAGATAAAATTTGTTATTATTATTAGGTTTTTACATTATTTTCAAAAGTAAGATAAAGTATATTATGAAGAAATATAGTGACTCTTTGAAAGTTCGTACCTAGAACAGAGGCGCCTATCTTGTAATAAAATAGTACTTACGAATCGCAGTTAGCAAGCCCCTATTTTAAAGGAATTTCCTTAAATCAATTTAATAAAAAAATACAATATTTAAATTGGTACTTGGTTATCCCGTCGACCAATTTCGCCAAATTATACAAATCGCCAAACTAATAGCCAAGTTACACAGAATGACATAATTTTTATTTTAAATAACGATAAAACAAATAATTAGCAGAATAATTAATAAAAATACAAGTAAAAAGTCGAAATAAAAATCAATTAATAACGTTTTAAACACGTGTACCGTATTTAATGCCATTGAATGTGATATATTCACGATCATTCATTATTGGCATTTAATCTTATAGTTTGGCGATATTTTTTTGGTCAACGGTATAACCAAGTAGTATCTTTAAATTTTTACTAATCTAACAATAATTTAATTAAAATGCTGAAAAGTCTTTATTATATATATATATATATATATTGTCAGGTTCTCATAGCACCTGTGCTAAAGAATGGAATTTCTACTATTTCTCTATTTCAATATTTCATATTGTATGGTTGTGTACAGAATTTCCAAGGTGACATTCCTTCTTTGTGGAAAGGGGAATTGCCAGATAATCCTATGCAGGTGGTGTGTTGGAGGAAGAGAAGATTGCTGACAGGCATGTCCATCTGTCAGTGAGGTATGCGGATGATCAGGGGATAAGCAACATGTCACTAGGCAAGAAAGGAGTGGGGGAATGTGCCCAATGAGGAAGCTCCAGAGGGGGTTGACATTCGTGTGACCCAGTGAGTTGAGAAGGGCATGTTGGTCTCAGAGAAGTCATTCCGTACCTAGGTTTCGTACCTAGAGGTTGCTCTGTGTGGAAGAGCGTAAAGTAGTGCGTTTTCTGGTGAGCAAAGGACACAGACGTCCTAGTGTTTAGCGCTCTGGCCTAAGAAGTGCAGGCATAGTATACTTGTGTTGGGAGACTCAAGGTTGAGCTCCGATAAAGTGAATTTAACGTGTATTGAGTGTGAGGTGGAAAGTGTAATTGGAATAGTACACAGCCAATCTTTACTGTATCTAATTTAATGTTGAACCGGATCACCTATATCCGAGTTGTAATTGTATATATTTGTAAATAGCGTATTTAGTGTGTACATATATTCTTAATAAACTGATAATTCAGTTACTTGACAGCGTAAGTCTTCATTTACACAAACCTCACAGTGGGTGCCCGATATCACCTAGTAATATCGGTGGTGGCAGCTATATCTACCACGGACATTCTTCAAAGTTGTGAGGACTGAGAGGAACGTCCGACAAATTGGTGGCAGAGGTGGGATAGAATCGCCTGAAACCAGTGACCAGCGAGCCGTGTTGCAGTCTGTTAATGCCGGAGTATCCAGTGGAATTCTTGCGTGGTAATGCCGGATCGTCGAATGTGTGCTAAAGTGTCGTGCCATATCGTCGAGTGTGTGCTAAAGTATCGTTCCGGATCGTCGATTGTATGCTAAAGTGTCGTGCTGTATCGTCAAATGTGTGTTAAAGTGTTGTGCCATATCGTCGAGTGTGTGCTAAAGTATCGTGCCGGATCGTGTCGATTGTATGCTAAAGTGTCGTGCCGTATCGTCGAATGTGTGCTAAAGTGTCGTGCCGTATCGTCGAGTGTGTGCTAAAGTGTTGTGCCTGTGCCGTATCAGTATTAGAAAAAACTGAACTGTTGTGCCATATTACCTCTACATCGTGGAACTACCTGTGATTAGAAAAGTAGGTTGTACCCCAGCAAATAAAGTATAAGGTAAGGTGTTTTGATCATATCCTTCTGCTGACATCTCGAACCAAAATTTGTTGTTGTATGATTAATAGTAATTTAAGTAAATTGTCTATATTATTTATGTGTTTTATCAATACTTCCTACCTATGAAGTGTTCATAACCATATTTAAGGAAAGATTATAATAACTTGAGCTAGTATTGGCTTTCTCTAGATATTTTCGTTACTAATTGTGTTAATATAGTTGGAAGGAATAATTAACTTATTTAAATTTAAATTATTGTTAAAGTAATATTTAAGTGAAGCAACATTTTTTAAGTTTGAAGACTGTATAATAACATTTGCTTAGAATTTTAATTGGCCATAGTGAAAAAAAAAAGGCTCAAAAGAGAGCCATAGTGAAAAAAAAAGGCTCAAAAGAGAGCCATAGTGAGGATAATTGTAGAAATTTATATATGCATGTTTTACAATTTTTCTTTATGTGAATTTTCTTGATTGACACCAATACTTCTATTCAATTTCAACGTATCAGTATTTTTATGTAAATTGTATGTTATTATCTAAGTGTATAAATTGGAATCGATATTGCATAGTGGTCAAATTGAATTACTATTTTACCTTTTGTTTTATTGGAAGTATATTGTGTGATATCAATGGTTGAGGAAAATTAGAGTATTCAGTAGGTTAATTAGAAATTAAATGCATTGATTATCTGAAGGGTATTAATTAGTAAAATAAGTGGAGATGTATCTGTACTAAGTTAGAAATTTAGGAAGTATTAATTTGATAGGTATAGATATTATTGAAGGGTGTTAATAACAATCGGAGAAGGTATGGCTTTCTTATTGAAACTAAAAAAGGTGTATCTTCAGGTGATAGCTGAAGAAATAGGTGTTGAATTCACGGAAGATGATACCAGAATACAGCTCAGGAAAAAGATAATGGACAGTGATGGGTATGACGAGGGGATTATTACGGAATTATCTAACACTATTGTCGCAGAACGAATAGAACGCGAAGAGTTAGAAAAACAGGAAAAATTAGAAAGAGAAGAAAGGGTTGAAAAATTAAGGATGGAGCATGAATTAGAAATGGAGAGACTAAGGGTTCAAGAATCGGCAAATAATTCTAATGTCTCTAGGGAATCTAATAATGAAAGTAATATAGAAAAATCAAAAGTGTGAAAACTCTATCTATCAAAGTACCGGAAGGGACTGAGGGATGGAATTTATTTTTTAATAGCTTAGAAAGGGCATTCAAAACTAAAAATGTACCGGAAAACCAGCAGGCCGAAATTCTACTAAATATGTTAGGAGATAAGGCGGATAATTTGTTAATTTATACCACTAAGGAACAAATGGAGAATTATGAGGAATTAAAGGAGTTAGTTCTAAGGGAACATGAGCCGACACCGAAGGCGTGTTTGGAAAATTTTAAGAAGGCTAAGAGAAACCAGAATGAAACTCATGTATTATTTGTATCGCGTTTAATAGCGACGTGGGAAAATTATTGTAAGATTAGAGGTGCCGACTCTTATGAAAAGGTCAACCAGTTAATAGTTACTGATAAATTAGTAAGTACGTTAGATGAGGATACTGCGTCATATATTGGGTTAACTCACCAAGGTAAATGGTTAGAAACTTCTAAAATTGCTAAAGAATGTGACAATTATTTTGACGCTAAACATAAGTCTTACGCCGTTACGTATAAAAGTTTTAAAGGTAAAGATAGGCATGTAAACAATGAAAAAATGAGACCGAGGGAGGATAGCAAAGTTAGTAATAATTGGAGGCAAAACGGGAGTAATGAGACTAGTTCTTTTTCGGATAGGAAAATAGATTTTAAGAAGCCTAGTGATGCTTCAGCTCCTAAATGCTTTAAATGTGGTTTGAGAGGTCATTACCAACGTTTTTGTAATAAAGTGGGTAATGAGGGAAATAATGGTATAAAGGGCGAGATCCGAAAGCGGGTGTGCATAAGATTGTGGTAAAAGAAAATAAAGAGTTACCTAATGGAGCTATTGTGGCGAGAATATCGGCAAAGGCCGAACAGAGAAATAACGTTATTGGTGAGAAATTAAATAAACTTGAGAAAATTGAAGTTAGTGTAAATGGGCAAAAAGCAAAGGGATTGGTTGATTCTGGATGTGAAATTAGTGTTGTTCATAAAGATTTGGTACCGGAAGAGAAATTAAAATGAGCGGGTAGTATTTATTTACAAGGGTTATTCGGTGAAGCAGTTAAATCGCCGTTGGTTAAACTACCGTTAGCTATTCCGCAATTCGGACAAACTAATATAATTCATCAGGAAGTACTTTGCGCAGTGACTGATAATATCAATGAGCAAGTAATTCTACATCCCGAAGTGATTAATGAGTTGTCAGGTATCAACCGCGAGGAGCCATTGCTAGAGGCCCAAGAATTAGATAGTTCGGAAATTATTATTGATAATTCGAGTGAAAAGGGAGATATGAATAACGATAGTTGTAATGTTTACGCAATAGAAGCGCGGTCGGAAAATGTACAAACTCAGAATACGGAAAAAACGGAAGTGGAGAAAAATAATAAACCTATTGTTAGCAATTCAGATATGTTTAAGAAATCCCAATTAGATTGTAAAGAGTTAGAGAAAGCTTGGGAATTAGCTAAAATAGATAAGGGGATTATTATATTGTAAATGGTTTATTGTATCATAAAGAGAAATTGTTAGGCGAAATTATAGCGCAATTAGTAGTACCCAAAGTAAGAAGGGAAGAAATCTTAAAATTAGCGCATAGTTCGGTATTTGGAGAGCATCATGCAGCTAAGAAAACTTTACAGAGAATCAGGTATTCATTTTATTGGGAGGGGATGGCGAAAGAAACTGAACAATTTTGTGAGTCATGTTTAGAGTGCCAGTTGACTAGAGGGGTTAAAGTAAACGATAGAGCTACTATTTCCCCCAGTGTCGCGGCCGGAACTCCCATTTCAGGTAGTTAATGTTGATTTAATTGGGCCTATTGATCCTAAAAGTTCCCAAGGGCATCAGTATATACTAACCTTAATTGATCAACATACCAGGTGGGTGGATGCAATCCCTCTAAAAAGTTTAACTGCTAAAACCGCGTGTGATGCGTTACTTCAAATATTTATGAGGACAGGAATTCCAAATACAATCGCCTGCGATAATGGAACCAATTTCACTGCCGACTTAACGAAAGAATTTGAGAAAAGGTTAGGTGCTAGTCCAAGATTTTCGACCCCACAGTATTTACAGTCAAACGGGCTTGTGGAACGATTTAATCAGACCCTTAAACGTATGTTACATCATACTATTAAAAAAGAAGGAAAAAAGTGGCATGAAAAAATACCATTTGTATTATGGGCGTATAGGGAAGTCCCAAATTCTACGACGGGAATCGCACCTCTCCAATTATTATATGGTAGAGCGCCGGAGGGTCCTTTATCGATTCTCAAGTCATCTTGGGCAGGAGAAAATAAGGGGGCGCAGTTAGATACTACGCCGATTCATGAGTATCTGAATAAACTTAGGGGACGTTTAGAAAGAGCCGCAAATGAGGCAAAATTATCGTCTGAGGTGCAACAAAATAGAATGGCGTATCATTATAATTTAAGGTCAAAAGAAAAAACGTTTGAAGTAGGTGATAAAGTAATACTGTTAATCCCCGATTCAACTAACAAGTTATATTCTAGGTGGCAAGGGCCGGCAACCATAGTCGAAAAACGAAATCAGCATTCGTTTATAGTTGAGTTAGCCGACGGGAGTAGGAAGCATGTGCACCAAAATAAAATAAGAGAATTTATTGCTAAATGTAATATCGTTGATATTGTTTTTGAGGGTGATGAGGAATTTGGAGAAGTTGGGAAAATTCCTATTTTGAACCGGGATCAAGAAGTAGAACGAGATATAGAGAAGTTCGAAATAAAAGGGTTATCTAATAATCAAGTCAAAGATATAAAGTCCATTTTGAGGGAGAATAAAGAAGTGTTTATGGGTCCTGTACGACCAGCTGAAGTAGGGGAGCATCGTATTGATCTTAAACCGGGGGTGGAAAGGAAAAAGCCAAAGTTATATAGTGTGCCGGTAGCTTATAAAGAGGAAGTAGATAGGCAGATTCAGGAGTTATTAGAATTAAATCTAATCGAAGTGTCAAATGCTGAAATTAGTCATCCAATTGTTTGCGTGGCGAAAAAAGACGCAACTGTTAGACTTTGTATAGACTATAGAGCGTTTAATTCGGTAACTCAGGTGCCAACCTTTCCGATGAAAGATTCACAAGAAATCATGTATACCGCAGGGGCGGCTAAATATTTATCATCGATTGATTTATTGAGAGGTTATTGGCAGATTAAAATGGCAAAGGAGTGTAAACATTTGACAGCTTTTACAACGCATAATGGAACTTATCAGTGGCGTACCATGCCTTTTGGATTATCAGGGGCGGCTGCCACGTTTCAGAAAGATATGAATGAGGTTCTTCAAGGTCATCGGAGGTATGCGGAAGCATATATTGATGATGTCATCATTTTCTCCGACACCTGGGAAAAGCATGGTGAGCATGTTAGGGCTGTCATTGAAGAACTTAAAAATAGAAATTTTACGATTAGACTAGACAAATGTAAATTTGGAGAGAAATTGACTAAGTTTTTAGGTCATGTAATTGGAGGTGGAACGCATGCACCTGATGAGGAAAAAATAGGAGCAATAAGGGATCTAAAGAGACCAAAAACTAAAAAGGAGGTTAGATCTGTTTTGGGATTAATGGGATTTTACCGATCTTATATTCCAAATTATGCCGAAATTGCTATACCTTTAACCGAATTGACTAAAGGGAAGGTTAAGAATACTGTACCATGGGATGAAAGGGCAGAAAAAGCATTTAATACTCTTAAAGATGAGTTATGTAAAGTGACGAGTTTGCCTACACCTATCTTAGGCCGGGAATATCAGCTCCACGCAGATGCTTTCGACCTGGCAGCAGGATCTTGCCTTACTCAAAAAGATGAAAAGGGTCAGTTTAAACCGCTAGCTTTTGCCAGTCAGAAATTGTCAGGGGCTCAGCGTGCTTGGCCGAGTATAGAGAAAGAGGCTTGGAGTGTTCTCTTCGGGCTGCGGAAGTTTGAAAAGTGGACCTATGGATCTCAAATTGAGATCATTACAGATCACAATCCATTAAAATTTCTCACTGAAACAACCCCAAGATCACCCAAACTCACTAGATGGGCTCTTGCCTTGCAACGCTGGAACCTGAGTATTTCTTATCGTCCAGGAGCTCAACATTTAAATGCTGACGCAATATCCAGGCTACATAGAAAGAGCTGGGAAGAACAACCAGTTGTTAGCCCATCAGCATCAACGACCCAGTAGTGGACAACCTTAAAGGGATGTCGTCACACATTTAATTTTTTTTGTGTATGTGTAAATATTTTTGAATTTTGTGTTTATAATAGTGTATTAGTACGTGTATTGTTTTTGTAATATTAATATTGGTACAAGGTTCAGTAGAGATGTCAGTAGATAGTGTTCAGACATCTGGAAATACCTATGTAATAAGCATAATGAAGAAATCTGTAAAGAGACTATTGAACTCTTCTGCTCTATTACTATATGTTTGGGGAAAATTAGCCCCTAAAAGGCATATTTTCCGCTAAGGTGGGGGGTGTCAGGTTCTGATAGCACCTGTGCTAAAGAATGGAATTTCTACTATTTCTCTATTTCAATATTTCGTATTGTATGGTTGTGTACAGAATTTCCAAGGTGACATTCCTTCTTTGTAGAAAGGGGAATTGCCAGATAATCCTATGCAGGTGGTGTGTTGGAGGAAGAGAAGATTGCTGACAGGCATGTCCATCTGTCAGTGAGGTATGCGGATGATCAGGGGATAAGCAGCATGTCACTAGGCAAGAAAGGAGTGGGGGAATGTGCCCAATGAGGAAGCTCCAGAGGGGGTTGACATTCGTGTGACCCAGTGAGTTGAGAAGGGCATGTTGGTCTCAGAGAAGTCATTCCGTACCTAGGTTTCGTACCTAGAGGTTGCTCTGTGTGGAAGAGCGTAAAGTAGTGCGTTTTCTGGTGAGCAAAGGACACAGACGTCCTAGTGTTTAGCGCTCTGGGCTAAGAAGTGCAGGCATAGTATACTTGAGTTGGGAGACTCAAGGTTGAGCTCCGATAAAGTGAATTTAACGTGTATTGAGTGTGAGGTGGAAAGTGTAATTGGAATAGTACACAGCCAATCTTTACTGTATCTAATTTAATGTTGAACCGGATCACCTATATCCGAGTTGTAATTGTATATATTTGTAAATAGCGTATTTAGTGTGTACATATATTCTTAATAAACTGATAATTCAGTTACTTGACAGCGTAAGTCTTCATTTACACAAACCTCACAGTGGGTGACCGATATCACCTAGTAATATCGGTGGTGGCAGCTATATCTACCACGGACATTCTTCAAAGTTGTGTGGACTGAGAGGAACGTCCGACATATATATATATATATATATATATATATATATTGCCCAGTTAAACTGATGGCATTGAGCTCACAGGCTATTCACACTAATTGTATATTACAGCCTTTTTTTTTCAAGAAATAATCTTTCTCGAAAAACAAATTAATTAGGGAATAGCTGCTTCATCACTCCTATATACGTTATCATTAACCCCCAAATCTATTTAGGGATTCGCCTTATCAAACAGAACCTATATTCAAAATTTGAAGCAAATTGGATAATTCTGCATAAAAAGCCATTTATCTAATTAAAGGGTTGAGTAATCGTCCATTCCCCCTTTATACTTAGCCAATGAATCCTCAAAACAAATCAGGGAAGCATCTTATCAAAATGAACTGTATCGAAAATTTGAAGCAAATCAGTAAATTATGCGTGAAAAAACCATTTACCTAAATTAAGGGGGTTACCCCCATCCCCTATTTATACTTAATCAATAAACACCTAAAACTAATCATGAAGACGCCTCAACAGAATGATCCTAAATCTAAAATTTGAATGAAATCTGCTAATTCTGCATGTAAACCCATTTATCTAAATTAACGGGAGGGGGGTTAGCCCCTCGCCCCCCCCTCATATGAAAATCTAGTGAACCTCCCCCTAAAAAACTAATAAAATTCCCTTTATCAAAATAAACCTATAACCAAAATTTGAAGCAAATCGGTTATTTTTATGATGAGCTATCGCGTTACCTGCGTACGTATGTACATGTACAATGTACATATAGAACGGGTGGATACATAAGCTCTCAGGCTTTAATAGCATGTGAGCTAAAAACGAAAAATAAAGACATTACTAACAAACAGCCACAAACAAAGGAATTCTAAATAACTTTATATTGATTTTTTCTTTATTAATATGAATGGGTTCAAACAGAAAACAATAAAAGAAGAAAAGTCAATTATACTTATCTACAGAGAAAGAGAGCGGAACACGAAGTAATAAAAAATAACATGCAAGTAATAAATAAAAAACACATTAACCCTTTGAGGGGCAAAGCAGTTGTATTCATTAAATGCTGAAATGATCGAATGACACCAGAATTTAAAAGCAAATTTATTTCAAAATAGATAAATGCTTATCTTCGCGTACTTGATAAAATTAAAATTTTCATTTCAAAATTCTGGTGTCAATGTGGCATTTTTCAATTAAAATTAAGTGGTATATATTTTATACCACCGCCCTTCAATGGGTTAAGTAATAATTGACAGTAAAATATTAATTTCAAAAGAAATTCATTTCAAATGAAGGGATCTAAGAATTTCTCTCTGGATAAAAATTAAAACACTAAATCTTTTTAAATAATTACTCTTTAATATTGAAATAAGAGTGTATTTGAAATAATCGATCATTGTTTAAGGGATTAATCGAGAGCAAATAAGGTAAAAAGTAAATACTTTGAGTTCTTTCGTAATTATAAGAACACAGATTTTACTCTTTAAAGATACCGAGTAAAAAGTACCCATTTTCTCCAAAATGCAGAAAATTCCCCAATCTGACGTAAAGATTATTTAAATTCTCAAATCTAAAGCTGTAGTTCCTTTAAATCAAACGGATGTTTAGGTCACAAAGTTGCTTACAAGGAAGGTCTCCATACGGGCATACTCAGAAAATTCTGAAAAAATTACAGAATGTTCTTCTCATGTGGATATATATGTTTGTAAAAAAATTTTTGACGGAACCCCGATAGAATGTTCGTAAAAAAATAATGAACATTTCTTTTATTTGGCGATTTATCATCGGTTGGCGACGAAATAAAATTTCAAAAAATACTTATTTTATGTCAAATTCTTTTTAAGGTAAAAATGTTTCATTTTGAACTTTTTAAAAGAAATTTTATTTATAATGTTAGTTTTGTCACCTTTAGTTTGTTTTAACTATATTTTTGTCATAATGCATCTAGAATGAAAATTAACTGTGAAATTTTATGAAGTAAAGCAAAATTTAAATTAATTAAAATTGTTTCAATCTCAAAATTAACTCCAATTTAATTGAGCTCTGTTGATTCAGTTTTGTTGCTATGGAAACAAACTTCCCCGATATTGAAATTTATTGCTGCAGCATTCTTAATCTGATCTTTATTTTGTCATACGCTTAAATATATGAAAAAAAAATTTTTTTTTCAATATGAAAGTATTTTTTATATAAGAAATTATTTTTGAAGTGATAAAATTAAACAACTGCAGCAAAAGCAACAGAAATATGTAATATAAAATACATCTATATGTCAAACTCTCTCATTGTTCAAATTTAAATTCCTTAATACTATTTACATGTATTCTAAAATTTAATTGACAAGAAATTTTCAGGTGCATTAAAATCGTTTGCTTTTGGCGAGGAAAAAGGCTGCTCGCCAAATCGAGTGGCGCTTTCGTCTTTTCGCGCCAAATACTGGAAAATATTTTATTTTTTTACTGAGTTTCTTCTGTAATTCCGCCGCTAAATTTGACTGATCCTTTATTACACGCATGAGTAGTTTAATCAGGATTTTTTTCAAAAAATTCTGAGTATGCCCAGTATGGAGACCTTCCTTGTTAGTACTTATTTAACCTATGCCATTATTCTTGCAAAACACACACACACGCACACAAATCACAAACCTAAGTTCAAAATTTTCTGAAATTATCCAGGCATAATACATTTTTTTTGCAAAAGGAAAAACCTCTTCTAATCACAGAAGTGTTGTGGCAGTTTGCTACCTATATTTTTTGTGCTTTATATCGAAATTATTTTTTGAGAGTGTAGTTAAAGTTTAAATATAATTGTATAGTAGGAAAAATAAAATATTTTAATTTTCAACTCTAAAAGTAAGAAAAGAGAAAAAATGCAGTGAATTTATTTTTATTTATGTTTATTTAATTTTGTTAATTGAATAAATGATGATGATGATAATCCTTTATATTTATTTATTCCAGTTTTTGTTTCTCTTCTTACAAAGAAAACACAAAACTGAAAAACAGAATTGAAACAAATAAAGTAAGAGAAAAATCTTTTGTGTCATTAAATAAAAAAACTTTCGCCCGAAACAATTTTCTCACATTTAAAAACAAATTAACAAAATGGAAAAACACACAAACATAACATAAAAAAGAAAAGAAACTGGGAAACACAATGGAACCGAAGTCATTTATTTCGACGTTAATTTAATATTTTTTTAAAAGTTTTATTTACAAAAAAAGATAAATGACATTACGAAAAAACTTCAAGAAAAATCTTATATCAAAAGGTTAATATGTTCATGAAACAAATTTAGTAAAAATATAATGTATCATTCATTTTTTATATTTAAGTAAAAATTATCAAAAATAGATATATTTTTTTAAAATCTTGAAAGATTGTTTCATACAGTTTTATTATTAAAATAGAAATACGTATTTTAAAAAGGGTTGCAATAAATATAAAAACTTGAAAAATATTTTAGTAAATAGACATTACAAGCTTTGTACACACGATCAGTGACATTTCGAAGATGAATAATGATAAATAAAGCATTTTCCTTTTTTAAGAAAGTAAAGTTAGGAAAGTAAAGCAGCGAATGAAATTTGACGTTCAACTGGATAAAAGGGAATGAAGACAAGGATGATCGGCATTCAGTGATTGCTTTGTTTCGATGAGTACGATGTCTCAGCGAAGTCATTTGACAGATTCAGAAGCTTGGAGAATTGTTGGTAGGTTAGAAGGGGGCCAAACTCAAGCCGAAGTAGCGCAAGCCATTGGAGTGTCACAAAGTGTCATTTCCAGGATCTGGAACCGTTTTTTGGAGAGTGGATGTGCAGGCCGAAGACCAGGGCAAGGTCGTAGATGGGCAACAACGCCCAATGAAGATCGGTATTTAGCGTTAACAGCTCGGAGACACCGAAACATGAACGCTACTCTTCTCCAACAACACCTTCGCTCGGCTACAGGTACCACGATTTCAACTCAGACTGTCCGAAACCGGCTCCATGCTGTAGGTCTGTATGCTCGCCGACCGATGGTATGTGTTAGATAACATCAAGGCATCGTCGCGATCGCAGGGAGTGGGCAACCGAGCATGTGAACTGGAGGAGAAATGAATGGAGCAATATTCTGTTTTCTGATGAGTCCCGTTTTTCTGTGCATCCGGATAATAGGCGTATTTTCATCTGGAGGGACTGTGGCAGGAGGAATAATCCTGCGTTCGTGCACGAAAGTGTCAGATTTGGCGGTGGAGGAGTGTTGGTGTATGGTGGCATCTCCATTGACGGGCGCACTGACCTCTACATCATTCGAGATGGAGCTCTGACTGGTCGCCGATATAGGGATGAGACCCCCAGACCTACTGTAATCCCTTACGCTGCAGCAATCGGAGATAACTTCATTTTAATGGACGATAACTGCAGGCCACATCATGCAAACCTGGTGGAGGATTTCCTTTTCGAGGAAGGAATCGTTCGAATGGAATGGCCAACGTGTTCTCCAGACATGAATCCAATCGAGCACGTTTGGGACGCTCTAGGAAGACGAGTTACTGGCCGCCAACGACCCCCACAAACTCTCCAAGAACTGGAAAGAGCTCTTCTGGAAGAGTGGGGCAGAATACCCCAACTCGTCATTAATAGCCTCATTGAGTCCATGCCTCAAAGGTGTTCAACGTTGCTGGCCGCCCGTGGAAACAATACCCCCTACTGAAAATGATTTTCTTTGAAGAAAACACCTTTTCTTATTCTTTTTTTCTCATATGCACAAATTGTGTTTTTTTCCTTTTGTACACAAATGCGCAATAAAATGCATTTTTTTCTGCCAAACATATGTAATTTATTCTCATATAACCTACTATGTCTGTCGACCATGTATCAATCAGCTAAAAAGCTTCCCAGGTACAAAATCCACCTAAAACTGCAATGTCCTTTAATTGTTTTGAGCAGTGTACTTTGGAACTACAAATGAAATGTGTGGTTTCATCTTCGTATTAGTCATGATAAAGCAAAATAATACGAATTTGGGGCTTCCAATAAACACAAAACCATAACCAAATGAATAAAAAACATCAAAAACAAGACACATCAAAATTACTAAATTGGATAGAACAAGAAAAAGAAAAACTAAATAAATAAAACAATAAAATAAATTAAAAACGAAGTTATCGCATTTGCAATGTGAGAACAGAAAAATATACCATACATGATAGTTTGCCCTAATAAGATGTGAAACAAAAATTAATTTGATTGTGCTAACGTAAACTCAATATCTTAATATAAGATGAAATAAGAAATAAAAATAGATAATTAATATATGCTTTTTATACACTTAGAAATAGTATTCCAGGTATCCTATTAGTTAAAATTTAGGTATAAGTTAATCATGTAATTTAATAAAATTATATAAATAATATTAATAGAATTAATTGATGTAATTATACAATTATCCATACATTAATATCAATTGAACATCTTTATAATATGTTTTGCAATTTAGCAATCGCCTCTCCCCCTCTCAGTTTTTTAAACATTAAATAACCATTGCGTATTATCCAAACAATACCGCTCTCCTCCTTACTCTAACATCTACCTATATATATACACATATACATACATAAACTCTTTTTTTAAATTTCGAAAATAAATTATTTTCTAAGGTTTCTAAAGATAAAGGAATGCTTTTTGGACTACTGGATTATCTAGAATCGATTGTCAAATATTTTCATTCGTAATTATACTAAATTTTCATAGTTAAAGAAACATCTCTTTTGGACATTGTAAACAGATGGAATCAGTAAATATTTTGGTTCGCCAACTGCAGTTTCCTGTAACTTTTTTTTTATTCTTTTTTTTCTGTGTATATATATCTAAGCACATAGTTTAATTACATGTAATAGAGTTAATTACGTTTTGTAATATAAGGCGATGTTAAACGTTAAACTATTTAAAAACAAAAACATTCGACTAACCCCCACATCTTATTAACAGTAGCAGCAATTCTTTTTTTCCCCATTTTCCCCCCAAACATTGAAAAACTTTAATTTTTGCAGATTGGGCCTCACAGATACCTACCCCTACAGATACCTTAATATATAATATTTTTATTCTAACAGTTAAAAATATTTGTATATCAAGTATTTGTTTATACCTAATATCAAATAATGCAAAATCTTCAAAATATAATCTCAAGGGAACAAAAGTATCCGCCTCCTTAGCAAGTACATGGTTTTGATAATTCTGTTGCACTATATTCATCGGGACTGTGAACTTTTTTAATTTAAATGAATATTCTGCCCTTTTTTTATATGATATGTGTTATCGAATATTGAAAGGATTATTATTATTGTTATTACTATTATTATTATTACTATTATTGTTATTATTACTATTGTTGTTATTATTACTATTATTATTATTATTTTATAGATATGGATTAGTTTTACTTTTCATCCCCCTTACAGTACAAGAATCAAAATTGCAGAAAATATTTACTTTTACTTTATTTATTTATTTAAAGAAGAAGAAGTAAGTAAATGTAATGATGGTGATGCTATCCTTTGTATTCGCTTCTTTTTCGGTTTTTATCCAGGCAAAATTAAAAAAATCAATTAAAAAGGAAAAGAAACACGAGAAATCTCTTAGGCCATTAAGTTAAGAGAAAGAAAAAACTAATATGAAGAAAAGAAGAAGCGAGTGGAAAACATAATAAAAGAGCTGTCATTTATTTTGTAGTTAAAAAAGTTTCTTTTAATATATTATTTTCAGAATAAGATAAATGAGATTTACTTGGAGCATGAAAATTTCCATGGGAATCATATTTGCAAAAGCATTTTTAGCAGATTATAAATCTAGTAACCTATTATCTTCCATTAAATTCTTATGGTTTAGAAAACATAATTATCAAAAACAGAGTGAAACTTCCATTTAAAGAAGTTTCAACGTTAAACGTAAAGACTTCATTATGGAGAAAATTTATTTAATAGAAATCAACTCAAGTCCATGAAATTTATGTAATAAAATACACATTCAAAACCGAAGAATACACCTAAAATGAAAATGTTGAAAAAATATTTCGGACAAATAATTCGAGTAGTACTTTTTTTATGTGACATATGAGAAAAATTTAATCAAAATAATGTCAAAAAAAATAAATAAATAAATAAACAGAGATTTTTAAAAAAACTACAACGTAGTGTACCTTTTCTCTTTTTCCTCTGTATTCCAAATTCTTAACTATAAAAATATCTGTAATATTACTTTGTAAAAATTACTCATAAAAAAATACACTGCTCATAAAAGTTTCCGCTCCAATGTAAGGATCCGAATAATACATCATTATAATATTTTCCTGAAACTGGAAATAATTTCTTATTGTATTGAAGGTTTTTAGCATTTTTTCTTTTGAATGGAAATGTTTAAATAAATAACAATTTAATTTACACTCAATCCGTTGAAATAAATCCATCCATCTACCGCAACAGGAATTTCTCTGTTTAAATGTTGCACATCACCGAAAATTGAATAGACTTCGTTATATAGAATACATTTTTTGTAATATAGCGATTGATTTGCATATTAATGGTTACTCAAAGTCAATTTCAGTAGAAAATTTCTTTAAATAGAAAACTTCTGTAAACAGAGACTTCGTTATAGGGAAGTTCGACTATACACAAAATTTTTAAATGGTCGTAAAAGAATATTTTAACAACTCATCACCACGTTGCATATTGACAAGGGGGTGCATCGGCCCAAAAGTCAATGTTACTTATTAAATTATCTTTAAAAGACGGTTTTATTTATTGCTGCTATCTTCCAATACAGCAATTCATATAAATTGTTTATAGAATTCTAAACAGATGACGATATTAAGTTCATTTTTAGGCCAAAGTTTTATTTATCATTTGATTAGTTTAGTATTGTTATTGCGAAAATAAACTTTGTAAATTTTGTCGAATTAAAAAGAGTGTACATGCTCAAAAATAGATTTTCTTTACAAAGGTAAGTTAATACGCTTTACAAAATATTGTATTAGAAATTGAGAACTTTTATGAAACGTATTTAATCTTCTGTATATAGCAGGTATGATAAAAGAATACTAGTACATACTATTTTATTATTATTATTATTATTTAAATGTTTAAAAGATGTATTGCAACATGTGAGTAAATATTTTTTCCATTTGCAGCTGTTGAATCACGAAGGGTTAACGTATTTTCTTTGACATTAAAAAAATGCAAACCCAACAAAAATATTAAATTTAATGTTTATTTCTTCTTATATATATTTATCTGTTTGATGGGCTGAATTTTTTTTCCTTTTAAGAAAATGTAAATTTTATTTACATTTATAGTTATTTATTGTTATTTTTTTTATTATTATTTTTATTAGTATTGTGTTTCAAACTTTTTATACACAAGTGGATCAAATGCTTGTTTCAGCTTTTTCTTTAAGAAATAAATCAAAAAAATACAATTAAAAAAAAGGAAAGGAAGAAAGAAAATAAAGAAAATAAAAGAAAGGGAAAGCAAAGAAGAAAAAGTCTTTTATAGCTTTTAATTTTTAATTCTACAAAACCAAATGAAAATTTTCAGTTATTTTAATAACAGAGAAACAAATGAATTACGAATTGCATTTATTCCATTTTTAGTTTCTATTTTGGCGAAAAAATACAATTGTGAGAAAACATTTACAGAAAAATATCCTACGCTATTAAATCAAGAAACTTTTACCACCAAACCTCACATTTAAAAACAAATTAAGGGAAAGGAAAACGCATCAACATAAAAAAATACATACAATTAGAGACTGTAAAAATAATGACAGTGAAGTCATTTATTTCGGAATTAATTTAATATTTTAAATTATTTTATTTGTAGGATGTGATATTTACTCGACGTCTGGAAATTTTAAGAAAAATCGTTTGTGGAAGATGCATATCAAAACGCAAGTAAAATATGTAATTATTAAGGAAAAATTTAAATCTGATTAAAATGCTTTTAAAAATCTTTATTTACTTTTACTTTTTACTTACCCATCATAGATAGTATAAGGTAAGTCTTGCAATCGTTTTGAAAAACGAAACAAAATTTAGATGAATTCACACATTTCAGACACTGGAGATTCCGAAAAATATATTTTTAGAAAAAAAAATTGCCATCTCTCTTTTTGGGCGTCTGTCTGTCCGCCTGTGTGTCTGTATATGCTCTATCTCCCGAAGAAATTGAGATAGAGATTTGAAATTTGGTATATACGTAGTGTGTGAAAATGGGAAGAAGCCTGTTTAATATCAGTAACCTCAATTATCAGGAACTATTTTTTTTTTTTTTTTTTTTCAGGCTCTCGAAATATTCGTTCTGATGAAAAATACATAATTTTTTTCGATTTTTTTTTTTTTTTAATCTTAAGGAGTGAATGTAAAAGGCAGTAAAAAGGCACAAATTTTGCATAAAGAATGAAGTGTGTCGAATAATTAGTTGCCGAGATAATTGTAATCCTGTTTTTCACACTCTTCGATTTTTGGAATTTGGATCATTTATGGAAGAGGCATATCAAAACTCTAGTAAAATCGGTCATTATATTCAACAATTACTGGGATAAATAAAAGCCGTATTAAAATGCTTTTAAAATTCCTTCTTTACTTTTTTGTGTGGGGAGAGAGTGGGGCTGATTTGTTTTGGTCATTGCTTTCGTTACAAAAACTAAGTAATTAGAAAAATACAGCAAGTTTTTCTTTTTTATTTATTTTATGAGAAATACTGATTGATTGTATTTAATTATTTTTTATTTCATTTATTATTTTAATTAATAATTTGAGTCATTTATTTATTTATTTTTGAGGAAGAAGAATACCTCTGTTTGTCTTTTTAGTAGAATATTAATGAAGGAAATCTTTTTCTTTGGAAAAAGAATGCTAGTTGATAGTGATTATTCGTTTATTTAAATTTTTTAAGGCAACAATTAGATAATCTTTTTTTTTTTTTTTTTTACAGAATAATGAGGGTTTTTATTTTTAATAATATTAATTTGCAATAATTATTAAAACTAGTCTTTGACATTAAGTGAACTTCTTAAAAACTAAAAAAGAAACAGACAAAAATGCTTTTAAAAATATCAAAACATATTATTCATTGTAAATATCGGAAATAAAAACATGTATGATAATCAATAAATGTTATCTATAAATTTGGCTAATATTTCTTATCTATGAAAAAAAAAAATATATTGACCTTAATTTTGTAATAAAATTGTAAAAAAATAAAATAAAATAAATGAATTAGAATAAAATATAATTCTCCTTGTCCGAATCTTGTAAAGTTACGACAATATTTCATTGCGGTGGACAAGAATATACATCTCCTAGAATATACATCTCCTTTAATGAAAACAATGAAAATGAAATGCATGCTAAACTTATCGAATATCCTCTGTTTTCCATCCTTGCGCAAAAGAGAACATACCATACATACGTCCTCAGTGAGAGGTTAATAGGCAAAGGTCATAAGACTGTTGGGAAAAAACTATTAAAATAACAATGAGAAGGTTTCAGAATTACTTCTTTTTTGTTTCCACAGATCTTGGCTTAACTGAAGATGTATCAAGCTTTATGATTCTAAATTGAACGCACGTTTAGTTGAGGGTATATGTTCTTTTACATTTGTTCAACTGTCTTTCAATTTCCTTGCATCGTTTTTCATTAAAGAAACCCTTAATAATAATTATTATTATACAAAATCCTAAAATAAATACATTGTAATATTTATTTATATTTAATTTTAGTGCCATATAAATGTCTTCAGTAAGAATTTAACGGTCAAAAGTCTTGAGATTCTTATTTAAAATCTCCCATTAAAAAAGCAATGATATAAATATAGAAAATATTTTTCCCCTTTTTTTAATGCATCTTTATTTGAAGAAGCATCAAGCTTTTTTTTTTAATGGTTCTTGGTTGGGGATGTAATATTGTTGTGTGATAGTTATTATACTGTCCTTCAGCCTCTTGCAAAATGAATTCTTTTAACCTTTTCCGGCACGGGCAAAATCTGTTACTGAAATGAGAAATTATCGACTGACACCGGATTTCACAAACGAATTTATTAGATATTTTGAAGCCCCTAATTTAAGCTTTTATTATAAAAGTAAAATTTTACTAAAATATTATTGATGTCGTTTGCAAGTTTGGAATTAAAATTAGGTGTCCCAGACCGGGCACTGTGTGCTGGAAAGGGTTAAAGTGTTCGAACTCACTTGGAGTATTTACTTTCTTAATTACTTACTTTATTTAATTTATTTATTGTAAAATTCTATTATGATTACAAAAGAATAATTATTTTTTATTTAAATTTTCTTAGTACATTTTCATATTTATTTAATTTTAGTACAATATAAATGTCTTTAGTGAGAATTTAATAGACAAAACTCCTTGAAATTGTTGTCCAGAATTTCCAGTAAAAAAATGATATAAGTTTTAGCAAAGTTTTTACCTTACAACTTTATTTGCTACAGAGGCATCGAACTTTTCTTATTCTAAATTGTTCTGAATTGGGAGCGTATATTGTTGTGTGATATTTATTATACTGTCCTCCAACTTTTTACAAAAAAAGAAAATAAATCATTAAAATGTTTGAATTCCTTTTAGTATTTACTTACTTTTTTTTTATCTTGTTTATTCTAAAATTCTATTATAATTATGATATAATAATTATTTATTATTTAATTTTTGTTTGCACATTGCAATATTTTTTACTTAATTTTAGTATACCCATATAAATGCATTCAGTCAGAATTTAATAGACAAAAGTCCTTGAAATTGCTATCCAAAATTCCCATTAAATAATGATAGAAGTTTTAGATTTTTTAAAATTATTTATTTATTTTTGTACATATTTATTTGCTACAGAAGCATCACGCTTTTTTCGGTTTTAAATGGTTCATACTTGAAGACGTATATTGTGTTTTATTTATTATAGTTTTCTCCAACTTCTTGCAAAATAAATTCTTTTACAGTCTCCGAATTTATTTCGAGTATCTATTTATTTATTTATTTATTTACTTCGAAATCCTACTATAATTATAATAGAATGTATTTTTTTATTTGATTTTTGTTTGTACATAATAATATTTTTCAGTTTAATTATAATAACATATAAATGCCCTTAGGGTCATTCCATGTCAATTCAACCAGACCTTGTAACCCGACCCACAGGGATTTTGATGAAACTTTGTATACACACTAATTCTATCATGAAATGATTCCATCAGAAATATTTCCTTCCTAGACCTCATAGTTTGTGAGATATGGGGGGTCCAATTCTTGGGGTTTTCTCAAATCGCACATTTCTGAGTCTGTATTTTGAGATTGCAGTTCCATCTTCAAAAAATTGTCTCTCTGGATCTAAAACATGAAACATCTCAAAAATTTCACTGTAAGAATATAAATAGATGCAGATTTTAATAAAAAAATATTTAAAAAATTTACTTGTAATTTTTAGGATAAAAAAAATTAGCCAAAGTTGACAGTTATGGTTATTTTTCCAAATTTTTGTGACTTCACAAAAAAGGCTGTACACAAAAAGGCAAATTAAATTTCCAATTTCTTTTTGTTTTAAATAAAAGTTTACACTTTGGGCTTTATATGTATGAAATAAAAATGATGTGTTTCGCATGGCTTATGCAAAAATTTTGGGTACTTTCCAATTAGCCGGATGAGTGCTTTATTTTTATATATTACATATGCACACAAAAAAGCAAATGAAATTTCCCATTTCTTTTTATTTTAAATAAAAGTTTATACTTTGGGCTTTCAATCTATGAAATAAAAATGATGTCTTTCGCATGGCTTATGCAAAAATTTTGGGTACTTTCCAATTAGCCGGATGCGTGTTTTATTTTTACATATGTACATATGTATAGATCTATATAAATACAGATGTATGATACATGTACATATGTATGTATATATACAGTATATTGATATATATATGTATAACACTGGTGCCCGTCTAACCGAAAAGTACCAAATTTTGCCTCGTTTTGAAAATCTGCACCAATTAAGGGGGGGGGGGGAAATCTGACTAAGTTTAGCTGTGGTACTTAAATAATTACTGGAGTTTCTATGAGTTACTGAATTTAATGTTATTGGATACAAAAACAAACTGGAAATTTCATTTGCCTTTTTGTGTAGAGACTTTTTCATAAACTCACAAAATTTCGTAAAAATATTCATAACTTTCAATTTTGGTTTACTTTTTCGGCCCTATATAAATCTCTATTAATTTCCCTAATTGCTTTTTTTCACTTGCTTTTAATGCCGCTTAAATGGTTCTCCACATTTATATAATTCATACTTCATTAAGAGCGAAATTCTGTGATGCTCACATATATTAATCAAACTGTTTTCACTTAATTTTTGTTTTATAAATGCAACAGTCCTAACTAATAAAAGTTCTTTTTCTGAATCACAGAGATTATCAATGTAGTCTATTTCTCTGTTATTTGTGTAGCTAGTTTTGTGACATTCTAAACCATTTAATATTACAATACTGCAAGCCTGAAGACTAGTAGAAGGTTTAATATCAGGCTCCATATTACAACAATAAAACAAAAAAGTATTTATACATATCACAAACTATAAAATATGTAACAATCAGAACATATTTTTAGTAGCACAGTAAAAGTTAAATCATTCTTCTATGATAAGAAACAACAGAATGACAATAATTTGATTAACTTGATTTCAAAACATCTGCTTTCATACTAACGAACATTACCCTGCCTTTATCAGAAGGTGTTTATACAAGGCAGGTGCAATTAAATCTTTCAGACTATAGAAACAAATTTAAGTTCTGTTAAATATTTGTGTATTTAAACTTGCCAATATAAATATTTAAACTGATTAAAATTAACCAAGGAAAGGAAATACAAGGTTTTGAACATTTTTTAAACACAAATAATTAATATATAAGCATTCGAAAGAAAGAATGGAAATGCGAGGAGAAAAAATTTTCTGTTTTATACTGTACAAAAAAAAAAAAAAAAAAAAAAAATCTGTTTTGAGTTTAATTATTGAAAATAAAAGTAAGAGATTCTTTAGATTATCAAAAAATGCCCATTATTAAATACCGAAATGAAATATATATGGACCATTCACTAAATTTAATGGGGAAACATATTACAGTCAGATTTTTTTTTTAATCAGAAAAAACAAAGCCTAAACTTTACTTTGAGAATTAAAAAAAAAACATGCATCAAATAACATTAAATTCAATAACTCATAGTAATTCCAGTAATTATTTAAGTACCACAGCTAAACTTAGTCAGATTTTTTTTCCTCTTAATTGGTGCAGATTCTCAAAACAAGGCAAAATTTGGTACTTTTCGGTTAGACGGGCACCAGTGTTATACATATATATATATATCAATATACTGTATATATACATACATATGTACATGTATAATATATCTGCATTTATATAGATCTATACATATGTACATATGTAAAAATAAAACACGCATCCGGCTAATTGGAAAGTACTCAAAATTTTTTCATAAGCCATGCGAAATACATCATTTTTATTTCATAGATAGAAAGCCCAAAATGTAAACTTTTATTTAAAACAAAAAGGAATTGGAAATTTCATTTGCTTTTTTGTGTGCATATGTAATATGTAAAAATAAATTACTTATCCGGCTAATTGGAAAGTACCCAAAATTTTTGCATAAGCCATGCGAAACACATCATTTTTATTTCATAGGTAGAAAGCCCAAAGTGTAAACTTTTATTTAAAACAAAAAGAAATGGTAAATTTCATTTGCTTTTTTGTGTGCATATGTAATATATAAAAAAAAAAGCACTCATCCGGCTAATTGGAAAGTACCCAAAATTTTTGCATAAGCCATGCGAAACACATCATTTTTATTTCATAGATAGAAAGCCCAAAGTGTAAACTTTTATTTAAAACAAAAAGAAATGGGAAATTTAATTTGCCTTTTTGTGTACAGCCTTTTTCGTGAAGTCACAAAAATTTGGAAAAATAACCATAACTCCCAACTTTGGCTGACTTTTTTTATCCTAAATATTACAAATAATTTTTTTAAATATTTTTTATTAAAATCTGCATCTTTTTATCTTCTTACAGTGATATTTTTAGGATGATTCATGTTTTAGATCGATAGAAACAATTTTTTGAAGATGGAACTGCAATCTCAGAATACAGACTCAGAAATGTGCGATTTGAGAAAAACCTAAGAATTGGACCCCCCATATCTCACAAACTATGAGGTCTGGGAAGGAAAATTTTCTGATGGAATCATTTCATGATAGAATTAATGTGCACACAAAGTTTCATCCAAATCCCTGTGGGTCGGGTTACAAATGGGGGAAAAATTGGTTGAATTGACATGGAATGACCCCTTAGTAAGAATTTAAAAGAAAAATTTCTTGAGACTTGTCCAAAGACCATACAATTGTAAAACAGTTTCTTAAAACAACAATAAAAAAATATTCCAAAAGGCATAAAACAAACTTTTTCTGCCTTATTCCCTTAAGGGTGTTTTCAAATCTAAAGATGTAAATTTATGACACAGGTTTTAATTCATTTTTGTTTGGAAATGCATGAAATAAACAGTTATTGTTATTCAGAAACTATGTGATCGAAGATCGAATTTAGTAAACACGAAAGATCTTTCAAAAAATAATGCCAAAACGGGCGTTTTAAATTTAATTTATGGCGAAAAGCGGAAATACCATTCAACGAATAGAGAAAAAGTCTTTTCACGTGATCAAAAACACTTATAATTCTACAGGTAATTTATTTATCAAAACATAGAAAAAGATTTTTCGATTCCAAATCGCTTCTGCCAATTTTGTGAAGAAAAACCAGTCGTCGCGTGACTCAAAGTCGCTTATAACTCGATAAATAATTTACTTATCAAAAAATTGAGGAAAATCTTTTGATTCCAAATTGTTTCCATAGTTAGCACAGCCAATTTTTTGCCTGTACGTTTAAAAATAAGAAAGTAAACGTGTCAGAAAATTTCGGGTTTGTTGAACTGTAGAGTTGAAAACTGCCTTAATACGGATTATCATAAAATTTAAGATATCCGAACGATTTAAACATTTTTCATTTTTCAAAGTCATAACATAAATACATTATAACATTTTTAAAATTAATTTGGGTACCATATAAATGTCTTCAGTATTGTCCTTCACATCTGGCGAACTGAATTTATTTAAGTTAAACTATTATAAAATGTAAAGTCAAAATACATTCAGAAATAAGTGTCATTTTACAATGATTTATATAATTTTATTATAACCCTTTTTTAAACAGCTTCCTTTAAAAATACTTAAATTTAAATCGTAATCTTAAAAATAACAAGCAAGTAAATTGATATGTTTTCCAAAATAATTAGAGCCTCAGTTGATTTTTATAATTATTTTAAATAGAAAAACAATTTCCTAAAAATCATATGAGGAAACATTTATGAAAATCAATATGTAAAAATAGAACAGAAAGAAAGAAAAAGAACAAGTTTGTTACGATTCAGTATATCTATTTCTATTTTCCTAAAAACTCATTAGGGCTACAATCTCAGCTTTGAACAAGGGAAAAAAAAATCTTAATGGATTCATAGAGGCATTATAAATTATACAAGTAGCAACTTCCGATTACTTCCCTCACAGAGAGAAGAAAATGGACGGATAATTCTGACTCAGCCCACAAAATATTACTTCACTATCTAACAAGCGGAAATAAGCAATAGAATCGGCAGACGATTTTTATCTCTCCTGTATCCCTCTCTCAACTCCTCTTCACATCTCTAATACAAAAATAATAATCTTTATGGAAGCGTAAGTGACGAAAAATAACTCAAAGAGGAAAAAAAAATATAAATAAACAAGAAAATAAACAAGTCAAAGAAAAACTGATAATAAACAAAAAACAAAAGAACGTAGAAAGATTAAGAAATGGCATCAAAAAAGAATACAACGTAGACGCCCTCTAGAAGCATGCGTGGAGTGAATTACAACGTTATTAATTTGAGATTTATCTTTGTTCTTTTTGGTGATACGCCAAATGTTTTAAGAATAACGTAAGTACAAAAAACGAACTAAACGAGATAAAAATTAAGAATAGGTTTGAACAATGTTAAGCTTTTTAAATTATCATTAGTTATTTTTTATTAAATTATTTATTCAGAATTATATTAACATTCTATATGGGTATCTGGGTGTATGTTTCCGAGTTTTTGAAATGAAATTCGAATAGAAAAAAAAATCCTTCAAAATTAAAAACAGTATATTTTAGTTTAATTGAGGATTTTAAAGAGGTATAGCAACTGACATTTAAACAAATCGTTTAGATTAACTGTTTTGTATAATATTAATAGCCTTAGCCACAACATTTTAAATGACACGAAAGAAAATTTATTTATTTTGATTAAAGACATGTACAAACAAATGTTACACTATGCATAAAAACAATATTTGCGAAATTCACTATAGTTGTTGCAACATAATTGTACATTATTTACACATAGTGTGTTAATAAAATATTCAATCCTGCTTGAACCCTAAACCACGTAAATCAATCGAAAACAGGAAACCGAAAAAAATTTCGATTACAATATTTTCTTCTATTATAGATGGAAAAAAAGGGAAAAAAATATTTATTATTTTTTTTTCTTTTAAGCAAGTCAAATTAATACATGAGGTAATTTTTATTCACATTTAATTTTACTTAAAATGACAACCAATCTCATCGGTTGACATCCAGATATCAAGATTAAGATAACAATGTCATTTTCAAACGTAACTGAAAATAGAAACATCACAATTTAAAATGATATGACAATGTTTTGTTTATTTTGAAAATGAATCTACCTTCACCCACGTTCTATTCATCTGTCAAGACAGATTATTGCAAATTTGTTTACGTCGTTATCTTTACATAAATACGTTTATCGCGACTACCGTTTCCGTCTTCCCTTTTCTTATCGCAACTAATTTACCTTTTTTGTTGATGTCTGATGCGGTGTTTTTGAACTCTTTTATATCAGCGCTCGAAATGTACTGGCGCAAATCGGAACGATATTCAGGTTCGTGAAAATATGACAAACATCGTTCCGGTTCCTAAAATTATGGTAAATATCGTTCCAGTTTGTGCAGCTATTAAAACATAGTATTATAGTTGTATTTATATAGCTTACTGTCTTCTCAGTAACTTTTTAATTCAGAGGCTATTCAAAGCCTGAGAGCTAATATGCCCGCTGGTTCTGCATTGATGTATGTATGTAACGCGATAACTCTGGATAAAAAATATCCGATTTGCTCCGAATTTTATATAAAGCTTCATTCTGATAAGGCTTCTCCCTGGTCAGTTTTGGGAGTTCATTGAATAAGTATAAGGGGGAATGGGGAACTGAGGACTGACTTACCACTCTTAATATAGATAAATGAGTCTTTTGTGCAGAATTATATTATTTGCTTCAATTTGGTATACCTCTTTAGTCTGATAAGGTGCTTCCCTGTTTAAATTTGAGGTTCCTTGGTTAAATAAAAAATGGTGGAAACGGGAGAGCTAATCCTCCTTATTAATTTAGCTAAATCGGTTTTTCATGCAAAATAATCTATTTTGCTTCAAATTTGGCATACAGGTTTATTCTGACAAGGCGCTTCTCTGATTAGATTTGCAGGTTTATTGGTTAAATATAAAAGGGGAAAACAGAAAAGGCTAATCTCTCCACCCCCCCCCCCTTAATTTAGCTAAATTATTATTTTATGCTGAATAAGAGTATAATATACGATTCGTATGAATAGCCTATGAGCTCATTGTCATCAGTTTAACTAAGCCCTTTTCTTTATTATTTTTTTTATTATTTAGAATTTTGAATGCATTTTTTAAATTGTTTTCTTGTAGTTAGACATAAACATGTCTATACTTTTGAGCAAAAAACTTGGTCGATGAACAGTGTTAGACAGGCAGTTAGAATACCGATAAAATCTATCAAACATTCAATGAAGTTCAATAGGATTAATTACATACATTTTCGTTTAAAATAATTTATTTTAAATATATTATTTTATTTATCACTTATGAAAAATTTTATTTTGTGTATATTTTTTTTATCAATCATTTTACGTATCATTTACTACTGAAAAGTATATATTATCTTTTTACGGGTCATTTATTATGAACAAGTATCATTCCAGAGTAATTTATTATTTAAATTTTGACATGAAACATGTATTATTAATAATGATGGATTGAATGTAATGTCACTTCAGTCTAATTAATTGCATGTTTTTTTTTACATGAAATGTACCTTAATAACAATGGATTCCCATCAATATCTTTTATAGCATAACATTATATAAAAATAATTAGTACAATTTATATTCATAATTATTTCAGCTAAAGATAAACAATGTATAGATATGTTTGGGTCAGCATATATCAGTTTTAGTTATCATTAACTATTAGAATACTTCTCACATAAGTTTTATTGTTATTAAAGTTATTTTATGCAAAAGAAAATACGTAATTAATCAAACTGGACAATATTGCACTTCTGTCATTGTAATTAAAACATATTTCATTTAAAATTCACATAATATAGTGTTCATTCTAGGTCATTTTTGAAGGGTGCAGCACCCTGCCTTTTTAAAAGTACGAGTAAAATGCACCACTGGTTTTACCCAAAGATTTTTAATAATTTTTTTTTTTTATTCCGCAGTATTTCTAAATTTTAGTGCCCAAAAATTATAGAATTTTTTCATTTCTTTAAGAAAAAGAACATGGAACTATTCAATCATGTTTTAATTTAATTGTATTATTTTTATATGATAAAATAGATAGAAATTAATGTTACTTGATTTATCATACTTAAAAAATATGTATTTTACCGCTTTCTTTTTTCCCATCTAAAGGCAGTAACAAATTTTTCTAGCAAAAGTGCCTTTTTCTGCTGCAGTAGTGCCCTTTTTAGTAAATAACACCATGCCTTTAAAATATATATATATATATATTGTAAAATAGATTACTTTAATTTTCCAGTGTCATGAATAACCAACATTTCAATTGAAAATATTGCTTTATTAAATAATATTATTGTTTTTTATTTTTCCAACCCGCTGAACAAACATCATTCTAATATAATGTATTACCCCCCCCCCCCCAAAAAAAAAAAAAATGAATATGGTATAACCCTTTTGGGTCTAGTGTACTATTAATAGTATATATCTTTTAATGGGGGTATTATTTTGTTTTAAGAAATACTTTTGCTACTATTTACATGTAGTAGTGTTAGTATATGTTTTGGCATTTATTATATAACTTCATTCAACAGCGCTAACTTTACAAAAATATTGGGTGGACTCAAAAATTTTTTAGCAAAATAACACACTTTTTTTTCTTTTATTGTGTATGTGTGAGTAGAGAGAGAGGGATAGGGGAGTGAAATACTAAAGTTGATAATTAAATAAAATAAAATAATATTTTTTCTATGCAAGATTTTAAATTACTATAATTTTATTAAAAAATTTATTAAATTAAACTGTCCCAAATTCTTTCTTATAAATACATTAATATTTATTATAAATAACATGCAAATTACCAACTATTGAAGATACAAAAAACTAAATTTCGAGAAAACATACTTTAGCCACCTAAGTGCTTCAAAACATAGACAGCAAAGAGGTTTTCAGTGCTCCTGTAATTTTAACTGATGATTTTAACTATTTTCCATTTAAAATTACTTTTGAGAGCCTAAAACCTAATAAAACCTAATAACCCCTATGAAACCTAATTTGAATCAGCTATTAAATATATTAAAAAATAAATTACGTACTAAACAATTGAATTTGAGTGGGCGTAAAGATCAAATTATTGGGTGGGCTCGCGCCCCATGCGCCCAAAATATAAGTTGGCGCCACTGACTTCATTTATGTTTAGGTATTTCATAATAAGAATAATTATTATTATTTGTTTAATTCTCTTTGCACCGTTTGCTATTCTTTTATTTTAAACATATGTTTCACTCTTCAAATTTAAAATAAAAGCTACTTTCCTGAAAGAGTCATGTGTAATAAAGCGCAAAAAGTATTAGAAAGTTGTAATATAAGTTAAATCTTATACAATAATACAATAATATCTAATACCATATTTTCTAAATATCTCCAAAAAATCTTCCTTTGCCTATTGTCATATAAATATAAATTGAATCATACGCAAAACAACCACATTCGTTATGTTTCAGACAGTGAAATAAACGTTAAATATTAATTAATCTATTTGGATAGCTAGTTTAATGTTTAAAGTTATTAACGTAAAAGTAATTCTTTTTAAAAATTGAAAAAGAAATTCGAACCTGACAGGGTTAATACTGATGGACTGAATACTTTCAGAGCCTTGCGAAGTGGGGGGCGAAGGGGGCAGTCGCCCTGGGCGCGGATATTGAAGGGGCGCCAAATTTATTCTACAATCCTCATCTGTTTCTTCTTATATTGTAAAAAACACCATATATATAAACATATTGGGACTTTTTTTGTGAAAAATCCATGCACTCTCAAAATAGTACGTTGTTTCTTTCTTGGAATCCAAAAGAGGTTACAAACTGTTATATTGGTACTGTTAGATACATTTTTTCCACATACTTTTTCTAGAATCCCTTTGCAATTTTTTTTTTGTATTATTCAGTTGTTAAAATTAAACCTAGTAATATTCAAAAATTAACGTCAAGCAGCTATTCACTAGAATTTATTTTTAAACTTTTCAATTTTGTGACACTTGTCGCAAAGAGAAATGGGGGTAGTTTGGAGCGGAGGGGGGCACCAAATCGAAACTTCGCCCCGAGCGCAATTTTCTCTTCGCACGCTGAATACAATATCGGTTACAATTAATTACTATACTTTATTTCGAATAAAGTATACTTTGATAACAATTTATTGCTATCAACAACTTTCATTTGTAACTTTAGATAAATCCTCTTATTCATAATTTACATCCATAATTATTTAAACAAAACATGTAAATATTATAGACCACTTATATCTTTTTTCAACTATCATTAAATATTATGTTGCTTCTTAAATAAGCCCTCACGCAACTGCTGTTTGATATCACATGTTGATAAAAGATATAAGTTTGATAAAATTAAATAATAAAAACAAAATAAATAATAATAATAAACAAAAATTAAAATAAAAATTTAATACGATCCTTGTTTTCATTACTACCTTTACATTAATAATATTTTAATAAACAATTTTATTTTACTTGAGAGGTGTAACGAAAAATTAAAAACAAATATTGACATGTTTCGATTCCATCTAATAAGAATCATAATATTTTTTTACAATAGAGCACGTGGTTTTTAATTTACATCTCAATGTCGCGTGCCGTTTGTATTGACCGTGAAACGATTGGTATTTTTATTATTTTTATTTTATTATGATTATGGTTCTTATTAGATGGAATAGAAACATGTCTATATTTGTTTTCAATTTTTCGTTACACCTCTCAAGTAAAATAAATTTGTTTTTTAAAACGTCTATATGTAAAAGGTGTATTTCTTAAAATCTTGTAATTTAAAATCTAAAAGATTTAATAACTTTTTTATTAATAACATGTTTATTATAACATGTTATTTTTTCAATTAATTTTCCACAATGTAGTTACGCTCGAAATTATTAAATGTTAAATAGGTGAATTTTTCACAATGCTAATTAAAGGGACAGTTTAGCTTAACCCTTTCAAGTCCGATTATTTTTTCAGTCTTTAGGGAAAATTAATTTTACGTCAATGGCATTAAGACAAGTTATCCAAACAGATTAATTAGTAACGTTAATTTAACGAATATTTCATTGTCAGAAAGGTGTTTTTGTTTCGAGTACTAAACAATTCATATTCATATGACAATTGGCTAAAAAAGAGTTCTTTGGAAATGTTTAGAAAATATATTACAATAGGATTTAACTTATATTACAATTTTCTAAAAACTTTTTGCGCTTTATTACACATTATTCTTTCAGGAAAGTATTCTTTATTTTAAATTTAAAGAGTAAAATATATGTTTAAAATAAAAGAATCCCAAACGGTGTAAACAGAATTAAGGCCCCACACTAGGCAAAGAAAAAGACCCGGATGATAATGTAAAGTCTATGGGAACGTTCTTTTCATATATCTCGCTCAAATTTTAATATTTTTACATGACTTTTTTTTTTTTTTTTTTTTTTTTTTTTTTGCATAAGATAGCTGAGTACGATCTACCAACTGTCCTAGTTTTTACTGTTTCGATTTTGCTCATATATTTTTTAATATTACGATAGTTTCAATTTCAGAACCCGTTTAAACCGGTTTTGAAAGTTAAAGTATTTTTTTTTTTTTTTACTTTCTTCTATTTTTACAAGAAGAAAGTATTGGATTCATGAAAATTTTCGACTTCCGGTTTTCGACGGATTTATACGTTTTAGAAGGTCCTGAACACGTTTTGACTATTTTTAGAAAATGTCTGTCTGAGAGTCTGTCAGTCTGTCTGTGAGTCTGTGTGTCTGTCTGTGAGTCTATCTGTATGTGACAAAAAATTTGTGGGAGCTCTATCTCAAGAACTAATGCTCGAAATTTAATAAAATTTTATATTCAGTTAGACCTTGATATAAATTAGTCCTATTGGTTTTTGGTAAAAATTGGCCTGCAGGTGGCGCTGCTATACTACGTTTTTCATGATTTTCAAGATTGCTATATCTCAAGAATAATGCACAGAATTTCACCAAACTTCAAATTCTGTGACCCCTTGATATACATAGACGCTGATTAAGTTTTGGTGTAAATTGGCCAGCAGGTGGCGCTGCTATGCCACGTTTTTCATGATAACTATATCTCAAGAACTAATGCACAGAATTTCACCAAACTTCAGATTCCGCGATACCGAGATACATAGCCGCTGATAAGGTTTTGGTGTGAACTGCCCAATAGGTGGCGCTGCTATGCTACATTTTGCACGATTTTTGCGATAGCTAAATCCCAAGAACTAATGCAGAGAACTTCATCAAATTTTAGATTCTGTTACACTAGAATATATAACATAATTAGACGCTGATTACATTTTGGTATTAATCTTGCAACAGGTGGTGCAGCTATGCTGCATTTTGCACGATTTTTTCGATAGCTATATCTCAACAACCAAAGCACAGAATTTCATCAAACTTCAGATTTTGTTACAAAATGACATATAGCATAATTACACGATGATTACGTTTTGTTATAAATCCTTCAACTGATGGTGCTGCTGTGCTATATTTTACACGTTTTTTTTTTTTTTTTTTTTTTTTTTTTTTTTTTTTTTTTAAACTAACTATATCTCAAGAACGAATGCACAGAATTTAATCAAACTTCAGATTCTTTTACACCATAACATAATTAGACGCTTTTTTACGTTTTGGCATGAATTGTCCAAGATATGGTGTTGCTGTGCTACGTTTTGCAAATTTTTTGTTATAACTATATCTCAAGAACTAATGGACGAAATTCCATCAAATTTCAGATTCTGTTAAGTCTTGACATAAATAGGATGCTTATTAGGTTTTGGTGTGAACTGCCCTATAGGTGGCGCTGCTATGCTACATTTTGCACGATTTTTGCGATAGCTATATCTCAAGAACTAATGCAGAGAACTTCATCAAATTTTAGATTCTGTTACACTAGAATATATAACATAATTAGACGCTGATTACATTTTGGTATTAATCTTGCAACAGGTGGTGCAGCTATGCTGCATTTTGCACGATTTTTTCGATAGCTATATCTCAACAACCAACGCACAGAATTTCATCAAACTTCAGATTTTGTTACAAAATGACATATAGCATAATTACACGATGATTACGTTTTGTTATAAATCCTTCAACTGATGGTGCTGCTGTGCTATATTTTACACGTTTTTTTTTTTTTTTTTTTTTTTTTTTTTTTTTTTTTTTTTTTTTTTTTAAACTAACTATATCTCAAGAACGAATGCACAGAATTTAATCAAACTTCAGATTCTTTTACACCATAACATAATTAGACGCTTTTTTACGTTTTGGCATGAATTGTCCAAGATATGGTGTTGCTGTGCTACGTTTTGCAAATTTTTTGTTATAACTATATCTCAAGAACTAATGGACGAAATTCCATCAAATTTCAGATTCTGTTAAGTCTTGACATAAATAGGATGCTTATTAGGTTTTAGTATAAATTACTCAACATGAGGCACTACTAAGCTCATTTTCTCAGAATATTAATTAAATTTTGCGTTTCAGGCTTTTTGGATACCAGAATCTCATTAGGCTAGGTCAAATGTTCGAGGAAATTCGATAGTGGGTAACTTTGGGGTCACCACGTTTTTTTTCTTTTTAAAGATTAAAATGTACTTATGTGATAGAAGAAAGTTTTGGGATTGACACATCCAACTAGTTTTAATCTGAAACCAAAACTGAAAAAGTAAAAACTAGGCCGGTTGTGGATCGTGCTCAGCTATCTTGTGCAAAAAAACATGTAAAAATATTAAAATTTTGGCAAAATATTTGAAAAGAACGCCCCTGTAAACTTTAGATTATCATCCGGGTCTTTTTCTGTGCCTGGTATTGCGCTGAAAAATTCGCAAAATTTGTCATTTATACCAGTGTAAGTATAAAACTATTTAATATATATCATGGGAGTAGTCTTTTCCCCCAAAAGACATTTGTAAAAGACGTAAAGAAAATTTCGTGGCATTTCATGCATAATTATTTTTTTTAGGATGTTTTGCATATAGCAAAATCTCAAACATTTCATTTTGAGAAAAGGCTAAAAATAAGTTTAAAACACAATTCAAAAGCTGTAATTGATGTATTTTTAAACGGCTGTAACTCAGGTTTTATTTTACATACAGACAAAATTTAAGCTGAGATTTCGATAGATAAAACATTCCAATTTCAATAGTTTTACAAAAATGAAAAATCGATATTTTGATTTAAAAAAAAAAAAAAAATACGTTTTAAAGGTGTTCGATATCTTAATACTTAATTTGGTTGTATCGAAAAAAATATATGAAATGTGAATAAAACTTTTATGAGATAACTGTACATTCTATTCTATATTATTTAAAGATTTGCAGTGATATCATATGATAATTGTTATTTTTATTACAACAATCTTTAGATAAATAATGTCGATGGATAGGCAGATGGGATAACAGAGAGAATGAGGTCTATTAAAATGTACACATAATATATAAATGTATGCATATGCAAAGTAACCATTTTCAAGCAAAATTATAATAAAAAACGCAACATTTAGTGTGCAAATATAATAAAATACGGTCACATAAATAATAATCTTCTTAGCTTGTTAAACGTATGAAAATATTTCACTTTGTATGCACTGGGAGAATCGGCATACAGTACAATGACCAATTTTTAATTTGTTTTTTCCCACAAAATGAACAAGTAACAATCCACTAAAATCTTCTACTTAATTTTCGAAACTAAGTATGGTTTAATACTAATGATTGATGCTGCTTCAATATAATTGTAATTATCTGTTTATTTATTACTGTTTATAAATTATTATTCGATATTACTTATTATTATTTCAATAAATTATTATTATCCGTTACAACAATCTTTTTTAAAAGCTTGTTAAACATATGACGATGCTTCACTTTGTATGCACTGGGAGAATCGGCATATAGTATAATGACCAATTTTTAATTTATTTGTCTTTTCCACGAAATAAGCAAGTAACAATCCACTACAATCTTCTACTTAAATTTCTACACAAAATATGATTTAATATTAATTATTGATGTTGTTTCAATATAATTATCTGTTCATTTAATTATTGATAAAATATACTTTAATAATAGTTGACTGATATCAATTAAGACACTAAATAATCACGATTATTCGTAATTTAAATTCATAATAATTTAAATGAAAGATAAACAAAGTATACATATGTTTTAGACGGCACGTAATTTTAATATTATATAATTAATAATAATATAATTAATTATCTTTTTATTTATTTATAGATAAAATACACTTTAAAAATAACTGACTGATATTAAGACACTAAATAATCACGATTTTTCGTAATTTAATTTTATAATAATTTAAATGAAAGATAAACAAAGTACACATATGTTTTAGACGACATATAACTTTCTCAATTATCATTAACCATTATGGTACTTGGTACTTCTTAGATAAATTCTCACGCATCTTCTGTTTCATCTACGAAAAATTATATGCAAATCAAAACTAAAGAAGAAAAACCACTATCATAGATTCCAGTCCGGTAAATGACCAAAACAGGTCAGTGGACGCTAGGCCTAACGTACGTCAAGAAGATGTGCCGGCAAATGAGGAAGAAGGAAAGCCGGCAAAACATGTAATAACCTGCCGACCACATCTATCTGGGGTGACCGTACCGAAGTTTCTATTCCACGTCAAAAGAAACTACTTTACTTGCAGAAATTTTAACAAATACATTTAAATTAATGTTCCTAAGTTGATTTACAGTACTGTAAGTGACAAATCGATTTTACTTACCAATAACGTTCAGCCACCCCTCGACCCTTGTGGGATATTCGTACAACATCCCCGTTCGTCGAGAAAACATGGTGATTTTAGACCTTTCTCAGCATGCAAACAGTAGTGAATTAAAGAATCACTATATCCAAAGCACAGATTGGTAACACACACACAATAAATCCACAGATCAATAATTATTCTCACAGAAAACTCCCACAGTTTACATAATTTTCCGTGCAGGAGGTATTTAATATCAGCCGCACAGCTGGAGTCGAAATGTTCATCTGTTAGATGGGAAAATTTTCATCCGAATACTCTTTGCGGCTGATCGCTAGATGGCGTTGTAGGGTTTATTTATTTTTCCGGGCACGTGAACGGTCGTCTGCCACTAACGCAGGTCTCGTGTCGCAAAAGAAAAAAAGGTTTAGAATCTTTTCCAGAAGATCCTTTTCAGAAATAGAAAAAAAATAGAAGAAAAAGGAAAGGGAAAAAATGTTTATTATTAAAAGAATGGAATTATTTGTGTTTTATTTTACAAAATAAAATCTACAACATTCAGAATTATATTTTTTTATCTAAAAAAAAAAAAAAAAAAAAACTGTATCGAATTTAAAAAGAAGACGAAAAGAAAATGTTGACCAATTGCCAGCAAAAGAATTTTCTTTAGGATTAAAAACTTCTTATCTTTAAGCAAATAAGTTAATATGAAAATTCACGTTATCAAAATAAATGAATAAAAAAGAAATTTAAAAAATGATTAATTATGTTGTTTAAAAATTTGTGCCAATTTTCCATAAAGTGACATTAAGTTTTTTTTTTTTTTTTTTTTTTTTAAGTATCAGAACGGCTGATAGCGCGGGTATTTATTTACAGATCTTAAGTATTAAAATATAGTAATCTTTAGAAAATAATTTTAAAAAAATTCTAAAGATAAGAAAAAAGAGTTTGGTAATTATTATAAGACATAAGAATAAGCTATCACCATACTTATCCGCCCTTCTGACACACTTTTTTAGTCATTTTTTTTTTCGCCCCTGGAGGGTTAAGAAACATACGAAAGTTTATTGATGAATATTAACCACTTAACTATAATTTGTCCGTACAACGTACGGGCAAGAAGTGTTTGCTTGATTTATAAAAACATTATAATCCTGTGTACTTTTCTTTCAACCTGTTGCAATTCAAAGAAAAGGCAAAAGTGTACTTAATATAACTGAATAAAAATACATGTTTTTTTAATAAACTTTACTATGTCAACCTAATTGTTTTCGAATTTTAAATGTGAAGCCACAACGGTCCTTCTATCTCTGTCACATCGTGTCACACACTGTAAAAAAAAAATCTGTAAAGGTACTAAACATTTTCTAGGAAACTGGGATTCCAAGAACTTTCCATGTAACGATAACAGGAAAAATCCATGTAACCGATTCTAAAACTTGAGTATTTTTTGTTGCCGTTACAGGAAAAGTTCTTGGAATCCCAGTTTCCTAGATAAAATATAGTACCTTTGCAGATTTTTTTTTACAGTGCACTTTGTGGACTCCTTCCCTATCTTCAGGTGTGATATAATTAATGGATAACTTCAATATACTCTAGAAGCGGTATCCCCGTTTCTCCTCTACCGAAATTTCAAAATACCTCTCTCTCGGAGCTGTAAAAAATCCTCCTGAAACAGGGGAAAAAAAATCTAAATTCAAAATTATCTCTAATTTGCTGTAAAACTGCCGTAAAGCCTGTA
Organism: Maratus speculifer; assembly: GCA_964019185.1. Lineage (NCBI taxonomy): Eukaryota > Metazoa > Arthropoda > Arachnida > Araneae > Salticidae > Maratus > Maratus speculifer. Next base: position 35,189,487 of record OZ025300.1, on the reverse strand, counting down.
AAACTACTTTTACGGCAATAAGAACACCAGCGCTGGGAAAATACTGTTATTATTTATGCAATTTAAACCACGTCTATTAATTTACCCCATATTTTTTGAAGAAATATGTTCGGAATATGACGGATTCGCATTATTTTAAAATTTTCGCAACAAAAAGTAGGCAATATTTAAAATAAAAAAAAAAAAAAAAAAAAAAAAAAATGTGGCATTTTAGTATATTATATTACAAAACTTCTGTATTTAAAAATAGGTTTGTTATACGAATAATAATAACAATTCGCTAAATTTCTTTTCGCATTAAAATCCTAAGTTGGTGTTGTTTTAAAAAATGAGATTGCTTAATCAATAATATTGTTTCTTTATGTTGAAAGCTAACCAATCCAAATTAGATAAAAATAATATAAGTAAATGAAAATAGGTTTTATACATTATGTCTCGACTAAATTTTTATGAAAAATAGTATATTTATAGCATTTTTAAAAGTTTAAGTAGTTAGCTTAGAAAAAATAACAAATGAGGCACAGACATACGGTAAAAACTAAATTATGCAGATTAAGGACATCAAAGATATAAAATGCTTCAAATTTTCGAATTTCCAATTTCACGGTTAACTCGCTAACACTTATTGTCGTCGCCTTGTGACACGCCTTTTAAAGGATCTCTAGGTTTAGAAAGTAAATCGCATATATCATGTGACAACTTTATTGGAACAAGATAGAACCCGTCAAATTTCGACGAAAGAAAATAGTTAAGGAGAAACTGTTTCATTGATTTATAATAAGCCTACAAAATTAGTTGCAATAAAAAATGCATCTTAAATAAGCAAGTGTAACTCTTAAACATTGGTCTGGGAGCTTACATAAAGTATTGAAATAGTTTCCTGAGCATCATATATAAAAATCAAGACTGAGAAATAAGAAAAGTTCGTAATGTTTTTACCTACCTTTGGCACCTGGTACCCGTAAATTGGCCGTCAGTCCAAGCTAGCAGGTATCACTACGCTCATAGCACGTACTAGCACTACTTTATCCTATAAATTTTAGTTGTGAGAAAATAAGTAACGTCTGGGGGCCCTGGGATCTTGCTCTATCAGAAACGAGACCAAATAAACGAAATAAAATTTTACCTTCTCTTGAATTGAAAAAATCGTCTGCTTCTACCAGAATAGGATTAGTGTATTTATTCTTTTAGAATATTGGCAACTGCTGTAGAATAAAATTGTAGCTGTGTTATGTTGTTATGAAAGTGCATGGCTCCGGTGTTTTATGGAATTAGGTAATTTACAAAAACTATAAGGAATGCAATCAGGAGAAATTTTACATGAAATATCGGTCCGAAAATATACAATGGCAGTGGCGTAGTTATTATGAGCTCGTCAATGTCATTGTACTGGATTCGGATATTCGAACTTCGAAATCTTCTTACTTATTTGGATTATTACAATTACCGACGATAATGTCAATAAAAAATGGATAAGAAATTATTAATTTTTCTGCTTTTTTTAACAACGATTTTTGTTGATTTCGTATAAAATATGTTATAAAAGCAATAAGTATCTTTAATTTTCTTTTAAGAATTCAATAAACTTAATAGATTCAATAAATGTAACGTTTATTTTCTTGAAATAAATAACAGTATGTCAGTTATTTTAATCAGATGGTTACTATCATTCATTTAAATTGCATTTTAATCAAATTTGTTTTCCTTTTTAAAACTACATGGTTAAAATCACATTTTCATAAATTAATATATATATATATATACAGGGTGAGTAATAAATATCGAAACAATAGGCTATCTCCTTAAATATTGCCCTTAGACCCATACTTCCAATTGCAAAAATTCATAAAAAAAAAAGGTGAAATTTTTTATAAGTTGCAATTCTATGGGGGGTGTATTTGAAAAAATACGAAAATTAAATTTTTATACGGCCCCCGTAGAATAAAAATCCCAATTAGAAAAACTTTCCTTATCCAGTCCTGAACAAGACACAAAAAACTGCATTTTCATATCATCAAAATTCGCAGAGTTATAGCCGTTTAAATAAATTAAGGGATTAGACACAAATTGAAATGCGCGCAATTCGAAAAACAATGTTATTTTAACATTTCTGGGAAACGTGTAAAAAATCTATCTTTTGAGTTACAATTTTGACTTTTTTTTTTCTTTTTGTGATGGTTAACCATATAATTTGCTAAGAAAATCAAATCCTAAAATTTCTCTTAAAATTTATAAAAATTTCATATGATTAGTTCTGGTTTAAATGGGATAATTTAAAACCGTTATAACTCGAAACATCATTTAACAGATTTCAATTTCTTTCGATTTAATTAAGGATGAAAATCTGATTTTAGTTTTGTTCCAGGATTTTTGTTTTTCAATATTAATTTTAAAAATATCAAAAATATTTATTGAAGAAATAATATAACTTCCTTCTTCCTAAGTCTGCACTGGAGGAAGTATTCAATCCCGGTCTAGAACAGTCCGTATTAAAATCACTGTCTCTGACTGACCTAATACGCGCATAAAATAAGTAAAATTTTGTTCAATCAAACTTTTTACGAAAAACACATTTTAAAATTGCTTTTATAAAAAAAAAAAAAAAAAAAAAAAACTTTAAAATTCATTTTAAAAATAGTATATTCAAAGGCTAAAAAATTAAATACATTAAAACCAGTGAAAAAACCTGCCTATGACGGAATTCTGTCTTAAACGGAAAATCTGTTGATTCATGCAAAATAAATATAACAATACCTGAGGAAAAATGAACTCCATTTACACCTCCTAGGAAGAGCATTTGTCTATAACGTATTTATTCTTTGGTATGTGATTCCGTCTTAAAATTTTTTTTGTATAACAATTTTCAAAATCTCCAACGCATGGGATATGGAATAACGATATTAAAATATAAGTGAAACATTTACATACAAATAGAGATTCATTGCTAAAATAAATATATCACAGCCTTTGGCGCTTCTTTAATAATAAAAAGTATAAATATAAAAAACGAAAAACTGTAATAAGTATTTTTGGTCAAAATTCCTCCGTACGAAACAATTTGTAACCACACCGAAGTAAGAAACTATGTAGAAATTCTTGGCTCAGGCGGGATATGATTTAAACTTTTTTCCAGGCCGGTCCGGGTAATGATTTTAACATTTTTCCAGACTGGGCCGAACAATTTTCCTTTGGGTCGGTTTGGGACCGGACCTAGATATTTCGATCCATGCAGACGTTCATGGCAGACTACCAATATATTTTGAAGATAAATTTAGCTTTAAATCAATGCGCTGCTGTTTTATATCCAAATAACAGGCACTGTCTTAAATCGAGATTTAATACCAGATAATTTATGGACGATCCCTCAAATGCGTTCAAATTCAATCGAAAAATCTTCCTTTACAGGAATGGTTAAGTGGTGTAAGTCATGAATTTTGGAGAATTTCGGATTTTAATATCTCTGTAGAGTTTTTATATAAGGAGATGAAACTTTTTTTGTTCAATTTAGGAATGGATACGGAATAATTTCCTAATTGGGAATTTTGCTGTACGGGGGCCGTATAAAAACTTAATTTTCGTATTTTTTGAAATAGACCCCCCCCCCCCCCATGGAGTTGCAACTTATCTTATCAAAAACTTCACCTTTTTTTATGAATCTTTGCAATCGGAAGTATGGGTCTAGGGACAATATTTAAGGAGATAGCCTATTGTTTCGATATTTAGTTGACAGTTCACATTATTAGTAATATATCAAGTAGTTTCGGGTATTAAATTGTTGTAAATCATGGAGAATATATTAATTTATGCACTAATATTACAAAACATATACTTTTTTTTTAGATTTTCTTTGTTACTTTTCTAAATCCCTCGCAGTCTCAGTAATATGATAACTATAATTCTCTGACATTTATTATTTAAAACCATGTATTTAAAATAATCGAAATATTAATCTTGTGATAATTGCAATAATTGATTTTAAAAAATTAGCATTACTCTCATATATTTTATATATTTTTAATATCCTAACTGTTAAATTGCTTTGAAAATAATTATTTTGTTTCATTAGTATGTGTTCATTAAATTCTGGTTTTAAATAATCAGAAAAAAATTTATATGTACTGCTTTCTATCGTGTGTCCAATACTGTAATTTGGGGTGTTTTGATATATTTCTATTATTTACAAGAATATTTTATTTAATATTGGGAAGAGAGACTATGAGAATACTTAAATATTATTGACATATTCATATAATATTTAAAAAATTGGAATCTAATAATTATAACTTTTAATAAAAAATTAGTTTTTTTTTTTTTTTTTTTTAAAATTCCATAAGGATGCCCTTTACCAAACATCTACCCTATATGACATATAAAACATATATAAGATCTGTACATTATATCTATAAATAGATATAAATATATGGGTTTAATTACGAAATGAAACCTTGATGTAATCATACATGCACAGGCCACTAAATAAGGAAGTACCAAACATAATACCAAATATATTTGGATCGTCTTTATTTGTACTCAAGATTTTCAATAAATTAAATCTGTTTTTACAATTATTTCGTATAAACTTCATGTAGTTCATCAAATGATAATTCTATAGTATTAACTTTAAGAGAATGGTTTTAATAGGTAAATTAATCAAACGAGTTTTAATTTTACGAAATGAGTGAAAAAGTGTTTAGGTTAGGATTCGAACCAGAGACTGTTGATGCATGCTGCTAATTCACTGCTAAATGAGCTATCCTGGACAAATTTGGTACACACAAATCACTCGAAAAAATATTATTATATATTTATATAAATGCGTTTATCATACGGGTAGTGTGAAAAATAATTTAAACATTATTACATCGGTTTATACATAATAATGCTAAGTATAGATTCATATTCACTGGGTTAATTGTGTCCGTCAGATTTATCCAGGATAGTTCAGTCGACATAGCATTAGCAACTTGCGCGAAAGGTCCCTAGTTCGAATCCTGACCTGGACGCTTTCACTGAGAACTAAAAATCTCAACGAAAGATAATTAAAAATAATATTTATAAACATCAGCGTTATTGGTCAGAAATATGGGCAAGCTGTAGTCTTTTACATATGTTCTGAAACCTTTGGATTTTAAAGTAAGAGATTTTAAAGAGAGTACAAAAATGCTAAACATTTTCAGTAGCATATTACAAAATGAGAGAAATAAAAAAAAATCGCCTGGCACAAAACAGCAAAAGAAAATAATTATTGTGTGTCATTCATAAAATTGAAGCTGTGCAATTTTCAATATTTGAAAGGAAATGTATAAATATTTTTGCAAGTAAATATTCTCCAAACAATGAAAAAAAAAAAACACAAGCTGTTAGAGTTGTTAGGCATGTAAGGTAAACTAAATTTTTAACTTTAATTTAGAAGAAAGTCTTTATACTGTATGTGACTATTTATATTTACTATGCAATATTAGTTCATAAGCTGTGAGCATATCATTTTAAAAATTACAACCAATTCTAACAGAAACATATCATACAGTTATTTTAAGTGCAGTATAATTTCAGATGATCCTGTTTCTTTCAAATTGCTGGAGAATCGTCAAGCAAAGTTAAATCGTCACAGAATCATCACAGTGATAAGTACAATTTCGTTACAAATGATATATACAGAGTAAGTCTCAGGGCCGTAGCTAGAAGTGAACAATAGGGCGGGGGGGGGGGGGGGTGCTCAAGCGATTGTAGGGGGGGGGCTCATAATTCTTTTTCTCTCTCTCTCTGTCTGGCGCAGAAAGATACACTAGTGCATATCACATTGTAGGTACTATGTTTCTTGTTAAACTGTTGTAATAGCTTCTGTTTATGCTAAGAAAAGTATGTGGTGATGAAAATTTTGAGTATATAACTGGGCAAAATTAAACATCATGTTAGCTTCCTATGTACAAATAGGGTGAGGAAGTGTTAACACTTATTTTAGATAAAATTTAGTAATTCTGAAAGACTATGAAAGAGTCAAAACTAAATTATATTTTTGAACAGAATTTCATTTGAATTTTCGGAATAGAAATTCTTTTAGTGACCTTGGAATCTTTTCCAGGGGGGGGGGGGGGGGCTCAAAATATTTTAGGGGGGCTGAGCCGCCCATAGCGCCCCCTTAGCTACGGCCCTGGTAAGTATAAAATCATGGGTCAAACTTTGAGGGATGATAGAGCTCACTACAACGAACAATAATTGTATAGTAATATATGACCGGAAGTGACGCATTGAGATACAAATATCAGGAAATCAATTCGACCCTTTAGTTTATTTAAAAATTTTTCATTCACACCAAAAAATTCTATACTATCTTTCCTTTATTTACGAAACACGTTTCATGATTACACAAAGTAGAAATTCTTCTTTGAAAATTTCCGATATGAAATTTAAAAAATAACGCAAAGCTGGCAAATCTGTAAAACACAAGAAATGCATGAAATTACGTTTATTCAAATTCGACAATTTCGATGTCATAGCGGAAATTTTCAAAGAAGAATTTTTTTTCTTTATGCAATCAAAAATGTCTGTCTTAAATAAAGAAAAGAATAGTCTAGAAATTTTCTGGTATGAAGGAGAAACTTTGAAATAAATTAAAGAGCCAAATTGATCCCCTGTTTTTGTACCTCAACGCGTCATTTCCGGTCATATATTCCTATACAATAATTGTATATTATAGTGAGCTGCGCTATCACCCCTCAAAGTTTGTCCTATGATTTTAGACTCACCCTGTATTTCAAAAATTGGTCACAATGTGACTTGAAAACATCGCCACTTTTGTCACAATTTCGTCACAATGCTAATGCCAAAGTAGTCACAAATGACACATTTTTCACAAATTTGTCACCGTGACTTCACAAAACGGTTACAATGTGACGTCACAAACGAGCTCTAAAACGGCCATAACGACTTCACATTTTAGTCACTGTGACTTCACATCGTGACGTCATGTCGACGGTCACAAAGTCACAATGTGACTTCACAACGACGTCACTGTGACGTCACCATGTCTTACGGGGATAGATAGATATAAAAAACTTCACCAATTCACAGAAAAAAACTATATCTCGTATTTTCTGATATGATACTAAACCAAGCTACTAAGGTTTTGTACCTGCTCCAAACAAGCAAGTAATTTGGTCTTCTTTACTGGGATTTAAAAAAAAAAAAAACGTAAAGTTTCTTTTTTCTTTTTTTTTCTATTTTTCTTTCTTTTTCTTTTCTTTCTTTCTTTTTCTTTTTTTCTTTCTTTCTTTTAGAGAGTGGGAGGGTTTTTTTCCTTTTCTTTTTTTTATCATCATTATTATTATTTTTTTCTTTTTTCTTTTATTTTTTTTTCTTTTTATTATTTGGACAGCTAGCTTCTTTATTAGGTGCAACCGCATGAACTACCGGACCCGCTCTAATGGGACAGCCCAAAGAGCCAGTTTTTCTCAGTGGGATCTGGTAGAAAGGCGGGATCTTGTCTCCCTCTGCAACGCTATCGTCTGCTTTGAGTTTCGACGCAAAATTTTCCCCTTCTGCGGTACGACTTGGCTTTTCGACCATTCTCTGATCTTTTGAATTCTCTCAAAATTTCCCCCACTTTCAGCTACCACCATTTAGACTCAAAAACATCTAGCCCCTTTTGTATGGTATGATAAGTACTAGGTGTGCAGCAACAAATCACGCAGTTAACCCAATGTGCACTAAACCACAAAGATTACCAACAAAGCTCTTACTCCCGGGTGCTTGTCTCAGACGGTCGACCCGGATACTTGTCTCAGTGCTTCGCCACTTTGCCAGCTAAAATTCCGTCATGTATGCTAATGGCGCCTGGTGCATGTAAAATCCGTCGTGGGTGCAAAGTCATCCAAGTTACCTGTGAGTTATACCTCTGGAGGTGTGTTGCTAGGTTAAGGTCTCATTATCTGATCAAGGTTCTAAATTACGAGACCAACTTAAGTAGATGTTTATTGCCACTAAGCGGCGATTAGGCAGTCACCCGTCCCGATACCAGGTATCTAACCCGTTAAGCTGAGCTAACTCGGCAGGTAGGAGCCTGGTCATCGGTTAGGTTAGAAAGAAAGAAACGTGCTCTCGGTTGTATCTCTCCTTCGTTGTAAAATTTCATTGAGCTATCTCGTCTCTGTATCGTGATGATGACTTATAAGCAGGATTTCATGTCGAGCACACAAGCCAGATGTATGTTGTTCAATATATAAGTAAATAAAAAAATAAAACATTTGAACATTGAATTTATGGCTTAAGTATTAAGATTTTTTTGCTGGCACAGTATTATCGTAAGTCGTTTATGTGATTTTAATTATGAACTGTAAAACATTGATTGACCATAGTCATAATTTATTTATTTAAAAATATTCGCATATTTTAAACGTGTAAGCTACAATTTTATGTTTTTAGCGCTAAAATAATGATCAGAACTGTGCGGAAAGAATTCTTATAAATATGATAATAACAAGTTGGAAAATGTACGTCAAACCTAGTTAAAAGATATGCGTTCGGACGATTACGAGGTTTTTAAAATATACAGTACTCTCTCTACAATACAGTATCCGAAATCTTTTGTGTGTTTCTGTAAATACTAAATGCTTTTTATTATACATGAATTAAGCTGTAGTAAACTTCAGCAACGTATATCAATTTTATAAAATGGGAAATAGTTTAATATAATTGAAACGCACCCCAAACAATGTTTCCCCTTATACCATTATGTAATAGAATACTTTTGTGTAGCCCTATTTATTAATTAAAAAAATATATTCTATGCACCACAGATTATATAGAATGTATGTTTTAGTACATATTTCATAGATGCATATGAACTGTATTATGTTCGAAAGAGTTTAACACCATTAAAATGCACTTGAAACTATTTTTTCCATTGATCGTAATGCAACGGAATACTTTTGATTGTCCCGGTAATTGAATTATGCATCCGATTTTCACAAAATTTGAAATGACTCAACAAAATTATGTAATGATTAACTATTTTAAATTTCAAAGGATTTGGTTGGGTAGTTTTTGCGTTCTCTTGTAAATGAAAAAAAAATACATTTTGCACCACAGATTGAACACAATGTATATTTTAGTATATATTTCATAGATGCATATCAATTTCATTATGTTCAAAAGAGTGTAACACCACCAAATGCACTCGAAACTTTTTTCTCATTGACCGAAATGTCAAGAAATGCTTTTGATTGCCCCAGTGACTGAACCATCATCCAATTGCCATAAAATTTGAAATGACATGACAAAATTATGTAATAATTATATATTTTAAATTTCAAATGATTCGGTTTGGGTAGTTTTTGTGTTGTTACATGCGGATTAAACGACAACTATAGGTGCAATGTATTTACATAATTGCGAACGCACCCAACAAAGAACAACTAAAGACTGGTGATGAAAAATGTGAAAATGAACTTTCTCTTTCTTTTACGCGCTATTTGAAGGAAAAGAAAGGTCTCCTTCTATACTCAACATTAACAGGAGGTCAGTGGCAAGTGAAAAATTCGAAATCTTAACGACTTTTTCGGTATTCCGACGTCTGTTCGTCAGTCACAGGCGACTGAACAAGAACGTCATACCCCAACCTTCTGAACATCCTCACATCTAGCACACTCGCCGGCTGACCTTGAACAAACAATAAATATTTCCAAGAAAAAAATAGCCATTAACAAGATGCTATCAATTAAATAGCATCCACAACACATTGTTTTCAAGAAGAAAAATGTTTCAATATTACGTTGTCTTTGAAAAGGTCTGTTGATTTAAAGTGTGCTAATGGCTTTTGGCAATTCCCATTTGTAATTAGTGAAGAATACAAGAAAAAAAAAAAAAAAAAAAAAAAAAACATTAAGGTTATAGTGTAAAAAATACAGTGGAACCTGCTAAAGTGACCACTTTTGAATAATTTTACTAGTGCTCATATAAAATAATATTAGAATTGTCTGATAATGTGACCACCTGCCTAATGTGTCCGCCTGTGTAAAGTGACCAGTTACCTTATATTGCCAATGTTAATAATAACTTGTAAAATGTGACCATCCATTTTTCTGCAGGCCGAAAATTTTCAAATTAAAAGATTTAAATGGTCATTTTTGTGAAATTTTACATTGATCCATTAAAAAAGTACAGAAATTTATCTCTTATAGTGACTATTTGCTTAATGTATAAAGTGACCATTTTGTCCTTTACTGTAATGATATTTGGATTTGTCTAAGGCGTTTTTTAATGAAACGTTTATTATTGCCAGTTATTGCAATGTTATCATTATGCAATTACAATGAAAATAAAAATGCGTATGAATTACAGTATACCTTGTAATTATGAATTTATTTAAATCAATCATTATGGATTTTCAACTGCATTCAAAAGAAATAATGTGAGTTTTAACACGTTCGCTGCCGCAGACGCGCCAACGCGTGATAAGGCGCCAACGTTAAGGGGCCACTCACGTGCCAGCGCGTGATGCGGGGTTATGTCCAATAGCCAGTCACGCGCTGGAGCGGGAAATCTTTCACTGATTCTTTGTTATAAAAAGTGAATCGGCTTCTGGGAAAAACCCACTTCTACAGTGCGGCATTAACTATCATCACATCTTCACGTAAGCGGCAGTGAACGTGTTAAGTAAGTTTATCTTCTATATGGTATATTTTAAATTAGCAGTTCAGTTATTTTAGTTGTTAATTAATCAGTTCATTAAGTAAATTTTTCTTATTTATATTTTGTTTTATTTTTTGCGATCATAAAAGTTTTAATGAGCCATTCTGAAAGATACTCCATAAAGTGACCACCTCTATATAGTGACCTTTTTAGCCGGTCCCAAAGGTGGTCGCTTTAAACAGGTTCCACTGTATACAAAACTGGTTATATTTATTTTTCGCATATTTTTGTAATTCAAATGAAGAAAAATCAATAAAATATCATTTTGCATATAAAAAAGCTTTACATTAAAAAACACTTAAAAGAAATAGTTGGTATTTAAAAGTATTTTATAATAGCTTTTTGTTGCATAATGCATTCAACAGTAATAAAGTCCTGTTGCACTTGCACCGAATAGAAGAGAGGTGGGTGCAGATAGAAATATTCTTATCAGCAGAACAAATGGGCAACATGTCTTCTCTTTCTCTTTTATTTATTAATAAACACAAGCTTCATTTCAAATAAACTTCACCAATAGTTTCTCAAACCATGATTATATATGCATACATATATGAAGAAGAATGGGAATATCAAATGTTACGGTATTCCATAGTTTAGAATTAAATAATTTTATAAGAATTTAATGATTTTAATAATAACTTTGTATTTTCATAGAAATAGGGTTACTACTAGGTTATCCCGTCGACCAAAAAACCATCGCCAAACGATAAGATTAAATGATAATAATAGAAGATCGTGAATATGTCACATTCAACGACATTTAATACGATATATGGGTTTAAAACATAATTAACCTTCCGTCTACCAGACAAAACACCCATTTATCTACGGCAACACCTAATTTTAATTCCAAACTTGCAAACGGCACCAGTAATATTTTAATATAATTTTGCTTTTACAATGAAAGCTTAAATTAAGGAATTCGTAATATTTAGACAAGTCCTTTATAAATTCCGGTGTCAATCGACAATTTCTCATTTTACCATTGACACCAGAAATATTGCTGTCGGGTCCAATGGACCCGTCTGGTAGACGGAAGGTTAAATGATTTTTATTTCGACTTTTCATTTGTATTTTTTATTAATATTCTACTAATTATTTGTTTCTTCGTTATTTAAAATAAAAATTATGCCAGCATGCATAATTTGGCTGTTAGTTTGGCGATTTGTATAATTTGGCGAAATTGGTCGACGGGATAACCTAGTAGTACTAAAATAGGTAACAAGCTAAAAAAAATAAAAAAAGATAACATGCTACTTTGAATCATAGGACATGCTACAAATAAAGGGAGAAAATTTGGATGGGAACAAAAATGACATCGATATCAAAAGACAAACACCCCCTCAACCTAGAGATATCTTACGATATCATATGCCAGATCCCCCCTCCCCCGTAAAAAAATAACGCTATATTTGCACAGTCCCTAAACAACTTTCAGCTTACCTTCGCTATCTAATGAGGATCAAGAGAGGTATTTATTATTATTTCCTAAAAATACCATTGCGAATGCATTTAATGAGTGTCTTTTAATTGGGATAGAAAACCATGTTGCGTTAAAGTACTGCTGGGGCATAAAATATTAAATATTCGACAAACAAACCCCGTATTTCATGTGTGTGATGCACAATATTTCAGTCTTGTTTTTTCGCATAATTAAAAAAGCACACAGACAGAAGCTTGATTGTCTTATTCAGAGCGTTTACGCATATCAAAAATGTTTTTTCCCCCTTTAATAAATCATATCTTTGACACCATACTGAGATAAAACAACAAAATAAGCGAACTCTTTCGATTAGCGGTACTTTTTGAAATCGATATCCGGAAATAAGTTCTAGAGAAAAGGAATGCAACTTATCTGTCCAAGAGAGAATCTTCAAACTTCCAAGGCCACTGCAAAAGAGTTTGATAAAATTTGAATCAATGGAAGAAATAAGCAAAATTTTTGACAGCGCTAATGTAACTCTTATCGTAGCACGAAGTTTTTTTAACAGACTATTTTATTATCCCATTTTTTTAATTGCATGATTTAATGGCTAATATTGCAATAAAAACGAATCTGTAATCGGATTTTAAACCAGAAGTTTTATGATTTTTCTGATATTTTCCAACATTCTTGGACAGTAATTAACATTTTATATGTTCTCAAGAAAAAAGAAGCATGAATATAATAGAAAATAAAAATATCTCTATCCAGAGCCGTAGCTAGAAGTGAATAATATTGTGTGTGTGTGTGTGGGGGGGGGGGGGGGGGGTCAAGAAAATGTAGGGGTAGGGGCTCATATTTTCTCTCTCTCTCTCTGACGCAGAAAGATAAATTAGTGCCTATTCATACTGTCGGTACTATGTTTCTTATTAAACTGTTGTAATAACTTCTTTTTATGCTAAGAAAAGAATATGATGATAAAAAAAGTCGAGTGCATAACTATTGCAATATTAAACATCATTTTAACTTCATATGTGCAAATAAGATGAGCGAGTGTAGAAACATTTATTTTAGATACAATTTAGTATTTCTTCAAAATTGTGAAAAGGCCACAAAACTAAATTTGATAGAAAAGTTCATTATATAGAACAATTCATTATATAGAAAAAAATCATTATATAGAGAATGACGTCGAAAATCCTATTTAATGGGTAAATATTGAAAAAAAATTGTTCTTAAGGTGCCTCATCATTCGTAATTAAGATTTTGATATGTATATCTCTAAATATTAATTAATTTGATATTGTATTTTTTTTAATTATTTAAACAATTTAAAATAAACATTAATGTAAAAGAACAGTGGAAAATTGCATAAAGGAAACCTATATTTGTTTTAGACGAAGAAATCTGCAAATTTTAACACTTTAACACGAAATGCAGAATTGTATCGGGAATATTTTCCTTAATATGTATATGTATATTTTTCTTTATAAGTCCTCTTCTTATAACATGAAAGGAACTCATTATTTCATTTCTTTTTAGCACTTTCCAACAAAGTTGAAAAGTGTTTTTGCTTTCGGTTTGTCAGGCCGTCTGGTCGCGCTCTAACTCTCGTAAATAAACTCGGAATGCCATGAAATTTTTGGACGTTATTGGCGTTTACCCTAGCACGAACCCTATGGAAAATGAAGTTTCTACCATGATTACTTTATTTACAGGGACAGCCAAAAGTTTTCCATTATATTACGGCATATGGAGAAAATTCGTTTCAAATGCATTTTAAAGACCCTGTCAAACATATTCAAATTTATATGCATCTACTAAGTGCACTAAAATATGCATTTTTTAAAGTATGTAGTGAGAAGAAGAATTATTATTCATTTACAGGGCCACGCAAGTGAATTTCTATACATAATAATAAAGAGGAGAATTGTTTGCGACATATTTTAATTATGGTAAGCGATTTCATGTATAATCATATTGATATACGTCGTTGAGGATTAATATGAGTTATTCCATGCATAACAGGAAGTGCTTGATTTCAAATAGTATATTCAATCCAAAGTATTGTATATTATAGATGATGGCGGTTTGATAAATAAAATGTGCATTTTTTATTATGATATACATTTCTATGTTTAACTAAATGTATGCCTGTTATATGATCTGTATAAATGCTAATAAATACACAATTTAGATATACAGAATTACACAAAAGATATCGGAAAGGTTACTGAATATGAGCGTAATTTACTTAAAGGTGATTTTTAAAAAAGTTATCCATTTTTACGTTGAATTGCATTCAGTTACTAAGAAATGTTTATAGAATATAGATAAAATTATATACATGGTCGCCTTTTGATAATTTCGTGTATTAAAGGTACTGTGTATTTTACAAGTCTAAACAAAAATATTCAAGTATTTTTGCAATTATTAGTATAAATTGCTGAAAGCAAAAATTCAGCCAGCTAAGGCTTTTTCTTGCTAAACTAAATTTCCCTATTATATAGTCTATATATCAACTGAAAGATCAAATACAGAGCTTTTCAAAAGTATTGGAATACATATTTCGCTATGAACAATAATACCTTATTTCCCTGAATAACGAGATTTTGTTAAGATTTCAGGAAGTGTTGGAAAGTGTTTCATAATCTATGCTTGACGCATAATTTTTCTTACCCCCCCCCCTTTTTTTTTTTTTTTTTTTTTTTTTGTAATTTTTTTTTTTTTTTTTTTTTTTTTTTTTTTTTATACACTCATTGCCGTTCTCAACATTATTGTTAACAACGCTGTTTAAAATATCACCATCAGTGGGATACTGCGCAACAATTAGTTTGTCAGTCTTCCAGCATCCATTAAAGCTTTCTCTGATCAAATATGAAAATTTTCTGAAAAAAAAAAAACTGTTATTATGGAGATAGATATTTAGCTATATGAGGATTATTTTCAATGTATTCATGGAAAAAAGTGTCCCTACTGTTTTACTAAAAATCTTTTATATAGAGAAATTTGTTAGATGGAAGTTCATTATAGAGAGACTACAGTGTATTTCTTAAAATGCATTTATGATACCTCATAAGTTTAGCAAAGTATCTTTTTCACATGAATTTAAGCTTGTGAGCAAAATTGTTACTTTATTTATTTAAAAGAAATGTTGAACAAATTTAAAAGAACCTTTAAACATTTTAAATACACTTTCCTTTATGCAAGAGAGATATCAACAATTTTCCAAATCTGCTTTAGATCGATAAAAACTGAATTAATAGAAAATACGAGCATTTTCCGAGAATTTTAATACTGCTAATTAATATTTACCGTAGTAGCTAGTCGTACTTGGTGATTATCAATAATTGCTTTAAATAAGATTATCTTACTATCCAATTTCTTTTCATTATCTAATTTTATGGGTGAAAAATTAGACGATTAAAAAAAAAAGAATATAATTGGATTTCGCACTAGAAATTTAATTTTATCAAGTAAAGAGCAGTGTTAGAAATTAGCAGTCGTTAGTTGTCAAATGCAACTAAAAAATTGAATTTGACGACTAGAAAATTATCCTTGGTCGTCAAATTTGACGCCTAGCTTTTTAAAAAATTTATTAGACATTCAGCTCCGAAAATTAAAAAAAAAAAAATGGTTCAGTCTGAAAAATCAGAACTAAAAAAACATCGCGAATTTCGAGAAATAGTCGCGAAAAAAAAAAAACAAATTTCATCAATTGCTCGTATAAAAAATCGCCACTTTTGGCAAAAGATGAGAGAAAAAAAGATTTTTTTTTCAAAAAATAACAAAAAAGCAAAAGTTTTTTATACAATAGCGTAAAAAAAGGCAAATTTCTACAAAGTATTGCGAATAGAGATGCAAATTTCATCAAAGAATCGCAAGAAAAACACGAATTCCATAAAATAATCGCAAAAAAAGTTAATTTTGTCAAAAAAATCTTGGGAAAAAGGCAAACTTTGTTATAGAATCGCAAAAAAATGCAATTTTCTAAGAAGGATCGTGAAAACAAATCTTAATTTCGTCACAGAATCTTTAGAAAAAGGTTAATTTTGTCAAAGAATTACAGAAAAAATAAGAATCTTGTCATAGGATTGCAATAAAATCTGTTAATTCCACCAAAGTCTTGCGAAAAAACGCAAATTTTTTCAAGGAATCCGAAATAATCAGTAATTTTTGCCAAAGGGTTGCGAAAAAAACACATAATTAACAGGGGGGGGGGGGGCACTGCAGAAAACGACAAATTTTGTCAAAAGATTGCGAAAAAATACTGCCAATTTCGTCAACAAATCGCAAAAAAAAAAAAAAAAAAAAAAAACATGGCTAGGCTTGTCAAAAGATCGAAAAAACGGCAAGTTTCGCCAAATGATTGCGAAAAAACACAACAAAGTTTGGCAAAAGATTGCGAAAAAGGCAAAATAATTAAAAAAAATCGCGAAAAAACCAGCAAGTTTCATCAAAAGATTGCGAAAAAACCGACAAGTTTCGTCAAAAGATCCCGAAAAAAACGGGCAGTTGCGTCGAAAGATCGCAAAAAGAGCTGCAAATTTCGCGAAAGATTGTGAGAAACGGCAAATTTTGCCGAAAGATAGCAAAAAACGCAAAATTCGTAAAAGTGGTGCGACCCCCCCCCCCCCAAAAAAAAAAATAAATATTGGGAGTGGATTTTTTTTCTTGTCTCTGTAGTAACCTTAAAGAAAATTTGATGCGAATTTCAAAATTATTCTTTTACTCCAGATCACTCCAAAATCATATACTACAGTAATATTAATATGAATTTTAGAAACTGCAACTAAAAATCTTAATTTGACGCCTAAGGTTTTTACAGTAGTCGTCATTTGACGCCTGCCTTTTATCTCCCAATTTCTATCACTGGTAAAGAGTGGCATGTTTTATATTTACAGTCGGCTTTCAATGATTCGAAATCGGATAAATTTAATCTTCGCTTAATTTGAACTAAACATAAAGTCCCGAAATATTCAATGTCAGAATAATGTTAAAATTTTTCATTTATTCGAACTCATTTTCTCTGTATTTTGTTTAATTCGAACTAACGATAATTCCGATTTTTCATTTTTCTTTACATTCTCACGAACTTCCTATTCTTGAAATACGAGGGTGGTTCAATAAGTACCCGTGTTTGAAGACAAAGGACGTTTCTCAGGGAAGTTGCTGTTATCATCGTGTGCTGCCATCTATAAAACGACATCTATAAAAATTTCAGACTGATTGATAGGTTAGTTTGGTTGATTGATTGATTTTTGACGTCCGATTATCTGCGCTAGGGATATAGGACCAGGGGGGAATGCCCTTCGTGGGGGTCTTTCTAAGGGAACCTAACCCGTATTAGGTTAGTTTGGATTTGGCAGCCATTCGAGTAAGACGTGTTTCGTGATTTTCGCTAAGATAGATATCGTTCGGTTATCCGCTTTTTGTTTTTGGATGGGAAAAAATGCGAGGAGATAAAAGCAAAGTTGGATGCTGTTTATGGGGACACGTCGCCATCTATGACCACAGTTAGATATTGGTTCAACGAATTTAAACGTGGGCGAACTTCCGTTTTCGATGATGAGCGACCAGATGTGGTTACCGAGGAAATCATTGAAAAAGTCCATTACATGATTCTCGCTGATCGACGAACGAAGGTGCACGAAGTAGCAGAGGCCGTAGGCGTGTCAACCGGAACGGCAATTCATATTTTGCATGACAAGTTGGGGATGAAAAAATTTTCGGCCCGATGGGTGCCGCGTTCACGATAACGCACCAGCACATTCATCTGGAGTTGTCGCCGCCAAACTGCATGAATTGCTTTATGAATTGCTGCTGCACCCCCTTATTCACCCGATCTGGCACCCTGTGACATTTTCTTGTTCCCTAACATGCAGAAATGGCTCGCGGGAAAAAAATTTAGCTCAAACGAGGAAGTCAGAGGCGTATTTTGCAGAGTTCGACAAATCCTATTTTTTGGAGGGGTTAGAAAAATGGCCGGAACGTTGGGAGAAGTGTATCTCTAAAAGGGGACTATGTTGAAAAAAAAAAAAATTTGAAAAAAAACGGTGTCTTGATTTTTAACACGGGTACTTATTGAACCGCCCTCGTAACTTTCTTTCTTTCATTTTTGTCAGAATTGTTCTGAATTGGTATACATATAATCCCATGCATTTGATATTTGCTTTTCTTAGTTGCCCTGTCCGTCCATCAATGGCACCTCCATCCCTGTTTCCATTGTGCTTGCTTTATTCTTAATGCTTTAATTAATTTCTGTATTCATATGTTTTAGTTTAATATTAAGTCATGTTCTAATGATTACAGCCGAAATAAATTAATATATATATATATATATATATATATATACTACAGTGAAACCTCCAAATAAGCGGCACTCCGAATAACGGACACCTCTATTTAAGGGACAAAAGTTCTGGTCCCAGGGCCTGTAATGTATTTACCTCTGAAAAAGGGACACTCGATTTAAGGAACACCTGAAAATGACATTAAAGAAGCTTGTTTTTGTATTTCACATAATGAAGTTGTCTATAGTAAAAATTTAAATAAAGATTTTTGTGAAATTATCATTTAGACTGGCAGTCATGTTGATACAGAGGCATACAACACAACTGAGGAGCATTTATTCACCCATAATTCAAATAAGATATCAGTGCGTTTATCCATTCTGCTGAAAATTGTGAGAATGGCTCTAAAAGAGAAGAAGAAATGAAAGGAGGTGGGTCAATAAGGGCTTTTTTCGCCCATCATATACCCGGAAAAAAAAGTTTCGAATTCAGATGATTGTTCTATGGCTTCGTATAGTTAAAGATATGTAGTTTTATTTAATAAAAGTTTTACGTGATAAATAAATAATAAATCATGGAAATTATAGCCCGAAAGTAGAGTGTTTTAGCTTTTTTCTGCATTTTTGACGTTTTTTGAGTCAAAATGAATTATTTTTTTACTAAGAGGCGCTCGATGAACTCAATTAATTTTGACATGCACTGATTCTACTCTTTATAAGCTTTTATATGAGCATTATTTTATTTGGGTTCAGTGTACGCTTCTACCTGTAAAAGAAAAAAAAATGTAACATGTGAGAGAATCAAATGCACTACTATCGGAGCGCGTTCAGACTCTTTTCGCCGTACATAAAAAGTATTAACGTTGTTCAGACGTCAATGTTGTTTTCTAAAATTGTTTTCGTAAATATTTATTAAAGAAATTACTAATAAATAATGCTTGGATAACAATGTCATAATTGTAAAGTCTCGCAGAAAACTTTTCGTATCTGTTCTAACAGAAAAGTTATATTGATACTTAGATGTTTGAAAAACTGAGATTTACAGAGTGGTTCTAAACAGTGCTCTAAATACAAATAATATGTATTTCGTGCTCTCCATGCTCTAAATACTTCTATTTCTTCTTTTGATGTAACAATAAGAGATTATGCATCAACAATTACTGTCGTTGAGACCACAAATAAGAAACCTATTATACATTTAATCAATATCTCATTTTCGCAATTCTAACACTTGTTGTATAGTATGTAAAGATAAGAACTGCCTCGTTATAGTAGCTAAAACTATTGAAACTCAAGCTTTTATAGAAACTTACATCTATATTTTGTCGAGAAAACGATGATGTAAAACTCATATTATTTGATCGGTAAATTGACTCTGCAAGATTTAAGTCCTGTAAGTGAGAATACATCGGTGTAAGAAATGCGATGCATGAAAATATTTAAACCAATATCAGAAATGTAGCAAAGAAGGCCTCGATTTTGATACACCGGGACACTTTTTCGAAATCTATTATTATATTCTCATGGGTATATTTATGTCTGATTTTAACGATATCTTTAAACTTGTAAAGTTCAAAATACGTTCCTCAATAAAGAGGTCATCTCGTACTTTCTTTGCAATGTTACTTGTAAAACTTAGAACTGGCCTCTATCACTGTGTTCTGTCTACATTATTTAATATAAGAAAAATAATAATATCTTCTGTAAAATATGAAAACCAGGCTTTCATTGAGAACGTTGTTCAAAAACACTGTAGAATGTTTTCATATTATGGTTTCTGGCTTACAATACTACTGCAATCGCTCAATCAAAATTAAAAAACCAAATATCGAATATGTTCATATACTGTACAAGACGCGGCCGCTGGATGGTCCATTAGTGATTCTGGTGAAGCAATCAAAAACGAAAATAATCTAAAGCACATTGTCCAAAAAGTCTGAAACTGTATGATTATTATTATTATTATTGTTATTTGTTATTTATTATTTCCGATTTTCATGTATTGAAATAATAATCTAAGTAAATTCCATTTATCTTAATTTTACACTTGTTGTATTTACTATTGATTATACGGATTAAAACTAATGACAATTGTGTTTATGCTCATTAAAACACATAATACTTACTTAAATATATATATTATTTTCTCATCAATTATTAAACTTTCATCCAAGATATTATTATTTTCTTACTTGTTATGAGGTATACTAATGAAAAAAATGTATGTCACGTCTAGGTGCTGATGGGCGAAAAATGGCCCTTATTGACGCATCTCCTTTGTTAGATAAAGAACTTAACAGATGCTTTATGTTACATAAAACAGTTGAATACTTTTTTCGTAAATACTGCTCATAAAGAAAGATAAAATATGTAAGTTTGGTAAATGAATATTTGAGAGGCTTGAGTGAAAAATTGAAATCTGAAAAACAATCACTTTTGATCAATTAGTACTTGAAGTAAGATTCTTTTAAATGTTATTGTAATTTTTACATGTACACAAATGCTTACGTAAAAAATATAAATCAATAACTCTACAAATTATTTAATGTTGTAATTGGTTGAAAATTTAAATTAATTAATTCTATTTTTCCTTTGTGTCTGATAAACGTAATTAATAACATTTGGGTACATTTAAGCTTCACCTTTAATGTTTGGCTATTTTTTACCTCTTTTCTAAACGTTTAATTAAAAAAAAAATAAAAACTCCAAATAAGGGACACCTCGATTTAAGGGACAAAAATTCCGATTCTATGGGTGTCCCTTATTCGGAGATTTCACTAATCTAAATTAATTTCTAAATTAATTTCTTTGTAATAGTACCCCTTTAAACATGTTTTCGTCTCATATTTTCCAAATTCGAACTCTGGATAATTCGAACATTTCTTGTGATCCCGATGAGTTCAAATTAACGAAAGCCGATTGTAATTAAAATTTGGAGAGCAAATAACTAAACCAAAATTTGATTGGGGAAAAATATACACAGGATATCCCGAAAAAGATATCTGAATTTTAAAAATCTATTATTTATTAACTACCATACATATATAAATATGTTAATTACAAAACTCGCCTTAACCAGAAAATCAACATAATTAAAATTCATATAAAAAGCACAAATAAATGTACTGAAGTTATTTTCAGGTGCATACATATAATTTTATTTAAAATAGACTAAAAATATCTTAAAATACTGTACATACTCGTGTACAAATCGAGAAATTTCTGACAATTTTCAGCAAGCAGATTTGAGGAGTCGAATTATACATGAGTCAATTAACACTAGAACACAAGGAAGGAGTCGATTTGACTACGACCATGTGATTAAATATCATTTCGAACCAGAATTTTTTTCTTGAAATAAGTTAAATTTAAACTACGCAGATTTGTGCTAAATAAATCAATTAAGTAATTTTGAATAAAAATTCTGGTTTGAATTATTATTATCAAACTTCATTAAAATTTCCGGGCGTTCTAGTGTTGAAAAAAGAAGAAAAATATTCGAATTCTTCAAAATTGTGGCTTTTTATGTGTATGTATAATAAAATAATAGATAAAATATATATAAATAACAATAATTTATCATTATTTTTTTCAATGATTTTTTTGTTTGTTTGTTTGTTTGTTTGTTTACTTATTATTTTTTCGCATTGGCAAGTGGTTTTTGTTTTGATTTTGTGCAAAATTTAAGTAAAAAGTCAGGGGGTCGACTTATGCACGGGTGTTTGATTCTTTGCAGAATTTTCATTCGAAAAAAAATGAAATGTAAATTCATAAAAAAAACATATTTTTAAAGTCCAACTTTCCTTTTTTTTTTTTTTTTTAATGTCTTCATTTAAATGTGAAGGGTTTTAGCCTCATGAGCCCTTCCTCTTCAACCCTCCTCCCCTCCCCCATTTTAATGAAAATAAAATATCTTAATCAACTGGCATTAGCGTCTCTAATCTCTAAATTTACCAGATGTATCCTAATTTACTATCTCTCTTGGCCATAGATAATTCCAAACAAAAAGGAAAACCGTTTAATACCTTTAAATTCCCACCTCATAAATTTTCAAATACCAGATCCAGTCAGCGGAAACGATAAATCTGCAGCGACAAATGAAAAAAAAAAATCTATAATTTGTCTATCTATGGATCATTAATTACAGCTTTACGACACTGCCACCCTGATCCCGCCAATATTTGTGACACAAGGACGATCAGATGGAGAAAAAAAATAATATTTCTGCCGATAAATAATTCTTATGCAATGGACTCATTGATGGAATGGTGTCTTAACTCAGCCGCTGCTATATAAGGACAGCAGGAAGACTATTTCATGGGCAACCGAAAATAAATTGAAAACAAAGAACGTTGGAAATCGTTTGCTGTTCGGTGAGGACGGATGACCTTAATCGAATTAAAAAAGGTGTTTGTGGTAATGGATGTACATTAATTAATTACATATTATATTTAAAATAAAAAAAAATCGTGATTTTTTAATAGCGAGTAAATACACGAATTCGTTTCTTGTTATATAGTGATTTATAGATGTATTTTATGAAGTATTAACAGGGTATATATGTATTATATAGAATGAATCGCTGTTATGAAGTTCATGGTAAACCAAAAGTCTTAATAATTCATTATAAATTAACCGTTTGTATAATAATGTAACTTGTTGTATCATTGGAAAGATCAGTTTTATTAGTTTTTTGTTCAGTAAATAGTTACAACAGTTCATAATTATTCATCATAGTTCAATAAATCACAGATAGTTTAATAAATAGCATTTCTGCCGATAAATTATTCCTGTGCAACGGCCCATTGATGGAATGGTGTCCGCTGCTATATAAGGACAGCAGGACGACTATTTCATGGGCAACATAACATAAATTGAAAACAAAGGTCGTTTGAAATCGTTTGCTATTCGGTGAGAAAGGATGACCTTAATCGAATTAAAAAAAGGTTTTGTGATTATCGCTGCGCATTATTAATTAAATTTTATGTTTTTTTTTATCGTGTTTTTTGATTAGCAAGTACATAATTCGCTTTTGCTGTTTATAGATTAATAGATGCATTTTATGAAGTATTATATACATTCTGATAAATAGATCTAAGGGAGGGGTAAATAGGATCAGGGTAATTGAGGTCAGAAGTACTTCATAAGGGCAATTTGTAGCAGATATGTATATAAAAAAATTGATCATGCTCATTAGGAAGGTTGACTAATATTCTACATATGCAATTTTTTGGAGTAAAAATGTATGTTCCTGTAGAAGTAATCACTATTTTCCCAAAACATACATAAAAACATTGTTAGTGAGAATGTTTTGTTGTGAGAATGCTTTAATTAAAAAGGCCCGTATGTAAAAAATTGTCGGAATATTGAAATATAGCTCTGGATTTATGTTTCGAAAAAGGCTGTTTTAAAAAAGGAAATGGTTACGGTTTGTGACAGACGAAGCATAATAAATAAAAAGGCAATTAATTCGATCAAATAATTTAAGAAATATGCAAGTTTGAAGATAGGATTTCCTAACGGTGTGAATTCATTTTTAATAGTTGCAACACGAGTAATTTTTAAGTATAATTCAAAAACTACTAGGTGGAATGAGGTGAAAAGTTTTGGATTAGTATATTTGAAGCTTCTAAAAATTGTGTTTTGTCAAAAAATTCATAATTTAAATTTTTCTTCTTCTTTTATATATATATATATTGTAACCTATGAATTTTTAAATATAAATCAATTTTTAGGAGCTTCATATGTACGAATCCAAAATTCTTAGTTCATACCATCAAATTAGCTTTTGAGTTATGCTTACAAAGTAATCAGGATTGGAATCTATTTTGCAACGATTAAACATGAATTAAAAACGGTTCTCAGAGAGCAAAAAATGTCTATTCAAATTTTTAAAATGTTTATTTTGAATTTTTATGAGAAAATGACATTAATAAGAAAAACAAACCACATTATTTCTCTTTTCTTTGCAATAATGAATGTTATCCGATCTCCACAGTTTTGAAGCTATTTCATAGAAAACTTTTTAAATTAAAATGTAAGAAAAATCATGCGTTAAACGTAGATTATGAAACATTTTTCAACACATCCTGAAATCTTTAACAAAAGTTCGTTATTTAGAGAAATAAGGTGTTACTGTCCATTGCCAAATGCCTATTCCAATGCTTTTAAACAGCCCTATTTTTGATCTGTCGATTGATATATATACTATATAATGAAGATATTTAGTTAAACAAGAAAACGCCTAACAGGTTGAAATTTCTTTTTCAGTAATTTACACTAATCAATGGAAACATACTTGAATACTTTTGTTCAGCCCTGAAAAAACTCTCTTAAAACTACTGAAATCAAATTTTCAGAAATTATTATCCATAGGCGACCATGTATCCAATTTTTTGCGTAGCACTGTATATCATTTTATCTATATTCTATAAACATTTCTTAGTAAAATTAATGCAGTTCCGCGTAAAAATGCATAACTTATCTAAAAACCATCTTTAAATAATATATGCTCATATTCAGTAACCTTTACGAGTTCTTTCGTGTAGCCCTGTATATCAGCTATAGCATAGCATATATATCAACTATAGCCTGTACCAGCCATATAACATGCATAAATTTTAGTTAAATTTAAAATCCCGTATCATAATTAAAAATGCATTTCATCCATCCATCAGTCATCATCGATGATATACAGTACTTTGGCTAGAATATACAATTTGAAATCTATTGTAATGCTATGCATTTCGTATTATTTGTTAAGTAACTTATATTATGCCTCAGCAACATATATCAATTTTATTATACATGAAATAGTTTAATCTAAATGCAAATAAATTTTAATATATTTGACAGAGTCATTTTAATATGTTTAAAATTCATTTGAAACATTTTTCTTTTTCATGGTCCGTATAGTAACAGAAAATTTTTGACTGCCCCTGTAAATAAACTAATTACGCTAGAAACTTTATTTGAAATAGGGTCCGCTCTAAGGTAAACTTCAATAACTTCCAAAAATTTTAGGGCAATCCGAATATGTTTACGAGAGTTGGAGAGCGTACAGACGGCCATACAAACCGAAATCATAAACGTTTTTCAATTTTATTGGAAAATGGTAAAAATTAGATTATTTAAAAAAAGTAGCTAGTTCAGGCACATTTTCAAATAGAATGCTTTGATTAAATGAAAAATAAATTATCAAAATCTGTTCAGTAGAAAGTTTAGGTCAGATGACTAAAGCAGCCTTGTCTTTTAAATATGTAGATAGTTTTAATGTACTATTTATTTTCATTGACAGTAAATTATTAAAATATCAAATAAATATTTGTAGTGTAAGAAACGCTTACTGCTTTCTATAATCTAGCCAGCGTTAATTGTACCCTCAAGTAAAATGTAACGGAAAATCAAATGATCTATTAACAAATATTTATCATTTTCCACTAATCGATAATTTTGTGGCGTTGACATGTCTAATCGATTAATCACTCTGCCTTAAGTTTTTTTTTGCATGCAAAAACTATAGCTAAGAGGCGATCGATATATTCTCAAGAGAAATTAGAAGCATGGATTTTTATTTATATTTGGAAAAATGCTTCCTAAGATTTAATAGCATAGCCATGGGCATTTTTTACTGACATTTAATAAATTTAAGTCTGAAAGAATTCTTCAGCATTTTTCATTATTATTAGGTATATTCTTAATTATATAAATACATAGTGTTTATAGACTTCGTCTGGTTCGTCCATCTGTTTGTCCGTATATAACAGCACAAAAATTACCCAACCGACTGGTTTGAAATTTAATATATACAGTTGTCGCAGAATTTTGTCGATTTATTTCCAAGTTTATGGAAAATGAATTAAAACTTATCCTCCTTAGTCCTGAGACAAACAGCGCCGTGCGAAAGGGGGAGGGGGAGAAAGGGGCGGTCGCCCCGGGAGCGGAACTTTATGGAGTGCCAAATTTATAATATCAACATCATTTTTTGGCCTGTTATAAGAAAAAGTTGAGTGAGGGGGAGCCAAATTGAAACGTTGCCCCGAGTGCTAACTTTAGGGAGCGCCAAATTTATACTATCGACGTCATATGATGGCCTGTTATAAGAAAAAGTTGAGTTAGGGGGCGCCAAATTGAAACGTTGCCCCAGCCGCAGTTTTCTCTTCGCACGCCTCTGGAGATAAACATTACGATGAACCACAAAAACCGTTTTAAAATTACAGCATATCCAAGGATATGTGATATGTCAGTCGGTATATTGATTTTTATGATATGCAAGTATTTAATAAAAAGGTCTAGAAGTAATTTTAATAATTCTAGAAGTATTTAAATGGATTTAAAGGCTGTTATTTAATGTCTCCTCCATGCGACATCAGGACTGAGGAGGTCATAACGATATAAATAAAAGTTTTCGTCATTATATTAAATACTATCATACGTAATTAATATCATGATATTCCATGATGTGTAATGATTATATATTATCATTGTGTTAAATCTCATCGTAGTTAAATTTTGAATTGGATTATTCATTATTTAATGATTCTGTAATTAAATGTATATAATATCAATAATTAAATCATTTTTATATCATATCCTAATTATTAATAAGTATTTAATATAATGATAATGAATTCATAACCAATATCATAATGTTTAGATATTTAAAAGGAATAAAGGGGGAAAATAAAAATAAAAATTGGAATTGATATCATTTAGTGTGACGTTACTAACCTAAACTTATAATATTGTACTATGAGATATATAGATATATAAATACATACAAAAAATATTAAATGTTATTCTAAACTATTCGAAAATATTTTTGGCATAAAGTAAAATAAATAAATTAAAATTTTCTATAAAACAGAAACAGATTTTGTGCTTGAAAGACTCTTTTGAATTGCTCCTAAAACATATTTATCTTCTGAAGAACAAAAATTCTATTGCAAACACTTTATTATTCCACCATTAACACTTTCCGCTTTTAAATTTACGTATAGCATAGCAGTTGTTCGCAATACAGCACAATTTCAAAATTAACATTATAAGACGCATGCATTTTTAACCATTACAACTTGCCGACAAAAACAAGTTTTATCTCAATTTTAACAACAACAAAACTACAAAAAGATTAAATCTTATGCTAAACTATTCGAAAATGTTTTTACCATAAAAGCAAAATAAACAAATTTAAAATTTTCTAAACCAGCAAAAGAGTTTGTGCTTGAAAGAATCTTTTGAATTGCTACTAAAACTTATTTATCTTTCAAAGAACAAAAATTCCATTATTAACACTTTATTATATGATAAACAAATACAATAAGGGATTCTTTTATCATATGTAAAAGGAAGGGAAAAACCATACTTAAATAAACATATCTTATTATTTATCCCCGGTTCAACCAAACTGCCGGATATACTTTGAAGTCTGGTATGTTCTTTTAAGTTAGAACATAGAAGGGAAGGTGGAAAGGAATATTTTGCATCAGTTACCCAGCTGAAAAAATAAAACTGAGTTCAGAAAATGGTTTTAAAGTAAAAATAGCAAAAATTGTTGCCAGCAGATATGTATAAAAATATTCGAATACAGAGAGAAAAAAAAAATAATAATCTTCTAAATTTTGAAAATTTGTTTTATAATTAAATTTGTTATTTAATTATTGTTATTTATTATTGAGTTTGTTTAATTCTAAGAAACCTAAATGAGTAGGTACAAAGTGGGAATGATAAAAATCTAGAAAGGAAAAAACCATGCATCAAGCATAGATTATGAAACATTTTCCAACACATTCAGAATAAAGTAACAAAAATGCACCGTTTAATAAGTTGAAACATTATATCTAACTCAACAATATGGAAACGCATTTTTATTACACAGGAAGTAACTTATAGTCCTAAGCAACCTACATCAATTTTATTAAATATGAAACAGTTAAACATAATTAAAAAATGACGCGAATAATGTCCCTCCCCCTCTTATACCATTATGGTATAGGAGGGTGTAAATGAATGTAATTTTTTATAAATGAATAATAAATATTCTTTATATGGCATATTCTACAAAATGTATATTTTAGCGCCCTTCATAAATGCATATCAATTTAATTGTGTTTCGACGGCTGTGACATCCTTAAAAAGCACTTGAAACTATTTTATCCCATGGGCCATGGGCCATAATGTAACGGAATATTTTTGACTGCCCCTGTATTTGAACTACACATCCGATTTAACTAAAATATGAAATAACTCAACAAAATTCTGCAACAAATATATGCTTAAAATTTCAAACGTAATCTATTGTTTTTTGTGTGTGTCCCCCTGTAAATAGATAAAAAATTCATATTCTACGAATGTCCTGTTCTACCATAATCGCAGTGAAATTCAGGAATTCAGATTAGTTTCAGTACATTTTTAATAGCATAAAGTCATTAAAATACTCTGCAAACGATTCTCCCTCATAGACCATGATGTAATGGAATTCTTTTGGGTACCTCTGTAAATGAACTATTAATCCCACATACTTCATGTGCAATACCAAACATGCCTAGAAGGACCCTAAAGATAGTTTACAAATTGCATTTAAATCCGAGTATATTTACGGGAGTTAAGAGCTGAAAAGACGGACAGACAAACCGAATGCATAAATACTTTTCAACTTTGTTGGAAAGTGCTTAAAAAAAGTTAAGAATTTCAAGCCAATGAGAAACTACTTTTTTGCCCATATGTAACTACTTTTTGAAATATAAAAATGTACGTATGTAAAAATTTTCGGGTTTTTTTTTTTGGTTTTTTTTTTTTTTTTTTTTTTTTTTTTGGTTTGTGTGTGTTAATGTGTCGTCCAAAAATTGATTTATCATAAACAGTTGGAAAACTATAATGATGGAAATAACATTCTAATGGCCAGGCTAAGAGAAAATTTTTGGATAATAAAATCGAGAAAATGTGTTGGATGTAAGAAGTTCCAGTCACTTAGAGTAAAAATGGTACCTGGAATCCTATCCGAAAATAAATGCAGTTCGAGAAAAAGCCGTATTTGTGGTACAATGGGCGTAGGCCTGGCTGGTCAACTCCATTAAAAATATAGTCAATCAGGATAACTTAGACCTATCAGGGTAACTTTAGGCCAAGAGAGAAAAAATATTAAATCAGCTACATCACTTGAGTTAACGGCAAAGTTTTGTTCGCAAAACATAAATAGCAGCACTAGTGTGAGTTTGAGAGCTCATAGATAGTAATTCGCCAAGATTCCACCATGGCAGAAAGCATCAAAATTTCGTAAAGGTGGAGCAAAGTTACCCTGATTGACTGTATTAAAACGCTGAAATAAACTTGTAAAAAATTAAACTTCATTAAACAAAATCCTCATCGCAAAATAAATAACTGAAGGCTCCTCTCCTTGCAGGCGAAGTTACTCGCGATTTGATGCTAAAGTAAAAGGGAAATTATAATATCTCGTTTGCATTTCGACATCTTTTTTTTTTTTTTTCTGCATTCGATAGGTTTATCTACATCTCTCCTTTTTTACATCTTCGATTTTGGTTGCAAATATTTTTTATAAAGTTATTTTCACTTTCAAAATAGAGTAAATTCCGAAAATGAAAGTGTCATTCTAAAAATTAGCTATAACTAAAAAAGGAGCGACGTAGTGGTAGATCTCAGCTATTCAATGCAAAAAGTCGAAATGCAAACAAGATTTTAGAAAAGAACCTCCCCATAGGATTAGCATTAGCTCGCGTCTTCGGAACCATAACTGAAAATATTTCTTTAAAAATTAATAGTCCAATTAATTTATTAAAATCTTAGCAGAATTTGATCGTAAATTTTCGAAGTACATAAACCTCGTCATAAAAAAACATGTTCCCAACAACAAGTGGATTTTTTTGCTCTCTTTTTTCTTTCATGGAGGGAAAACTCCCAATTCACGCGAGTGAAAGACATGTCCCCAGTCTTCTTTAAAAACGGCCAGAGTGAGTCACTATTCACTAGTCCTTGAAAATTATGTTTATAGATTAGAAAGCACTACTTTCTCCCAAGTATGTCAAGCTCTATCGATTATGCATAAAAATCCGTTGGAAACGTTGTTTCATGTAAGATGTCACAGGATTAGCATTCAAACTGTAATGCTTATAGATATGAATATATGGTTTTAAAAAGATATTTTTAAAATGCTCCATTATATAAATAAGATAGCACCCGTCGAACTTCGACAAAAGAAAATGCTTAAAAAGGAACTGTTTCATTCATTTATAATAAACTACAAAATTAGTTACAATAAAAAATGCACCATATGTCTGTAAGTCTATAACGCTTAAATGATATTTAAGTTAAAAAAAAAAAAAAAATACTACTTCTATAAAATTCAGTTGTAGAAATTGTTAAAATTAAACTTTAATCGTACAATGTAAACAATAAAAAGTAATACAGATCTGTTATTATGATAAAGTTATCAATTAAGGTTCTTATGCTAGTATTAAAAAAGGAAAAAATTATTTTATTTTGACACAATCATAGAATTTTTCCCCCGTGAAATCTAAACCTGACATCATTTTAACCATATCAAAATTTACATATGCACCTTTCATATCTCTATTCAATTTTTAAAAAAACTGGTTAATTTGATCACTTTGAAATCATTTTAATGCCTAACTTGAAGTCTTAATGCTATTAGCTGAAAAAGATACATAACTACAGTAAAACCCCGATAATTCGGATTAATTGGGACCAGACCCGATCCGGATTATCCGGAGAATTAGACAAAAATGAAATAAAATAAAACATACTTACAGAAAATCGCCTTTAGTTAAACTGAAAAGTGCCTATCTTCAATGCTGCATCTTCATAAATATAAATAATTTTCTGCAAGTGATGTTGTAGAAACGTTTTGTCACAATAACAAGGAAACGTTTCTAAGTGATTTAAATAGAAAATTGGGAAAATTGGAATTGCCAAACTTAGTGATACATTGTTGTTTCTTTGAAAGAAAACATCAAACAGTTTAATTAAGAAAGCTTAAGGTATTCTTCCAAAAATATTTCAGATTTTTTTTTTTTTTTTTTTTTTTTTTTCAGAATACGACAATGAAACAAGTTAATGTTATGGAAATTAGCCAATCGTTTCTCAAATCGATCCGGATTATCCGGAGATCCGGATTAACGAGGTCCGAAATAGCGGGGCTCTACTGTATTTATATTTCTTTAAGTGTAAATGAAACCAAAAAGCACTGGGTTTTACAACAAACGGTATTCTTGACACAGCAGGTATTATAATTTCAATTTTTTTCACTTTTGATGAGAAAATGGCAACATAAAGATACAGTAATCTGATTTGTCTGGCTATTTTTCGTTTGCTTTTAATAAAAACTAGCAGCCTTCGCCCGCTACGCTGGTATCTCACGAACTACTGGATTTAAAAGAATTTGCTTAGTAGCATTTGATTCAGCATGGAAAAATAAACTAATATATGTTATCAATTGAAAAATAACTACAAAATCCGATTTTTAAGGAATTTTTTTAAAGTTCGTTCTTTTTTTTACCCCCCCCCCCCCCCTTAGGAGTGGAATTTTCGAAAATCCCATCTTAGCGGCACTCGATGTTATAAGAAGTGTTTTTACCCCAATTTTCAAGATTTTTGGTTCGGTAGATTTTTTTGTGCTGCGATTAATACGAAATCCAGTCTTTCTTTTATATATGCAGATAAGGATTGAAAATTTCAAGTTTTTGCGTCGAAGACATCGCCAAATTAGGAAAAGTGAAGTATCTCACGAACTACTGGATTTAAAAGAATTTACTTAGTACCATTCGATTCAGAATGAAAAAATAAACTAAAATAAGTTATCAATTAAAAAATAAATAACTACAAAAGCCGATTTTTAAGGAATTTTTTTTAAAGTTCGTTCTTTTTTTTACCCCCCTAGGGATGGAATTTTCGAAAATCCCTTCTTAGGGGCACTCTCTGTTGTAAGAAGTGTTTTTACCCCAATTTTCAAGATTTTTGGTTCGGTAGACTTTTTTGTGCTGTGATTAATACGAAATCCATACTTTCTTTTATATATATAGATAAGAATTGAAAATTTTATGTTCTTGCCCCGAAGACAATGCCAAATTAGGAAAATGTGAAGTATCTCACGA
Source organism: Maratus speculifer (assembly GCA_964019185.1). NCBI lineage: Eukaryota > Metazoa > Arthropoda > Arachnida > Araneae > Salticidae > Maratus > Maratus speculifer. Next base: position 35,156,957 of record OZ025300.1, on the reverse strand, counting down.
ACTGGATTTAAAAGAATTTGCTTAGTACCATTCGATTCAGAATGAAAAAATACACTAAAATATATTATCAGTTGAAAAATATATGTAAATTCCTATTTTTAAGGAATTTTTTTAAAGTTTGTTCTTTTTTTTACCCCCCCCCCCCTTAGGGGTGGAACTTTCGAAAATCCCTTCTTAGCGGCACTCGATGTTGTAAGAAGTATTTTTACCCCAATTTTCAAGATTTTTGGCTCGGTAGATTTTTTTGTGCTGTGATTAATACGAAATCCAGACTTTTTTATATATATATATAGATAAAGATTGAAAATTTCAGGTTTTTTGCGCCGAAGACATCGCCAAATTAGAAAAATGTGAAGTATCTCACGAAGTACTGGATTTAAAAGAATTTGCTTAGCACCATTCGATTCAGAATGAAAAAATAAACTATGTTATCAGTTGAAAAATATCTGTAAATTCCGATTTTTAAGGAATTTGTTTAAAGTTTGTTCTTTTTTTACCCCCTCCCCCCCTTAGGGGTGAAATTTTCGACAATCCCTTCTTAGCGGCACTCGATATTGTAAGAAATATTTTTACCCCAATTTTCAAGATTTTGGGTTCGGTAGATTTTTTTGTGCTGTGATTAATACGAAATCCAGACTTTCTTTTATATATATAGATAGAGTATTTCTATTGCCACAATTAGAAAAAACGGTATTAAAAAATTACAAAAAAAATTATATCAAAAATTAAGTTACAGTTTTCAAACAAACTGCATTTAAAAGTGCATTTTTTCCCTATACGACGGTGTAAAAATTGTAAATGTTTTTAAGTTTAGAAGTTTAAAAATTTGCAATAGCAAAAATTGCAAAACCGAAATTGCATTTCAGACTTCAAAATATGGTATTCATCGTTCATTTACAGTGCCTGCCAAAATAAGCTGCAAATATATTCTGATAAAACTTAGGTTTTGAAAAAAATATCTAACTTCTATATAATATGTATGATATAGTATATTTATTCAGTTAACCATGGGGGAAATTGAAAGAAGTGGAAGAAATCAATCTATTGAGTGGATAATGGTGAATCAAACAAACAACAAATATCAAGTTACCTATAAGATCGGTGACAGAGTGATTAGTGCAAAAATTGAAAAAATCTGTGTTCATATGAGTAAATGTAAGAAATCTGTAATTAATTCCTCTCCATTTTCAAATACTGATGATGATGATGAAACCATTAAGTGCAGGCATATTTATTTCAAAGATAAAGAAACAGTTGAAAATATCAGCCTTGAGAACACCAATTCCGATAGTCTAGATGTTGAAATTCCACAGCCATTAAAACCAAAGCGCCAAAGGTCAATGGGAATGTAAATAAAACGTCTGATCATCAAAAGAAAATTCTTGATCAGAAAATATCAGAATCTTTTTATGCTAATAATATAGCTTTTAATATTGATAGTTGTGCATTTAAAGAAATGATTAGTGCTTTCCATCCAGGATATGTTCCTCCTAGCAGACAAATATTAGCTGCAGAATTATTAGATGAGACTAATAATTCAGTTGATTTGCTAATGGAAGATAAACTATCAAAAGCCGCTATAACTTTAATGTTGGATGGATCCCTAACATTTGACATTCCTATTCTTTTTCATATATGTATGCAAAAATAATCACGGTTCGAGAAACTATAAGTGAAGTATATTTGAAATGAAGCTTGTGTTTATTAATAAATAAAAGAGAAAGAGAAGGAATGTTCTCCACTTGTTTTGCTGATAAAAATTCCTTTGCCCCCCCCCCCCCACCCCACCCCACCCCTCCTTCGTCGAGGCAAGTGTAACAGGACTTTATTACTGTTGAATACATTATATAGTAAATGGTTAATATAAAATACTTTTAAATAATAAATATTTTTTTAAAGTGCTATTTGATATAAAGTTTTTCCATATGCAAAGTGATAATATATTGACTTTTCTTCATTTGAATTATAAAAGTATGGGAAATATAAAAGTAAATAATTGTGTATATCACTTTGAACAAAACAAATAAATTCCAGAAATCAAAAAGATTTTACACTTTGATAAAGATATCATTACCAAAAGAGGAAGGGGGGGGGGGTTACAAAATTACCAAAAAGTTGATAATGTTATATTTGCACAGCCCCTTGTGGATCTGAAAGGAAAACTGCTAAATTTTGTGCAGAAATAGTTCAAAAGGTTATTTTAGAATTTAAGCAAAGGTATGATAAAAATATATTTACTGTATACTGCAATAATGAAAATAAAATGAAGAAATTTCGATATATAATAACTTAAAATCATCCAAATATTCTAACCTTTAGTTGTTCAGCTCATTATATAAATCTTGTTGCCAAAGAAATCACTCTTAAAAGTTTGATGACATACGTAGTTGAAATTCAAAAATTTTCAGAATTCATTAGACCACATGGGTGGGTGACTGAGAAAAAGACACAAACTGCAATTGCCTAATGAAACACAGTGGAATTCTGAAAATCCTGCCTTTCATTACTCATATATCACTATCAGAAATATATAAAAGTATCAATTGAACATAAAGATGATATAGATAAAAATATTTTAGCGTTTTGGATAACGAAAGTTTATGTCAAGAAAGTATAAAACTCCAAGCTATATTATCTATTATTGTCAAAGCACTTGATATGTTGCAATATGATAGTTGTATTGTTGGATAAACACTAGAAATTTGGTTTGATGTAATGGAAAGTAAAGAACTGTGCACATATAAAAATTGCATAAAACATTGATTTGAAGAAGCTCTTACTCCAATTAACTTCATTGTGAATATCATAGATCCTGCCTTACAAGGAAAAAGATTGACAAGGCAGCAAGAAAGTTTAGCTGGACAGTTCATTGAAAAAAATGAATCCTGCCTTTGATGTCTCAATCAAGATGTTTCAAATAAAAAATACAGGTTATTATCCTGAATGTTTTCTCAAAATGTGATTGAATCCTTTGAAACTAAAAAGTGGTGGAAATTAATGGGTAATTGAAAAAAAATTACTTCTAAATACAGATTTTTGTAAATTTTTAGAAGATCTCCACTTTATTACATCAACATCAGCTTCAACTGAAAGGATTTTTTTTTTTTGGTCTGGTGTGGTTTAAACTTAGAAACAAACTTGGGTGTGAAAAGGCTAAAAAATTAGTAAAAGATTACAGATGTTTAAAATCAAAAGATTGAAACAGACTGTTAATGATAATTGAGAGAAGACTTTTTCTACTGTATTAATGTGAATGAATTAATTAATGATTATTTGATTAGTTTATGTTGTTATTGAATTAAGTAGGGGTGATAGTTTATAATTAATTAAGCAAAATTTTATGCAATTGAAATTGAATATAACAAAATTCACAGAACTGGGAAAAAATATTTGTAGTGAAATAATTATTTTTTACTATAGCTAATTAATGGAATAAACTAAATAATTCTACATGTCTACATCATTAAATTGGGATTCTCAGTATATGTGGTATTTTGTTAAAAGTTTTACCTCTATAACATGCAATGGATTATACATCAAAGTATTTTCTTTTCTTTTTCTTTCAGCGAGAAAAATTTGTTTTTGTGTTTGTGATAGTTACACATATTTATAAAAAATTAAGTTACAATTTTTTTCTTTAAAAAATTGTTCTTGGGAGAATTAAAACATTTCTTTCATTTGGAGGGGGTGAAGGGGGGGGGGGAAGAGGATAAATTTTATGAGTGGTATACTAATATTAGGAAATATATTAACTATGTAATTTAAAGTTAAAATTTTGAAAAATTTCACTTAGGTTTTTTTCAGAAAAAACCCACCTGTTTTTTGGGGTTGGACAAAATTATAACAAAACTGAACACATAAAAATATAAAAAAATTACTTAAAATTTTAAAAAGTCAGATTTTTTTTTGCATATATTTTTTAAAAAGTTATGATTTCTGTGCATTTTATTTATATAAGGAGTTTTTAAAGGAGTCTGTATGATACCTTGTAGATTAAATAAGACAGTCAAGGCAAAATAAATCAAATCAAAGAAATATAATAATGAAATTTATTTATCACATTAGAAAGAATTGTACTATGGACAAAAGGAAAATTATTTAAAGCACTGAACCTGAATGAACATTTTAAATTAAGATGTCTGATTCTAGTACAATTATTTCAAGTTAAAAATATTGACAAATTCCTAGAAATGAGCAGAACCAAAGTAACAAGTAAATAAATAGCAGGCACAGATTTGTATCTTACCTTGTAACCTCTATAACTATCTGTTACCAACTATTTCATATTGACACTATAATACTGCTAAGGTGATAGTCAAGGAAAGTGTAGAGGCAAGTTATGATTGTAAAACATTAATATTATACATTAGAAAGGCAGAAATATGTATTAAAATAAATCTAATGAGGTAAATCATACAGTTGAAAATTGGTAATTGATACAATATTTTTTTATTTTGTGTGTCCAATCACTAATCAATTAAAAATTTTCCAATATAAAGATGTTTAATAAAGAAAAAAAAAAAATTCAATTTTTTTTTTTTTTTTTTTTTTTTTTTTTTTTTTTTTTTTGAATAGCACTTAAATGTAAATAAAAATTTAGAAAAGAAAAAAAAAAACAGAATTTATTACTTAAATATGTTTACAATAAAGACAAAAACAAAAAATAATTTCAGGCAATATAACTTTATATTCTACTGAAACCTCAGGGATGTAGTGGAGGGTATACAGCATTATAAACCAATATACCTTCTGGATAATTATGTATACTCTCCATAGCTATATGTATACCATCTAATGTTTACCCTCTGCCTATAGCATAAAACTTGTTTTTAATAAGTAAACCACTATGGATATGATAATAGATATAGCAGAAAAGAAAAAATAAACTGTTCTTAGAAAAGGAACTTAAGTATTAAAATATTAATTTAATTTTTTTTAAATGGCAATTTCAATTATTGCTATGCTAATAATATAAAAATAAACAATACACATATTCTAAACTCTTTTCCTCCACAAATTCAAATTCTTAGAAAAATATTTACATACTTGCCATCATTCCAGTATTGCACTGAGATACTCTGTGAATCTGAACTAAAATTAAATAACTTTGTTTTGAACCAGAAATTAAATAAATTCAAAATAGAAACAAGGCATGGTCTATTAAACAAATTTTCTAGTTTCAAACATATTCATTTGAATGAAGCCAACTGGTAGGGTATTCTAGAAGAATATTAGAATGTTGACAACAATAGAAATGAATCAGTGTTAGTATTCGATAATTTTAACATTAGACAAAATATTTTCAACACTATCCTGTAGTATATTATCAGTATAAACTCACAGTTGACTGACAATAAACAACTAATTTCTAGGGCAGTTTGCTAAAAGTAACACAGAAATTTAAAAAGATAATTTTTAAACATACAAACATAAAAGATAAAGAATTAAAATTGATGTTCCACGACCAGTTTATGGGGAGAGGAAGGGTGGTCGGACTTCCAGATGGGTAAAAAAAATTAATAGTTCCTTTTTCTTTTAGTGTTGGATTAATTAAATTCCCCAGGAAGAATATGTTTTACAATATTTTCCTAAATCACCTTATAGAAGGAAAAGTAAGTTAATTGAACTTCAGAATTTAGGAAGTTTTTTTTACTGCATAACTAGTAATCCAGTCCAATGTTCCTCAAGCCTGCAAAAAGGTATCATCGAGATGCGAATTTTCTGTATTTTAAATATTATCCATGATATGTGGATAGAAATTTTAAACTGCAGATATAATGAAAAAGTTTGTTCAGAAAACATTTTTTTTGAAATAGTAAATATTTATAATTTCGATAAATTAAAGATACCATTGAGAGCAGAAGAGCATCTTCAATACATAGATTTTTTTTTTTTTTTTTTTTTAATGGATTTACTTTATTTATTTACTTATTTTTTGGAGATAATTTTGAAGAAATAGATTTATGGCAATTTAAAATTGTAGAAAATAAAAATGACCCTTAGATCTTTTTTTAATAATATTCTTTAATAAAAGATACGATCGATCAGTACCAGAAAAATATCAACATCAGGTAAGAATTTTGTATTTTTCATAATTTCCTTTGCGCCTTGGAAATTGAGAATTTAAAAGGCACATAATGCAAGAAATATGAAAAAAGCTTTAGAATAGTTTTTGAAAGGGCAAATATTATTATTATTTTTTTTTTAATTGAAAACTGTTATTAGTATTACAAAAATACAGATAAAAGGAAAGTATTTTTTATACTCCATCCAGGCCCTGGTGATTGAGAATATTAAATATTCATTTGTTTTTAATGAAATATACTCTCAGTATTTTCTAAATATAGGTATTATTACTTAATTAGAGTCCTGTCAAATGCAATTTAAGAATGAATAAAAAACAGAAAATGTGAGACATTCATAAAATAATTTTTTGAAATTGTAAATATTTATATTTATTATTGAATGTTTTTCTCCTGGCTATGTGCTTGCAAAACCATGGTTTCCCAAACATGCATAGAAATAACCATATTACCAGAAAATCAAGTGAATTTGAAGTTTGTTTATTAGAATTCAAGTGAGTTTTAAATCGATAACTCAGCTAAATGTATAAAAATGAAAAATCCGAGTTTCAGGTGCTATGGGACCTGTCTTCGTCTATTTTTATTCAAATATGCAGATTTCTATGAAAGATAGATTTTCTTAGGCATTGTAAACAAACAGGCATACAGATAAAAAAAATTTCTTTTTCTAACATAGAAGCAGTTTCCATTTCATAAATTAAAAGACAACTCTAAATTTTATTAAGGTGAATGCATGTACTTTTCTCCTAAAATATTAAAATTCAACAGTAAAATATTAATCATATTTATATGTACAAAGATATTTATATCTAAATTTTCCATACATTCATAAACAGAGATTTTCCAAAGAAAATGAGAAATGGCATTGCCTTTATTGCTAAATCTCTTAGAGGAATGCAAAATGGAATATGCAAGAAACCTAAAAAGGGCATTTGAAAAGTTTGGAAACATAAGTTATAAGGAGAGAACCAGAATTGCATAGAAATGCACATAAGAAAAAGTCAGTATATATAAATTAAAACAATATTAGATAAAATTTAAACATACATTTAAAATCTTTTTTTTTTTTTTTTTTTTTTTTTTGTATGGCTTTAGAAAGAAATCTTCATAAGATTTAAAAATTATGTTTAAAAATAATATAAAAATAAATTTTATAAAATAATTATTTTCACATTGATCCAATTTAAAACTGTATTAGTTACCATATTTATCTTTATAAGAGAACTTTGTAGAGGAACATACTAAAATTTCACAGACTATAAAAAAGTATGACTTTATTAAAATGCTATTAAAAAATTGAGACTATAGACAAATATGCATACCAGTTTTTAGTGTGGTCCCAGACAAATAAATCTATTTCATTTACAAAATTCATTTACAACGGCAATTGCAATAGCATCCTCAACAACATAAACAAAAATTTAGTATTATCAATTGTAAAAACTTAGGAATGGAGACAGGTAATGCTTGGTAGTTTTAGTTTAAATAATAATAATAATAGTAAATGATTGAAAACTTCTATAAATAAACTTATTTTCAAAATACTATCTGTCATACTTATAAAATAAATTATTTTACTATAATAAAACTGAAAGGAAAAAAAAATATTTAGATTTTTGTTGCAGTGGAATGTTTTCATCATTTGCAATATAATGCAACCTTTCATTTTAGTTTGTTCCAGCATTACCTGCAGTTGTGCAAAGTAAAAACTTAGCCTTATAATTGTTTTTTTTTTTTTAAGATATCCGACTACCCCCAAAGAGGATTTGTGTATATTTTATATATATTTATACTTAAAAGATGCCTTATGTGGATTAGAACTGCATAGAGTACTTTTAATAATAGGAAAATATATATACATATTTAAATATTTTGATTTTTCGGCTCAAAACATACATACAAATAGCAATAAAACAGCATTTACGCCATTGTATCTGTTAAACAATTATTTAAGGGCATAATACCTTGCTTTTTCGAGATCATAAAAAAAAAAATTCCTTGTCTCTTTTAACAGTAGTGAAATGCATTTCTCACTGAAACCACAGATCTTCCATAAAATTTTCCTCTGAATCACAGGATTTAGATTTCTAAGTTTATATGCCTTATAGAGATTACAAAAATTACAACACTCCACGATTCTTTACAGAAAACATAGGAAATTATTCAATCAACCTATATGTTAATGGCTTTTTTTTAATTTATAATTTATATCAGTTACATGGGTGCAAGAACTTCATTCAAGCCAAGACTGAAAACTTTTCTGAGTATTAAGAATAACCAAATGGGAAAGGTCTAGAAGATTCCTAATGTCTTGTATTATGGCTAAAAATTGATATTTTACATCAAGGAAAAGTGATTAAAAGTTCTGAATGGCAAAATTGGTATTATTTAAATAAATAAAGTAGATTTAACTATCAATCAAAAATATCTTCAAGACTGAAATCAGTCCTGATACTGAAGGTCTTGTACCCATGATCAGCTATAATATCTTAAAATTATACCCCCTTTTTTTTTATAGTTCTTAAATACATTTTCTCTCGCAATAATGCTCTTTTCTGCTTTAGTAAAGCTCTTTTTAGCAAATAGCATCCTCTCCTTTTTTTAAAAAAAATTTAAGATTAATTTATACAAAATATCAAACAAAGCTGTAAATTTTATTTTGAAGACTGAAACTACCTTCAAGGAATCAAGTACTGTCACAGCTGTAACTCTGCTATTTAGAGATTACATTTTAACACATAAATTTTCAAAATTTAACAATTTATAGTAATAAAAAAAAATTCAACTATAGTTATGAGAAATTCATAATCTAATTTAATCCCTTTTAGAGTATTTAAACATAGCTCCATAACAATACATGCATAACTTTTTCTTTTATAATGTTTTGGATTAAAGAAAAATTTTAAAAGTTTCATTAGAACCATAATTTAGCTCTAAATTCTACCAATCAATTTATCAATATTCAAATGTTTGTAACTTAAGTTTTAATTAGGATAGAAAAAAAATCAATCTGGCTAAGAAAACTAAGGTAAAAAATAGAAAATAGCACTTTTGAATAAAAATTAAATTTTAAAGGTAGTTGGACACTTTAAGTTACTGATAATGCTGTTTAATATAATAGCAAAAAACCTAGGAAATGTGCTAGGCTTTTTGAAAAAACGTAGTTCAAAGACATTGTCATGTTATTAAGAAGCTTTTTTGCTTTTATTAATAATTTGTTAAGAAAGAATTGTAGATTGTATTTTCACTTAATAGCAAATGACAGGTCTAACCGGTCACATAAATGTACATAAAAGGAAAATATAGAATAGTCCATTGTCCATTATAAAACATAATATCTCAAAGCACAGCTGAATATATTTTTTATTTTGTATCCATTTCTTCAAATAAGAAAATGATTAAGAATTTAAAGTCAATTCACATTTTACTTCATTTAGAACACATGATTTGCCAGATTTTTTTTTTTTTTTTTTTTTTTTTTTTTTTTTGTCATTACTTTTTTATATAAAATTTAAATTTGGGCTATTAAAAAAAACTCAAATAATAAGAATTTAATACCATTTTATACATTTTTTCCCTTAACACAATGAAAAACAAACAAGCGAACAACAACAACAAAATAAGTGTAACTTTTAAACTTTTAGATGAAAATGAAACAATATAAAACAAAAGATTACAGTGCAGTCATAATGTGTTTTCATTTTAAAAGTTTAATAAAAGAACTGAAAAAAATATTATAATTGTCAAAATTTGACAAATGTTGTGGATGAGAGATTACAGAAACACAACAAAAAAATTAAAAAACAAAGTTGAATGTAATAAAGTTACAATAAAGTCATAACTCTGATAAAATGCATTATATCAAAACTAAGTTTAAAAAAACCTTTTCCATGGTATGAAAAGGTGAGAGTTAATAAATTACCCCAAAATCATGAAAAATAAAAATATGTCAGAGGAAACTTCATTTAAGCTCCAAAAAACAAGACATTGTTATCCTGTTTACCTTTATCAATTCACTCACATTCAAAACTGGCAACAAACTATTTAGAGAGACTAGATTCTGTAAATATAATTATTAACAAAAAATTAAACTTACCACCATTTGTATCATTATTTTTTTTCTTTCCAAGAAAAATCTTAAACTATTTAATAAAAAAAAGTCTTAAGAAAATATACTAGCAACAACACTTTAAAAAACATTTTGCGATTTGATCTCGATGAGGGAAAAAAAAATTCTGGATAAATAAACTTTTAAGAAATGTAGTCTTAGTTTAATGCAAAATATTCTCCTAAAAATAAAATTAATACTTAGGAGTACATTATTTATTTCTATGTACAACATTTCTCAAAAAATAAGGGATTAAACATTTTATTTACAATATTTTCAGTGAGATATGTTTTGCAAAAGGAGCCTTTCTATGAGCTGCTGAAAATGGAAATATTTACAGAGCCAGTAGAGAAATTTTACAATAAACATTTCCAGCCTATAATTTAGATGTGATATACAAAAATACAAGGACATATGCATTGTAATAAAAATATTCTAAAAAAGATCTAAGGCAGAGCAAGATTCTTAAAATTCAAGCATTAAAAAAATAAAGAGAAGGAAAAAAAAAAAAAAGGATACTTATACAATAAATTTTTTAATGAGACTGCAGGACAAGATGCCAATGTGCATAACATCTTATAGTACAGAAGTACCTCTCTTGTGCATGTAGCATTTTTAAATGGACAATAACACACTTTGCACATGGAATATTAAGGACAAATAACATTGCATATTACACATATTACAAACCCACCCTTGGCATACACTCTGTTTACAAGCATTATGTTCATATTATATATATATATATACATACAGATAAACAGATATAACTAAAATGAAATCACAAATGTATGAACAAATTAGCAGAATTTTAAAGGTGAACAAAAATTATACAATGAAAACCAGGTGTATGATAGAAACTATGAATAACCTACAGAATCATCAGAAAAGCTTGCAGGTTTAGTTCAAAGTGAGGATATATATATATATATATATATATATATATATATTTCTATCTAATTTTGACGGCATTAGGCGTAACATGGCAAAATTTAGCTCCTAATAAACATATCATAATTTAAAAAATAAATCAAAAATTACAGATAGGATATATGAAAAGAAAAATAAATGAAAAGAAGTTAATACTTCAATGATCAATAAAAATCTTAAACAAGAAATATGACTTATTAATGAAGAAGGTACAAAGATGTAAGTAGATTGTATAAATTCAAGAACATGAGATATGTTATTGAACTAGCAAAACAGATATTTAATAAATATCAATATATTACTCTGGTATGAAAAAAGAAAATCAAGACTTAAATTTTGGTGCTGCCATCTATTGATAAATGTGAAATATAATTATATACCGGGTGTCCAGTAAATGACTGACCCATTTTGAATGTAAATAACAGAAAAACTGTTTGAGATAAAAATGCGCGGCTTGTTGTATTGTTATTAGAATATAAATAAATTTTAAAATATGCACTTTGTTAATGTAATATAATAATATTTAAAATAATATCTCAGTCTCAAGACTGAGGAGGGGAAACATAATACAGATGGTTCAATCACAAATATTATTTTAAATCACTTTCCAACCAACGTACCCTATTTCTGAAGCTGATTCGAGAGTCGATTCAACATATAGATTCAAATTCGACAACATATAAATTCAGATTCAGCCGAAAATCTCATATTTATGAAAATTAGAGTCATGCCTGTATTCAAACAGCCTGTTACCGCCAGCGCGATATTTTTTTCCGAAATTTGAACTAAATTAACAAAGTACATGTTTAAAAATTTATTGATTTTCTAATAACAATACTGCAAACCGCGCATTATTATCTCAAACCGTTTATTTGTTATTTAAGTTCAAAATGGGTCAGTTATTTACTGGACACCCGGTATATATATACACTGGTGTCCCAAAGTTAAGCATAATTGGTAATTAAGTAAGTAATGAAAGAAATATAAATCGGAATGTGGTGAAACTCCAGGTGTGTAAACAAAATAGTACGCGTCATATATTTTTGCGAAGAGTTTTCCCCGAAATCGAACAGGAGACCCTAAAAAAATTGAAAGAGAATGAAGATCTTTTGGATAACCCTGTCAAAACTAATGTAGCAAAAGAATTCAAACTGCACATTATGATTAAGTGGCTAAGTACTGTGTTTATTTTTATAAGGATAGCATGTATACTCGTAGAGAAATTAAGGATTTTATAAAAACAGTCCTAAGTTTTTTGCTTATAATTTGCAAAGTTCTTAATATAAAATAATGTTCTTTTCTGAAAATATGACAAACATCATTGTACACAATACCCTGTCATCAGAATTTAAAAATAATAAAAATTGTATGAAAAATGAGTAGGTTTAGTAAATAATTTTTCATTGCGCATGCATCAACGATATCAAAATTTCATTTGCATATTGTGTTAGCTAAATGTATAGAGCAACTTCTGTAAAAGTTTCAAAAACATACCTTGAAAATTCTGAAAATGATCGTCTATAGAATCAACTCAAAATCTGTTATTCCTAAAAGGAAGCAAAATATCAGGGGTTTTATCCAAATATAGTTGTACGCGCAATATTGTGTAGGCTCGAAACAATGGAATATGGATACAGCCCCTCATCTTTTTGCTTCATTAGGGAATAAAATATTTTGATCTCATTCTATCAACGATAATTTTCAGAATTTTTAAGCTTTGTTTTTGAGACTTTCACAAAAGTTGCTCTACACATTTAACTAACATAATATGCAAATGAGATTTTAATAGATTCCACGCATGCACAGTAAAAAATTATTTAGTAAACCTGCTCATTTGTCATACAATTTTTATTATTTTTAAATTCTGATGACAGGGTATTGTGTACAATGATGTTTGTCATATTTTCAGAAAAGAACATTATTTTATATTAAGAACTCTGCAAATTATAAGCAAAAAACTTAGGACTGTTTTTATAAAAATCTTAATTTCTCTACGAGTATACATGCTATCCTTATAAAAATAAACACAGTACATTACAATAAGCCACTTAATCATAATGTGCAGTTTGAACGCTTTTGCTACATTAGTTTTGACAGGGTTATCCAAAAGATCTTCACTCTTTTTCAATTTGTTGACGGTCTCCTGTTCGATTTCGGGGAAAATTCTTCGCGAAAATATCTGACGCGTACTATTTTGTTTACACACCTGGAGTTTCACCACATTTCGATTTATATTTCTTTCATTACTTACTTAATTACCAATTATGCTTAACTTTTGGACACCAGTGTGTATATATATAAAATCATTAATTGTATTACAATATATGGACCATTGAATTTAATAACTTATAGCATTTTGAACATGGAGGAAAAAAATTAATTAAAATGAAAACAAATGGAATTTGTATAACCAAAGCAATTTGATATTTGATAATATGGTATCGTTTCATTTCGAATAAAACATTCATTTTGTATTTATTCTTATTTATGGTATCTTTTATATATTTTTAATATGTAGCAAAGGTAGCTAAAAATATTTTTTAGCAATATTATGTATATATATATATTTATATATAATCATTATAAACCAATACAAATTATTTATCATCAACAAATGTGAATAAACAAACAGGGGTCGATGCAGGTGGTTTTTATTCTTGGGACCCATTTTATTAAAAAAAGTTATTTTTGTGAATTTTATTATATTTTTGTGAAAAATAACATTTTGTTACGAAAATTGAAATCCACTTACTCAAATTTAAATCAATAATTTATTAACAAAACCTTGTTCAAATCCCCTCACAGAAATTTTCTTTTTCGTGACCTGCTTTTATTTACAAATTTTAAAACAGCTTTTCTGAAAAAGAATGTTAGGTGGCCTATTTTATTAAAAGGAATTTTGTGAAGGGATTTGTTTTATTACATTCATTTTTGTAAAGGGGCCCATTTTATTAAGTTTATTTTTGTGAAGGGCCCTGAATAGGCCTCAAATTTTGTCTGGATCGACTCTTGATATCTTATAATATATACATATATACATATTATATATATATGTACTTATATATAGACCCCTTATCATAAATGTAAAGAAAAAAAGGGAAAGGTTGTCATGTTTTTCTTTAATAGCAGAAATTCTTCTTTTGTGCAGAACCAACAACAACAAAAATTATCAATATCATATTTTCTAACTCAATAATTGAAAAGAAAATAGCTCAGCTATCTATTGCTGTATTTCATAAACATTATTGAACTTCATGATATATCTGTGACACAAGAACAAAAAATAAATATACACAGTTCACAGGGAGAGGGTGAGAGAATGACAATTCTTCTCAATACAACCTCATATAAGGTTTCCATACAAGAGAGGAGTATGCATGAAAAGCAGGATGATATACATATATGATAGTCAATTTAAATAACATTTAAACAATTATACATATAGTTGAGGGAAAACAAAAAAACTTTGAAGACCAAGCAAATGAAACAAACATAAATGCAACAATAATAATAAAAATACTATACTTAAGTTCTAAAAACTTTTACAATATGAAAAACATTTGCCTTAATGCATATAGAAGATGCCAGAGAAAAAAACCATAACTAAGCATAATATATTTCCAACAAAAAGGCTAATAATACTTGATAAAAAATTTAATTACTACTTAAATAAAAGTATGTTGCAAACTCGACTAGGAGCGTTAAATATAAATGCAAAATTTTACTGAGAATAAATAATACTATATGAAAATAGTACAAAACTCAGATTTAATTAAAAGAAAAAACTGAAAACCTTTTAAATTTAGCCAAATTTAAATAAATAAAAACAATATAAATAAAACAGATAAAGGGAAAACACACAAAGTCTAAATGTTGACAGACTTGAACAAAAATTAATAAAATAAAAATAAATTAAAAGAGGATGAGAGTAGCTAATAAACAGCACCAACAATATGTCTTATATATTTCTGAGCAAATTTTCAATATGAACAACATAAATTTATCTAATTATTAGGCTGGAAATGCATAGATTACATTAGTTAAGATTTTTAACTAGTTGTTTCTTTCTAATCAAAAATTACATAATTTTACATGTATGTGAGAAGGAAAAACAAATTTGGTTCAACAAGTAACTTCATCTCCCAATAACCCAAATTTATTATCCGAGGACGGAGCACTGTCTTCACTGTCAGCTTCATCATTTCTAGAGTCTTCATCAGTTTCAGAGTCAAATTCTTCAGTGTCATATGACACTTTCATCAATCTCACATCGGTTGGCATCCCTTGATTATCATCTTGCTTTTGCCGATGTGTTTGAATAGAAATAATTTCTGGGAGACTAGGATGAGTGGACCACATTTCTGAAGAATAAACACAGTATAAATGAGTAGTTAAAACTAAGTTAAAATATACAATTACAAAAACATTCCGTAGAAAACATTCTGTAGAAACAAACAGTTATGTAGCTTATTCAGAAATAAGTTCTGTGATTCTGTTAACTGCATTTTTACATAGTCACTCAGCATTTTAAAATATTTATCGTAAAAGAATACAAGTTTTCATATCCAGCATCCAAAATGTGAACACTATGAGATTAACCATAGTGTTACGGAATATTGTAACTCATAACTGCCACCAGAATCCTAAGTACCAGAGAATTTTTTGAATAACAAGAAAAGAGGAAAAACATTTTGCTGATCAACTAGATGTATTAATTCATTATTTATAAACAAATTACTGACTTCTCATCATTGTACATATTTGTTCTATGTCAATTTGTTCTATGTGTAATAATTCCATCCTTTTTAACTATATCACTATACATCTCACAGATGGAGATGATAAATTTTCATTGTTTGTATATTCATGCGCTCAAAAAGAGAATTATAGAACCAATTTCACAATCAGCAGAAATTTCTATTGTTTTAAACATCATTAATTCCTTGATGGCACTTGTCATTTTTTTTACCAAATAAATTGCGTTGTTACAATGCAATCTTTAGTTATTAAAGTTATTTTACTATGGACAAAATAGAACCCTCCTTTAAAAACAGATATTATAATATTCTAGAACTTACTTTTCAAAAAAATTCTTGTATTTGTATAATGAAATAAATGTTGACAAACATCTAACCAAGTAGGTTATACAATTCATTTCTTCTTTTTTAGGCTTTTGTACTTGACATCAGCCCTAGACACAAATTGTTTGGACATACATAATGACAGAGCAGTGTTATTATGTATACTATTATTATATTCTATGTACTCTATTTCTATTATTCTATATTATTCTATTATACTCTATGTACCATTAGCTTTTAAAATCTAGATAACAGTTTTTAATGATACATTTGTATAATGCAATGTCCAGCAGCAGTATAAAAGGAATAATGGAAAAATCAAAATGTGCTTAGCACAATGCCGAGTTTAAACTTAGAACAAAAGTTTTGTTTTAGCTACACTGTAAAAAAGAAAAGGTTATTACTATGCTGAATTTAATTTTACAAAATGCCATTTGAAGATTAAATATGCACTACTTTTATTGTCAGTCCCAAATTAAGTTCATAAAATAATAATAAAAACAGATTAGGATAAGATTTTAAAAATATTATACAGAATAGCAATATTTGATATTATTTAGGCTTCATATCTCTTTGAACTTTTATATTACATCCATATTTATACTTTTCTAATATATACAGCTATACCCAACCCTATGTTGTATAGTTTTTTACAAAGCCTTGTTATTCTTTTAGCAAAGATTTTTTTTTTTTTAATGATGCATATATTTATTGTATGGAACATCCTGAGAGCGAGTAATACTCACACTCAGCCATTTTTTTTTTTTTTTTTTTTTTTTTTTTTTTTTTAAATCTATACCCATATATTTTATTTTTTGTTGGAAAGGTTTTAATTTCAGTTATCTTGTGAAATATAATTCACTTTTAGCAATATCACTTTTCTTGTGAGTGAGTAACATGATTAATATGCAAATCTTAAATAAAATCTATATTGGATCCATAATCATCTAAAATTCTTGAGATAAATTGCCCAATACAATGCATATTATATTCCAAAATATTATACAAAAAATGATAATATACCGTAAAACCTATGAAAATGGAAGCCAAAAGAAGGAAAATATCATAGAATTATACCTCCAAATAGAAAACCTATCTGAAACAAAATTTACTTTTGGTTCCTTGCAACTGCATTTTTACAGTTTTACTGTATCACAATGTTTCCCTATAAAACAAGAATATTTGATAGAATATCCTTTTTAAAGGTGAAATTATTATGATCAATATCAGCAACTAATTCAAGTTTTGTAGTGATCTGAACCATCCATTTAACGGAGACACAAAATGTTAATATCAGGGCTTGAAATTAGGAGGGGACTCTTCCTACCACAATTTATAAATGGACAAGAAATGAGGTGTTTGGGAGGAAGAAAAAAAAAAACTTTAAAACCCACTGGTTTTTTTTATGTGTTATTTAGAGAATTACATTAATACAGACACACACAAAAAATATTATCAATCGATCGGGGTAAAAAACAACGCAAAATTCTATAATTGATCTTAGTAAAATATTGTGAAATCTATATATGGGTCGTAGAAAAATATGAAATTACTCTATAGGTCATGGGAAAATATTGTAAAAATTTTTCCCTCAGATGCAAGGAAAAATTATGAATTTCACCAATTTGTCACAAAAAATAACTATGAAATTCATGGGTAACACTGAATAAAAAGTGTTTCTGCAATTCACAGTGATTTTTTTGAAAGGTTACAGCAGGCAAAGGAAGGGGGAAATCTTCACCCCTTGCTAATTACTTTTGTTCACGGTCAAGTAAACTCTGTTTTTGGTTCAGGTTGATTTGAGGCTAAGTGTCGATTCTTGTAAGTTGGGACGAGTTAAACCCAAATTTTCAAAAGTTTGTTTCCTATTTTTTTTTTTTTTTTTTTTAGTTTAAAAACTATGCCTATAATAACAAACATAGATATTTATGCATATTCTATTTTCTAAAGAGACTGCTGCATTTTTTCTGTGACCCTTTGGCAAAATTTGTGTTTTTTCACTACCTTTTGATGAAATTCATATTTTTTCATGATCCTTTAGGGTAAATTCGTGTTTTTTCCGTGATCCTTTGATGAAACTCACTTTTTTCTTTCTTCCTTTGATGAAATTTAAGTTTTTTTTTTTTTTTTTTTTTTTTCCATTCAGTGATCTATTGATGAAATGCTCATTTTTTCTGAAATCCTTTAATGAAAGTAATATTTTATTTGCGATCTTTTGATGAAATTTGCATTTTATTCGTGATACTTTGACAAAACTTTTGTTTCATTTTTTATCCTTTTAACAAAATTAGTTAATTAAATTGTTATCATTACACTATTATCGTGAAATCTGTCTACCATTCATTGGAAAAAAACAAGAATTTCAACAATCTTTCACGGTAAAAAACTCGCAAAGTGTGTCAATCTGTCGCTCAAAAATATCACAAAATTCGCAAGGAATTCATGGGAGTTTATAGTTTCAAAATGCAACAATTTCGAAAAACAGTGAATTTTTTTGGATGGGAGCCTGCTGCCCACAACTTTCTTTTGGGCAGGATTTAAAATTTTTGGGCGTAAATCCTGCCCTGAAATCCAAGCAATGATATATTAACTTTCTTATATGTGTTCTCCATTACCAGTTTTGAATCTAGTGAATACTTTAAATTTTCTTGACTTATAGTTTCAAAAGCTATTGTATATAAAAACATAAAAATTGGTATTTTAATAGGATAAAGTGAGATAAACATGGTCAGGGGTGGAGAATTTTTCTTACATCTTATCAATTTATTTCACCAGCCCGCAAGATGCAACGCAAAAGCAGTTGAAAGTAGTTCGAACAAAATCGTATGCAATTATAGACAAAATTACTAACTACAATGCATTTTTGTAATTATTTTTCTCTATAATATTAAAATACAGTCGAACCTCTATATAATGAAACTCCATACATCGAATTTCTCCATATAACGAATTTTTAGTAAGAACGGTCCCCTTTTCGCATGATTACATTAAAAACAGACTCTATATAGCGAAATATCTATCTCCATATAACGAATTTTTTCATAAATTGATCTTAATTTATTCAGTTTTAAAAAAGCTTCGAAATCATATGGAATCAATTTTCCATCACTTATTTTTGATTTATCGTTCAGTGGAGAGGTTTTTTTTTTTTTTATAAATATTACTTCTCTCCTTATTCTTTAAATCTAACAAGTTCATCCCACCTCCCACACACCTTTCAACATCCTTCTCAAAACACAGTCAATTGAATTGTTACACATATAAGAGATGAATCAATGAGAGCACATAAGAGAGACCTTCAAATGGAGGAAAATATCAACAACAATTTTTCATTCCTTGCTAAAATTTGAGAATTTTTTTTGAGAGCGTAACAATTGTAATTTTAAAATCAAAACAACAAAAAACTACAGATTTCTTCCTCTGAAATTTATGTAAGTCTTCCTTATTTGATTTTCATTAAGCTTTCAAATAAATGTCTTTTCTCTTTTTTGAAACTGCTTAAATAAGTAAGAAATAAAATGTTAGGTTAATATATACTTTTAAACATTTCAAATTCTTAATTAAAAAGATCAAAAATAATATTTGTTCAAAATTTACACATTAAATACTATTTTTAACATCATACTCAATACATCGAGTTTCTCTATATAACGAATTTTTTACTGGAACGATGGATTTCATTATATAGAGGCTCGACTGTATATGTACAACATATGTCAGCTTAATATAAGATAGAACTTAGTACCATATTTACACTGTAATAATTTGGAAAGTTAAAATATCTAGATTAAAAAAATGTTTCTGATGATGTCTCTGTTGCCTACAGTTTTTCAAAAACAGAAAATGTACTCGCCTTGCAGGAAAATCTACTCGCTACTGGCAAGCAAAATGATGTGTTTCCTCACCCCTGAACATGGTGGAACAAGCATTTTTTAAAATAAAGAATTACTTAAACCGTTATTCATTGTTTTAATCAATCATGATATAGTTACTTAAGCTTTATAAGGTCAAATACTATGCATATATAAAATCAAATACAATGCTTACTAGAGATGGGAAATACAGTTATTTTTGGTTAACAGGTTACGATGTTACACACTTGCACAAGTAACAGGTTCCAACAACCTGTTATTTTTATAACATGTATCTAATGGTATGCGGCCAACAGATATTTTAATTAGAAGGCCTTTAACAAAATATTTGAAATAATTTTGGGACATAAGTATAGATGCTGTTTTTTGATCAGATGAATCCACATCATTACAATCACTTTTTCATTAAAATCTGAATTTTTACAGGACAAAACTAACCTAGTTATTCTACTTTTAATTTCAATCATTTTTAGCTTTTCTGACACTAAAAACGCGTTTTCTGTTTATGGTGACTGAAACGTCGAAAATTCATAAAATTTTAAGCATATCAACTCAGTAAGTTTTAGCTGTAGAAAAATACATTTTTACTGTCTTGGGGGTGCTAGTCACTCAGCGGCCGATTCCCCTTGATAATATTAAATGTATAGGGGTATAAAGCATTCTTATATTCAAAATGTCTGCTTAAGGAATCAATAAGTTTTTTATTTTTATCTTTTTTTTTTTTTACAGTATTCTCTTAAAGAATGTCACTTTGTTTTTTAGTTGTCAAAAATAACGAACAGGATATAAAATTTTAACACTTCATATAAAATTATGCATAGATTTTAGAAACATTTTGAAAACTTAGAAAAAAAGAGACATCCTTTAAGAAGAGAACACTGACAAAAGAACTTTAAAATATTAATTCTTTAAGAAGACGTTTTAAGTATAAGAATGCATCAAACGCCTATAGATTTAACATTATGGATGGAAAATCGGCCTCTGAGTGACCAGCAGCCGTAATGATTAGAACATGGAAAAAAAACTGAATGAAGCTTATAGGATTCAAATATTGTAATTTTTTTTACATTTCTTAACTATTAAAAAAACCTATTCTAGCGTAAATTGGATATTAAATGATGCATAACAAATTCTGAAACTTTTATGTAATTGGAACTATACCACTAAAATTACGATAACAAGAAATGCCCTGCATAAAATTAAACTCAGTTTTAACATAATTTATAAATAAATAAAAAAAAATAAATAAATAAATAAAGTTTCTTCCCGACTTCATTGTTGCCATATGTATCAATACATATGCATAGCGAACACCAACAAACCATGAAAATATTATTTATGCATTTTAAGTATTTAAAAAACAGCTGTTTTAACATAAATCGATTTTTTATGAAACAGAACAAAATTTGAAACAGTTTTGCAATTGTAACTATACCACTAAAACTAATGGATTTTACATTAGCTTTTGGTAAACGATGAGAAAAAACTTGCTACATAAAAATAAACAGTGCTTCAAGAACATGATTTGTTAAAAGAAAAAAAAGAAAACAAAACAAAACTGAACCCCGACTTCATTGCAGCCATATTTATCAACGCCTATCCAAAGATATTCAATAGAACATGAAAATGTTTAATCAAATTATAAACTTTTAATCAAAAGCAATTTATCCAAACATATTTTTATTACTTTTTCAAATTAATTACAATTGTACTCGCGTAAATAATGCGATCTTTGTTCTTTTTATGAATGTCTTTCTTTGATTTACAATTAAACAAAATCGCAGAAATAAAAATGCTCCTAGCACTCATTTACTAAAAACACACTATTGAGAAATTAAATAAATAAATAATAAAAGCATATGCCTCCTCCTCCCCCCCCACAAAAAAAAAATCTAACGTCATGTAAAAAAAAAAGGCCTCTCAAACTCCATGAGAATATTCCCTTTTAAGCATCCAAAGTCAAAGAAACCGCCGCTATGACAAAAGTACAACGAAATCAAAATAATTCCCATCCTCTAATTCCCTTTCATCATTCAAATAATAATAATTTAAAAAAAAACCTCATGGGCAAAAATGGCTGACGAAACTGACTCTGCCAAAGGAACGAAATCAAAATTAATCCTATCCTTTGATATTGTTTATTAAATAACACCTTTTATATTTTTATTCCAACGAAAACCATCTACTAATATGGTTTTATGCAACATGTTTTATCTGCAAAACAAACCAAAACATTTAACTTCACTTTCATATAAGTGTTAAAAACATTCATATTTTTTCTTCCTATTGAATAAAAGTAGTTGCAGTATTAGAATTAACACTAATGAATAAATTCGTTTTTTCAGAACATTTTGACAGTCGTAGGTTTTTTTTTTTTTTTCTTTCCTGGCAAATGGCCAGGTGTTTGTTTGCGAGTGAATTGGACTTTGATCAGGTGTTAGGATAGATCTTGGAGCCTTAGATAGAGCTCTACAGCTAAGGTTTACGTATTCTGCAGTGGATAGAGGATGGTGAATGATATTTTTTAGGCATTGACGGGTGATAAGAACATGGAAGGAAGATTTGTGACTGTATGCAGTTGATCATATGATTTCTTTCGCTTTACTTAGGCGCGTCATAATAAACATGTAAAAAAAAAAAGACTTTATTTTAATTTCAAAACATATTTTTAAGCTCTTTTTATATTAATATCGAAAACAAATTTCGGAAATTTTATTTTTATTATAATTTTAATATGTGTATCTAAAAAATTGTTCATTAAGCTTTTTTTTTTTTCTTTTTACATACTTTGCAGGCAATGCGTTCCAAATTTAACAGGGACTTTCCGGCAATCTGTTACTAAATAATGCATCGTAAAAGAATAACATTGTTATTTATCCTAATACGTTAAATAATGCCCATCTATAATGGTTACTAAAGCAATTTAATCATCTTTCACAAGAATATACTTGATTAGGTTATAGTGCAAAGTGTGCAAGCTTTTATTTAAGTGACTATTTTTTAATATTTTTTTCTAATTTTTTATTCAAAATTCCATTATCTGATGGGAAAATTAATTTAGTTTTTGGAAATATGAAATAGGATTATTTTTTTCTTTTTTCAGTTTCTTAAAAGCCTGACTAATAACTATTCCATACAATGTGCTGTATATATCCATGTATAAACCATGAATTTTTTAATTGCAAATGCAGGGTCAGCTTATACAAAAGTCTAAGGAAAATTTAAAAATTGATATTTTGAAATAAAAAAGATGATAAATATAAAAAATGTACAAAATACATGAAAATTTCTAAAAATACTTTCATACTTCATTCCTTTACTACAGAATAGTCATGAATCATCATTCATTGTAACTAAGTCATCATCAGAATTTTCAACCAACTCCTTAAAATCACTTTCATTTATTGATACATTTGATTGAATATTACCAATGTTAAGTTATTACTGATGCAATATTTTTTTTTAACAACAGGGTTATCATTCTTTATGATAATTTAAAATCAAGCTAAGATTCTTTCATTCATTCAGAGATAGTGATGATGTTCACTTTTTTCAAATTTCTCCAATTTGTCACAACTGTATCTACAGATAACATACATTCAAAAAAATTTTGAACAAAGCTTGTTTTTAAAGAACTAATTTATACAAACTTTTGATGGAACCCAATTAAACAAAATAACTTATAAAACTAACTAATATATTAACTTATAAAAACAAAATAGAAAAAATAAATAATTTCAAAGAATGTTTTTTTTTCTTTTAAGCATTTTTATTAGTTTTTGATCATTAAAATTTTTCATCATCTTTTTTTAACATTGGCTAATATATGAGTTTTCGATTTCGGACAATTTTTTAATGAAAAGTCATTATACATAAAAATAAATGCTATTTTCCATTGAGATACATATTCATATTTGAATACTGAAAAGAAGCATGTCATATTTAAAGTGATATGTGCATGTTCATGTGTTGAAGTATTTTTTAAATAGATTTAACAGCACATAAATAATGGAAAGTTTCTATCATGGAACATCAAATCACGGTAAAACAAAATATATTTATTTTTATCTAATTTTGAACTTTAAAATTATTTGAAACATTTACTTCATTTTAACATGTTTTATTTATTCTTTCCTCTTGCTGCATTTTAAAAAGAAATTGAGCAAAAATAAAAATATTCTGGTATCAATATATTATTTTTTAACATTTAATATAAGTTTTTTATATGTGAAAGTTATGCTTTCAATAAGAATTGGCACACATATAAATCACAGTAACTCTGAATTACCAACATGTATTTGTTTTTGATCTTTTCTTAAGAAACTTGACACTGATCTCACAAAGTTTTTCATATGCAGTTAAATGTTCATAAAATTTTCTTTAGTGTTTCTGGAGCTGATGTCTCAATCGGATAACCACAATGTGGGTAATCATTTGTACTCATAAAGTCACATTTAAATTCATTAAATCATCGGCAAATGGATGTTTTTGACAAAGTAAATAAGTTGTAATGCTTTATAAGCCATTCTTGAGTTTAAAAATTTTTTTCTCCTGCCAAAAAAAAAAAAATAATAATAATAATAATCTAAGAAATTTTTTTGCATTTATTGGTTAATAATTTTTTTAAAAAAATGTCACTTACACAACTGCAACTCATAAAAATATAGTCACAATGTCATTTAAACTTGACGTGAATCTTTTAAAAATGGGACTTTCGAGAAATCATACGGATAATTTGTTAGTGCTGTCATCTGATAGTGAGTCCCAGCCACTTTTCACTCTATATAGTAAGACCCTAACTGAAATATTGTAAAATAAAAAAATTTGCGACATTACACATTGGAAATCTTAAATAATTTCATTAAATAATTTCTATTCTGCATATGACAATTATGCAAATCTTTGTTTTCGTACCAACATTATCCTTGAAAAGTAAGGGATGTAAATAACATGAGTAAATACAATAATTAGCATTAAAGGGAAAATGCTATTTTCAATAAAACAATGTTTTTTAATCTTATAAATAAAACATTTCTAGAGATTAAAAAGTGCTATTAATACCTTTTTCTTTTGTGTAATTAGGAGGATAAAAGGCAAGACATATAGTTCTACCATCCAATGCCATTCTTAAAATATTATTTGCTGCTCTGTAAACATCTGGTCTTGATGTTTTTGCTGTATGAAAACCTCTTTTTGTTGCCCATGCTATATTAAAAAGAAATTTCAAAAAATTAAAATAACTAGAAAAGAAATTAGAGAAATACCTCTTAAAGATAGTTTTAAAACAAAATTCCATGATTAAGCTGATTGTGTAACTTTATTAAATATATTGTACTACCAAAAAAAAAAAAAAAAGAACATAAAAAAAATGATCTGTTACTATCTGTACTTGTACCTATTACATACATTCAAATTAATTTCCAAGCATTAAGCCCTTGGGGATGAGAGTCTTTTACAAAACTTTTAATGTTTATTCACCAATTTTTAAAAACAGAAATTTTTGACTAATTAAATCAAGAAAATGTGCAGATTAAATAAAGCAAAATTTAGAATAAAATTTTATTTCTGATAATAATAATTGTGTTTTGAGGAAAAATTAATTAATGCAGCATCAAATATCGAAAAAAAATGAGTAGTTAATATATATATATATATATTTATTTTAAAATTAAAATGAATTAAATTAATTTTATGCCATAAATCATAGTTCTGATTATTCTTAATCAGTGCTGCAAACTTTCTTAAAAAAAAAAAAAAAAAAAAAAAAAAAAAAAACACTATTAACAAAGTTAACTTAAAAATATTTAGAATAGAGCCTCATATTCAGAATAGAACATATAACAATAATCATATTCTGCACTTCATACCAAATTACTGTAAATGACAGTTTTTGACAAAATAAGTTTTAACTATAAATTCTTTTATTGGAAACCATACTGCAAATTTTGAAAACATTCTTTTATATAGTTTATATAAAAAAAAGTGTGTTACAAACTCATCATAACTTCTATATGAAATTTTCATGTTGCTGTAACATTTTACAACTTTCCATTTATAATTAAAATTAAATAAGTACCGTGAATTCTCAATAATCCATAAATTCTCGAAATTTGCAAGCCATTAACAATGTAAACAAAAAATTTTTTCAGGAAAGATTTTGTGGGGGGAAGAGGAGATGGAAATCAAGAAAGCTGCATTTTATTATGGATTTTAAAAGCTAGGTGACCAAGTATCTCACCAGAAGTGCCATGTTTCAATGAAAGTTACCAGTAATAGAGGTGATTCTGCATTAAAAAATTGAGGCAAAACTGTCATTTATTGTGCGACTGATTGCTGAAATTTGTATTTTTATGCAACCTTTTGTTGAAATTTGTGCTTTTACTATGATAGTTTGACAAAAATCACATTTTTTTTCTGCGATCTTGAGATGAAATTTGTGCTTTTAATGCAAAATGCTTTTTTAGAAAATTCGTGGATTTAATGTGATATTTTGATGAAATTCATGCTTTTTACACGATATTTTAAGGAAATTTGCAGTTTTAATGGGATCTTTTGATGAAATTTGCACTTTGTATGCAATATTTTTATGAAATTTGTGCTTTTTAAGCTACATTATGATGAAATCCGCGTAATTTTTGCTATTTTTTGACGAAAAACGAATTTTTATAAGCAAGCCTTTGACAAAATTTGTTTTTTTATACAAAACTTTGATGAAGTTTGTACTTAAAAAAAAAAAAAAAAAAAAATATGCAATTTATCTTTTTTATACAAAACTTTGATGAAATAGTGTTTTTTTTTTTTTTTTTTGCAATATTTTGACATAATTCATTTTTTAAAGAGATATTTTAACAAAATTCATGCTTTATACGCAAAACTTTGATGAAATTTGCATTTTTTATGAAATTTTTAAAGAAACAAAAAAAAAATTTGCCAATTTTCTGTCAATTTTTTTTTTTTTTTTTTTTTTTTTTTTTCAACGATCATCTGTCAAAATTTGCATTCTTTCAAAAGATCCTTTACAAAATTTGCATTTTTTTTTCAAGGGATCCTTAGACGAAATTTGCATTTTGGTTTTACCGTAATTTTTTTTACATATCTATAATAATTACAGACAAATCATAATACATGGTACTTTTATCACACAGATAAAGGAATTATACATGCTATAATGCAGTCTATAAAGCAGCCATCAGATACTGAATGACAAAAAGAAAAACTAGTTTTCGATGATGAACTTACTTATAAAAATCTGAATTTTCTAATGTCACAAACTGATATTATTACACAAAACTAAATATTTGAAAGTTGTAAAATAATTTTTAAAAAATTACAAAAAAATTAAAGCATATAAAGCATTAAAGCATAAAAAAAAAATTAAAGCATAGTAGGAATTTTCTTAACCAAATTGCTATCAAATGTTTTCAAGTTATAATGTTTAAAAGGAATTATAATTTATCACACATTAAATATATTTTTAATAAATTAAATGGAATTACATTGCATCTAAGGATTTATAAAAGCATTCATTCATTATAAGATACGATTATTGCATATAGATATAGTTTTTTAGAAAGGAGTTTTAATATGTAAACAAAGTAATGATCATTAAAAAAGCCCTTAGTCCTAAGTTGTATGGATTTTTGAGAGTGCAATGTATTTAATAATGACAGCCAAAGTCTATGCTTACTTTTATTAAAATTCTAACAGACAAATTATTGATAAAATCTATCTAAATTATTATTTGTAAAATTGTCATATTGACTTCATAAATAATCCATTTCGGAATGCCAGATTCATCTTTGCTTACAATATACAAAACATGAAAACATCAAAAATGCTTCATCAAAAGACATTACTAAATAGCTGTAACAAAATACAGATAGAAAAGTTTTTCAAAATTAAAAAACACTAAATGTTGAAATAATAAAAAAGCTACCCCAAATGCTTTTGGCTAATCTTAAGCCTTTGTCAAGAAGAAAATTGATTAAAAAAAAAAAAAAAAAAAAAAAAACTATGTTTACTGATACACAATGATCAGAAACAACTTTCAGGATGCCTGCAGGCAATCATAACCAATAATAATGAAGGAGCAAGAAGGTGGAGAAAGCTCAGTTCTCTGGAAAACCAAACTCTCCTGCAATATGACACAAATTAAACCAGATACACAGAATTCAGTATGATAATACATTATCACAACAATAGTCTGGTTGCATTAAATTTTCCACACACTTGAAAATTGCACAGTACAACTATTAAAATCAGAATGAAGTAGCTTTCTATAATTTTAAAATTTAGTGCTTTTTTAACTTTAAAATTTTTTTTTTTAATTTTATCACATTTTTTTAGTAATCTGTTTTGATGAAGTATTTTTGAATGCTTTCATGATATGTATGTATATACATATATGTATATACATGTTACATATATGTAATATTATGTCGATTTACTTGAAAATATAAACAGGTTTGCTTGATATAATATATCGATTATCGTGAAATAACATCTTTGCTGTAATAATAAGTCGATTTACTTGAAATAATAAACAGGTTTGTTTGAAATAATATAAGATCTGTCTTTATAATCTCTATCTCTATAAGATCTGTCTTTTTATCAATGTTGGTTTAGCAGCTGTAGTTGGAAGCAATGGAGTTGTGTTCTATGGGAGTTTCTCCAGTAAAAATGCAAGAAAATCAGTTTTTAGTCCTTTATTATTTTTGAGCACGACCATCAGTTATTCCACATCTCTCCAGTCTCCCAAATTCCTAATAGACAACTTGCTCTAAGCCTGCATCATCTCAAACATTCTAAATTATTCCGAAGATGAGATGGGAATCCTAGCATTTGAAAAGTCGAAAGCATTCTCCGCTCTCTAAAACCAAAATGACTCTCTCAAAATTCCAAGCCAATCTCGCCCCTGCCCTTTTTACGTAAGGCATTTAAAGATCCATTAGGATCGTTTTCAACGCAAAGATAATCCAATCCACTCTCTACCATTGGACGCTAGGCATGACTAGAGGTACGAACTCAATCGCGTAATAGCATAATTTGCCCACGTGAAAAAGCGTATGAATCCCTAGCAGACGATTAATTAAATAATAAAACAAAATTAAAGTTTCGATAAATGTTTTTTAATTCTAAAAAGGAAAATGGATTTGTGTACTAAATATAAGATTTCGCAATAAGATATTGGCATTCAAGAAACATTCTAGCTCTTTTTAAGAAAATAATCAATAGATTATGCTAAGTTAAATAAAATAAAATAAAAGAACATTAGCTGTTAAAAATATTAATACATTACGGAAACAGAGAGTAAAAGTATGTTCCATAAAACGTTAGAATAAAACTCAGGGCAGGAAAAATGGCGAAATTTTTTATTTATTACATATATATATATATATTTGATATACCTTCACAAATATCATAAGAAGACCACTTGATTTCATTTTCGTCATCTTTTCTGTCAAGTTCTGGATGCTTTATATTTAAAATTTTCTGGAGTGGAATTCTTTGAGCAAGAAAAGCGACAGCTGTGTATGGTTCTCTAAGTTGTGCAATAGGATAACATCCCATAAGCACCTGTAAAATATTCATATAAGTTTGAAAAATAGAGAACATGAGATAAAGGAAAAAGAAATATTAATATAAGTATGAAAGCTCTAATTTACAATAAAAAATTATATACAGGAGCTGCAGCTGATTTAAATCAGAAGAAAAGTTTATAATTTTTATAATAAGAAGAGGAATATACAGTGAAACCTCTTACAATGGTCACTCTGAACAAAGTTAACCTCTGAATACCGATCATGTTTTAGTGTTACCGAATCTCTTTCGTAGAAATAACATTACATGAAACCTTGGAACAACGAATTCCGAACAATGACTAACTCCATAGCATTTTTTTTTTCAAATATTCTTTATTCTCACATTTTTTAACATTTGTCAGGTTTTTTCTTTCTTCTTTCTTTTGAAATTCAATGAAACTATTGCAAGTCGATAATCTGAAAATTCAATAAATAATCATAGATGATGCTAAGCTAAATAACATTTTAAATAATGCCGGAAAGACCATGAAAGCCAGCAAGTATATGATTGTAGATAATGATTTGGCAGTTTTCTCTACTTTTAATGTGATAGAAAAATTGATAAAAAGCAAGATCAGTAAGAATGAAAGTGTTGGCGAAAAATAAATCAGAGGATAGTATGGAAGTATCGTAAAATTGTAGCATAAAATCATATTCTGATATTCTTTTTAGCTTCACAGAAATGAAAATTTGTATGCTCTCCCAAAATGATAAAGAATTATACAAAAAAATCTCTGGAAATGATTATGCATTTATAGACAGAGATATAGTACTTTAATAAAAACAAAACAATTATGAATAAGTGATTTCTTTAATGTAAAATAATAGTTTGCATATTAGCATAGATGCATAAGTGTAAAAATAAAATAATTTTTGCAGCTATTTCTATTTTAAAGTAATGTAATTTTGATTTTTTAAATGTGAAACCACTAAATAATGGTAACCTCCAAAGTATGGTCACTTTATCAAGCTTCCAGTGGTCGCCATTATTCGGAGGTTTTACTGTAATACACAAGTTTACAAAAACTAATTTTGCATACACTGTTAAGAATACTTAACTGTATGCTATCCACTCAATGAAAAAGATCAACAATGTAATTTTATAAAAAAACAAGCAAAGTATACCTGCAAAGGTTTAGGAACTAATGACGGAAAAACTAATCCTGGACAATCACACAACCTGACATTTTTTGTTAAATAAATAGTCTGATAGTGCTTGGTATGACCTGGTGTTCTTGATACACTTACAACCTATAAATAAATTTATATTAAAGCATTTAAAGATAATAAATATAAAAAAATTTAAAACTTTGAACTGTTGTTAAAAAAATAAATAAATAAATAAAAAGGTCAAAGCATGACAATTATAATACTAAGATTATTCAATTTATAAAACTTCAGTACTTCTTTACTTTCTCTTAGAAATTTCTCACATTATTATTTCGTGAGGTAGCATTTCTACCGATGTTTACATTTTCATGCACATATCCGCTATTTCTCTTATAAAATCCCACTGCTAGACAGTGGGATTTTTACTTTCTTCTATCTTCAATAGAAGAAAGTTTTGTAATCAGAATTTTTTTCGACTTCCAGTTTTCAATAGATTTACATGTTTTATGGGTCAGAGATTCCAAAAAACATGTTTTTACAAAATGTCTGTTCTTCCGTGTGTCTATGTGAGTGTCTGTATGTCGCTATTCTACCATCAAAAAATGTATGAAGATATGCATAGAATTGAACCAAATTTTTTGTGAATGTTTTTGGCTGTGGCAAGCAGATCCTCCTTCAGTTTTGAAATATTCTGCCAGAAGGGGGTGCAGCAATCGTGATTTTTGTGTCATTTTCAATATTGTACTGACCAAAAGTGTATGAAGTTATTTATCAAATTGAACCAAATTTTTTGTGCAAATGTATGACTATGGCTAGTTGGTCCTCCCTGAATTTGAAAAAAATCTGCCAAAAGGGGGCGCTGCAATCGTGATTTTTATTCCATTTTCAATATTGTACTGAGCAAAAGTGTATGAAGTTATGCATAGATTTGAACCAAATTTTTCGTGTAAATGTTTGGCTATTGTTAATTGGTTCTCCCTGAATTTGAAAAAAAATCCGCAGGAAGGGGGCCCTGCAAATAGTGATTTTTGTGCCATTTTCAATATTGCACCACCTAAAAGTGTATGAAGTTTTGCCTAAAACTGTACTAAAATTTTTGTGTATGATTATTTTTAATGTATGGCAAGTAGGTGCTCCCTGAATTTGGAAAAAAAAATCTGAATGAAATTTTTATGAAATCAGTGTATCTGTGTGTGCATCTATAAATGCTCTATCACCCAAAGAAATTGAGATAGAGACTTGAAATTTGGTGTGTCTTCACTTTTAGTATATAATAATGAGAAGAAAACTATTGAATTTCAGTAACCTAGATTATCCTAAACTAACTTTTTTTTATTCTTGAAATATTTGTTCCGCTGATAAAAAATACATAAAATTAAAAACTTTCAAAATTGTTTATTTTAAAGAGTGAATATAAAATACAATAAAAAAACATAAATTTTGCATAACGAATGAGGTCAATTGGATAATTAGTTGCTGAGATATTTGTAATCATATTTTTCACACTCTTTAAATTTTGATAACACTGTATTTCTTTCAAATTTCAATTAAAAAAAAAATTAACTGAAAATGAGATGCTTAATCTAATGCAGTATACTGTTAGTTAATTTAATTATCATTTTTGGAGTTATGTTTCTTTTATACAATTCAATAACAGAACATTTAAAGTTTATGGTGTCATCAAACCACAATCCATGATGTGTAAGTATTACGGTGGCTCCCAACAACTAATTTTATTTTTACTCCATTTTTGCATCAACCATTTTCAAGAAGCAAAATTTTTCATCAAACAATGCAATTTAATGCAAAAAATAGCTAAACATGATATCACATTTATTTAATGTCACATTAACCCCCCCCCCCCCCGCAAAAATGTTAAATAATTTTTAAATTACCAGACAAACAAATTCAACAAAATTGTCAAAAGTCATTCTGAGAGTCAAAAAGCTCGAATTTCATGCAAAATATTAAATAAATAGTTCTCTTTTTCATAAAACAGTGCCAAATTCATTTAAAAAAGAAATGCCATGCAGTTCCACAGTATTTTCTATTTTGCATTTTGCTGAACATCAGCTTTTTTATGCTTGCATATATGCACCAACCTTTTTTCACTTCACATCAGCCTTGTTTATCCATTTATAGATAATGTCTCATATTATGCCTATTAATGCAGACACTTTTTTTCTTTATGGCAGCATCCTATAGTCTTGAAAATACTTGCATCCTGTTCAATTGATGGAAAGTACTAAATCTCTGTTTATTTATTTCTTTTTTTATGTAAGAGAAAAAACAGAGAAATAGATGTACACTTACATTCTTCCTTAAAAACTAAATTGGGTTTAGCCAAAGAATAAAAATAGAATGTGTAGATAGCATATGGCAGTGCTATATTTCACAACAATGAACACAATGTCATATTATTAACATTTTAATTAAAGATATATTATTAATGTTATTATTCATCCGTGTTATGTTAATGTATTAATGGCAATAAATTACATTGCTTGATGACAAACTTTGCTTATTGTAAATAGTTAATGGAGAAATAAACAAGTACTAAAACTTTAAAAAACTATATGTGCCAAGTTTAATGCTATTTTTAATCATTTAAAAAATATACAAAATATAATTTATTGTATTACATAATAATTTTTCAAATAGATTAAAAAATAAACAATGAAACATAAGAATAAATTTTTTGTAATTTGTACCTTTTTACCACAAATGGCATTTAGAAAAGATGATTTACCAACATTTGGATGCCCTATAAAAATAAAATAAAAATAAACCAAAAATAGATGTAAATAATACATTATTAATTTAAAGTCTGAAATAAACATAATATCAGACCTTGATACAAGGACTATAGAATATTTTTTGTTTCATCTCTTACTTAAATTGTTAAGATATAGATATAGCAGTTTGAAATTCCAGGGGGATTGGCATTTTGAAACAAGACACCAATAAAAGAAATTCAGGTTCTAATTTAAGAATGTTGGTGAAAGTTAGGTTAGTATTCTCACCAAGTTTGGCAATACTTGATAAAATATCGCCAAATTTGGTGACCAAAACTAAGTAACCATACATGATGCCGATTTGGTTATAGCTTACTAATTTGGAGCAAATCTTATTCAAATTCAATATTGACAAATATTCTTCTATTGGGCTCATTGCATTTTAACTTCTTAAAATTTGAGTAAAATTTGCAAAATTTTAAAACCAAAAAGTAAGGAATTTTTATTAAATCATCTAATTGAATTCCAATAATTTCAGCTTCATGTGCTTCTGTAAAATAAGCTATATTTATAAAAACAGGGAATATGAAAGCGACCTTTTCCCTCTATCACATGCCGAAAGAACTTTTTTGTTTTGTGGGACCTTCCTCTATAAAATTATTCATACCTTAATACTTTCCAGTTAAGACATTCATCTCTTGGGGCCCAATACAGAGAATCTTTGAAGTTTTTGTGCAAATAAATTGTTATTAAATTGCTTTATTTTAATCCTTCATTATTTTTTGGGATTTGGATCTTTTTCAGTTTAGTTATTCTCATGTTTTTATATCCCAGTAAAGACTCTGGGGCCCTCTACAGTAGAGCCCAGTTCATAGCTCCCCTGAACATTTTGTGTGCCAAGTATTTTTCATCCTCTAAGTTTTTCATCTTATCAGTGCATAATTTTAATTTTGAGATTTGGACTCTTCTTTCCAGACCAATACCCTCATATTTTTATTGGATCCCAAGGGCCCTTTTTTAAAAAAGTTATCCAATTTTTGGTGCATTTCTTAAAAATATTATTCAAATGAATAATTCATACTCTATGCTTAATTTTGATTAATTATATGTCTGAAACATTAAATACTAAGGCATTTTAACCTATTTTCATTTAGGGCCCTGCTATTGGAGCTGTATTATAGCTCTCTTAAAAATGGTCCAATTCACTACCTTTTTTTATTATTATTATTTATTTAACAACTTAGATCCTCCAGCTACAACATAAAAATAAAAAATTTCTCAGATTTCAATTGCCACAAATTTTGAAAATTGATTACCTTTTTAAGACCCTTGGTGCAGTTAAAAAAAAAAAAATTAAACATAATTTAAGTCCAAAAGTGGAAAACATCCTCGATATCTCTTTTGCAACACATAACAAATGTATTACATCAAGTTTTTTCTTATCTACAGTTTTTAGGTGCATTCATAATTATATAAATACGTAGCCCTATAGTCATCATTCAGTCCTTCCGTTTGTCTGTCTGTCCATCTGCATGTAACAGAACAAAAAGTAACCAATTAAATGCTTTCAAATTTTAAATGCATAATTATTGCAAAAATTTTTCGAATAATTTCAAATTTTATGAAAATCTGATGCATAGTTTAATTACATGGACGGTCAGAAGTTTTCTGTTATATTACGGCCTATGGGGAAAAAAATGTTTAAGTGCATTTTAACATGCTTGCTGCCACTTACATGAAGATGTGATGATAGTTAATGCCGCACTGTAGAAGTGGGTTTTTCCCAGAAGCCGATTTACTTTTTATAACAAAGAATCAGTGAAAGATTTTCCCGCGTCAGCATGTGACTGGCTACTGGACATCCCCCCACATCACATGCTGGCGCATGAGTGGCCTCTTAACATTGGCACCATATCACGCGTTAATGGTGTTACAGCCTTTCAAACAGAATGAAATTGATATGCATTAACTGAAGTATACTAAAATACACACTCTGTTATAATATGCAGAGCAAAAAATGTTTATTATTCATTTACAGGGACACACAAAAATAATTCTGTTACATAATGGTATAGGGTGAAACTTTGTTTTTGGTGTTTTTTAATCATGTTAAATTATTTCACATGTAATGAAACTGATATACATTGCTGAGGTTTACTATGAGTTACATCCTGTATCACAGAAAAAGCATAGTATTTACAGGAGCACACAAAAAATTTCGGATATTATACTGCAACCGAAATACTATATATTGGAGATGATTGCTAGAAGTACATTTTTAGTTGTGATGTGAGTTTTTAAGTTTAACTAAATTTTTGCATATTGCATTGTGTTTATAAATGCGGTAGATCATATACAGGGTAACACAACAAACTGCACAGATTATAGAATATGAACAAAAGTAGCTTAAAAGTGGTTTTTAAATAAGTTATGTATTTTTACATTGAGCTGCATTTAGTAATAAAAGATATGTTTATAGAATATAGAAAAATGATATACAGGGACACACAAAGAATTAGATGAATGGCTGCCTATGGAAGGTAATCTCTGGAAATGTGATTTCACTAGATTTAAGCGTGTTTTAGTCTCAATTAAATTTTAGCTAAATAGTGGCATATACGTATGTAAAGAAATAGACAAAATACATGGCTGTACAAAAGAATTAAAATATGCTACTGTGTATTGGGTATTAATTTCTGAAAGTCCAATTTCAACCTATTAGGCTTTTTAACACTTTACAACATAATTGAAAATGCTTAAAAATCCAGTTTGTCTGTCTGTACTCTGACTTGCGTTAATATAGTTGGATTGCTCTGTAATTGATATATGTCGGTAACTGATATATCATATTTTGTATTCATGCATTTTTGTACAGGAATTTAACAGCTACTGCATCAAAATCTGAATATTTATAAAAATATTTATAGTACAAATACACCTCATTTGCCATGTTCGACTTGCAATTTCCAACTTTTTTTTAGAAGTGCTATTGATCATTACCACTCCAAGGTATAAGATTCTAGAGATTTTTTTATCAAAAATTCATATTACATTTGACAGCGTGGTACTGTCGCTTATTTAGAATATGATGCCCTTCCCCTTTCCTCTCATACATGTACTAAATTGAAATAGGATTTATGTTTCTGGGATATAATAGTTGATTGGGAAAGTTTGTAAATTCATAAGGTATAAGCAAATTATAACTGGATACATGATTTTATTGATGACACTTAAGACAGCCCAATTTCTACATAGTATACATATTTAGACTTAAATGTTGATAATTAAAAGAATAAAAAAATTCCTTTAAATCATTTTGTACAAACAACTCCATTAACACTTTTATATACACAATAAACATTTTCTTTAAACAAAATACACTATAAAGAAAAAAATAGCTCTAATCACCATATTAGATCTTTGGTCAACAGCCTAAAAGCAACAACTTACTTAAGTAAATATGTTGGGTTATGTGAGTAAAATCTGATGTATGTATGTAAAACATTCTTCTTATTTTCTGTTCGTATTTTAATTTAAGAAGTTTAGGAAAATATACAAAATATGTTCAAACAATACACAAAAATAATTTAAAAAAATTAAAATCAATGATTTTTTAAAATAATTTGCATTTTGGCTTGGGGAAATTCGTATGATTGATTAATAATTACCTAACATAATTAATGAAATATAGTTTCTAACATCTGAAAATCGATGTCAGATGGCATTATTGGGTTTTTTTTAAATACTTAAAATGGAAGGAAACTTTTTTTTTTTTTTTTTTTTTTTTTTTAATGCACATCATGGTCATTTGATGTCTACCTTCTAATGGTGGAAAATTGTATTTTGATCATTACATTAGATAATGGGTAATCATGTATTTAAGTTTTCCAGAAGTTAAAACTAGATATTGCAATTGGAGAATTTAAATTAAGCAATTCCTTAACCGAAAACACAAAGTAGAGGAAATCCGCAATCAGGAATTTTTTATACTTTCCAAAAATTTTTAATTAGGAAACATTTAAATAATAAATATATAGAGTCACAGCAAAAAAATCTTGACACACTGCGATTTTAGAGGTTTTGTTGAATATCTATAAATATAAACAAGGAATTATTCTGGAATTCCATTTGTGTAAACAAAATAGTACAGATTATATATTTTCGCGAAGATTTCCCCCCCCCCCTTGATAGCAATTAGAGGGCCGTCAACAAATTAAAAAACAACGGAGATCTTTTGGATAACCCTGTCAAAACTAATGTAGCAAAAGCGTTCAATCTACAGATTATGATTAAGAGGTTTATTATAATAAACTGTGTTCATTTTTCTGAATATAGCATGCAAACTCGTAAAAAAATTAATTTTTTCATAAAAACGGTCCAAAATTTTTCCAAGTTTTTTGCTTATAATTTGCAGAGTTCTTACTAAAAAAAACAATGTTCTTTTCAGAAAATATGACAATCAACATTGTACATAACACCCTGTAATCAAAATTAAAAAATAATAATATTTGTATGAAAAATGAGCAGGTTTATTAAATAAATTTTTACCTCACATGCGTCAGCTAAATGTATAAAGCAACTTTTGTTAAAGTTTCAAAATCATAGCTTGAAAATTCTGCAAATTTATCTAAAGAATAAGATCAAAATCTGATATTCCCAAAATGAAACAAAAAGATGAGGGGCTGTATCCATATTCCATTATTTAGTGTCTACACAATATTGCACGTACTACTATATTTGGATACAGCTCCTCATCTCTTTGCTTCATTTTGAGAATATCAGAGTTTGATCTTATTCTTTCTACGATAATTTGCAGAATTTTCATGCTATGATTTTGAAACTTTAACAAAAGTTGCTCTATACATTTAGCTAACACAATATGCAAATGAAATTTTTATAGAATTGACGCATGCACAGTAAAAATTTATTTAGTAAACCTGCTGATTTTTCTTAAAAATATAAATTTTTTTTAATTTTGATTACAGGGTTTTATGTACAATGTTGACTGTCATATTTTCTGAAAAGAACATTGTTTTTTAGTAAGAACTCTGCAAATTATAAGCAAAAAACTTGGCAAAATTTTGGACCGTTTTTATAAAAAATTTAATCTTTCTGCAAGTATACATGCTATATTTATACAAATGAACACAGTTTATTATAATAAACCTCTTAATCATAATCTGCAGTTTGAACACTTTTGCTACATTAGTTTTGACAGGGTTATTCAAAAGGTCTTTGTTCTTTTTTAATTTGTTGACGGTGCCCTGCGGGATTTCGGGGGAAAATCTTCATGAGAATATATAACCTGTACTATTTTGTTTACACAAATGGAATTTCAGAATAATTCCTTATCTATATTTCTAGATATTCAACAAAACGTCTAAAATCACTGAGTGTCAAGATTTTTTTGGCTGTGACTGTATATATATATATAATTAAAAATTATAGTTCTTTTGCTTTTATTGAAATCAAAATATAACATTGCTAAAATTTAAAAAATGCGATAAGGTCATTTTGTTAATAAAGGAAAATGCATTAAAAATCAGAAATTATATAAAAGAAATGGATGAAACATTTTTCTCATACATTTCCCAAATAATATAAAGTACAGTACTTAAATATTTCAATCAGTAAATAATTACCTACAAATCCAACAGTAAGAATATTATCTTGATAACATCTACCCTCATAGGGCGTAGTATCATTCTCTGTAATTTCATTTTGGGGTTGTTCATCATCTTCACCATCATCAATATAGGAATCCCCATCAACACCAATTTGAGATGCTTCTAAGTCTATTTTGGCTTTCCAGCTAGAAAGATTCACTGAAAAAGAAAATAAATCATATTATATTCACCGGAGATGGAAAATAATATGAGGAAGATAACTATTTTCTCCATTCATTGATTAAAGAACATAGCTGTCATTTTCAAAACAATTAATAACCAGCTTTCATAATCTGGTGATTAACAGTAGAATATTTGTTATACAAAAATGACAATTCCTCTCAAGATGATGCTTCTCTGCTGCTAATTATCTATGATGCAAACAGTTATACATCTGCTTTCGCAGCTATAGTTGTGTTCTTTAATCAGTATACAAAATAGAAAAGAAAATCTATTTCTGTATAAGAAACTAGTCGTTGGGGGCCATCTCAATACTTACCCATCATGGATATGCATAATATAACATATGAAAATAAAACATGTGTAAACTATTTATAAAATGCAATGCAATTCCAAAACATAATTTAAACGTATATTTAAATATTTTTAATGTACATGTGCTTTATTAATGAATTGCTGATGATCCAATGATATAAAAAGCCAAACTACTCAAGTAGTACCGAATTATGCCAAAGATACATCCTTACAACCACAAAAATAATAATCATATTAAATAACAATTTACTGCATCGGATTAAGCACTCATTTTCAATTAAAATATATATTTCAACTGAAATTTTAGTGAAATATAGGGACAAGAAAATTCAAAGAGTGTGAAAAACAGGATTACAAATATCTCGGTATCTAATAATCTGATCGACTTTGTTCTTGATGCATTTTTTAAAATTTTATTTCTTTTTATGTCCACTCCTTCAAATAAAAATTTGGAAAATTTTTATAGACCTTTCATCAGAACGAATTTTTTGAAAGTCCGAAAAAAAGTTCCAGATAACTGAGGTTACTCATATTAAATAAGCTTCTTCTCATTCTTACATACTATGTACATACAAAATTTCAAGTTTCTATCTCAATTTGCACGGAAGATAGAGCATTTACAAACAAACAGCAAATTTAAATATATATGTTTTTTGGAATCTCTAGTATCTGAAACATGTAAATCCGTCAAAAAAAAAAAAACAAGTTGGAAATTGCACGTGAATGTAGCAAATGAGGTGCATTCGTACGATAACGAAGTTTTAAAAATATTCAGATCTTGCTGATATAGTAGAGCGTAC
Organism: Maratus speculifer; assembly: GCA_964019185.1. Classification (NCBI taxonomy): domain Eukaryota; kingdom Metazoa; phylum Arthropoda; class Arachnida; order Araneae; family Salticidae; genus Maratus; species Maratus speculifer. The sequence continues at coordinate 35,116,496 of OZ025300.1, read as the reverse complement.
TCCGGATACAGTATAGAAGTCGAATTCTTTACGTTTCTGTAAATATGCAGGAAGTAATTTTTATTACACCTCAGCAACGTATATCTAATTCATAAAATGTGAAATAGTTGAATATAATTAAAACACATACCAAACCATGTTTCCCCGTATAGCATTATATAGAATACTTTTGTGTGGCCCTGTAATTTAATAATAAAAATTCTTTGCATCACAGATTGTACAGAATGCATATTTTAGTATATATTTCATAGATTCATGCCAATTCTATTATGTTCGAATGAGTGTAACATCATTAAATTGCATTTGAAACTTTTTCCCCATTGACCGTAATGTAACGGAATCCTTTTGATTGTCCCTGTAATTGATCTATGCATCCGATTTTCATAACATTTGAAATGACTCGACCAAATTACGCAATAATTATATGTTTTAAATTTCAAACGATTAAATTGCATTTAAAACTTTTTTCCCTGTTGACCGTAATGTAATGGAATCCTTTTGAATGTCCCTGTAATTGATCTATCCATCCGATTTTTATAAAATTTGAAATGACTCGACAAAATTATGTTATAATTATGTATTTTAAATTTCAAATGATTCGGTTGGGTAGTTTTTGCGTTGTTATATGCGGACAGACGGACAGACGGACGGACTGAGCGACAACAATAGGTGCTACGTATTTACATAATTACGAACGCACATAAAAAGACACTTGAAGCACCATCTATTGACAATTCCGTAGGTGACTATAGGTATTGTCGGTAGAAATCGCTGTGGATTTTTTTTCCCCGGCTGAGGATCGAACTCCCTAACATCGGTGTGGGAGACGCGCGTTTTCGTGACCTTGCCAGTGGGGTCGTGATATCGATCGCCTGTAATTGCGAATGATGGCTGATGAAGCTAATTCTATTGTGCGTCAATATTTTTATATAAGATAAAGCGTCAATTTATCAATGCAGTTAAAATTCCTCGAAGTTTTAATTTATAAAATTAATTTGTAAGAGTTTTTTTAATAGTTAATGGATAATTAGAATACGGCTTGATGAGTATAATTCATCTTTAATATTAAAATAATTTTCTTTACTTAGTAGATAAATTGAACATGTTTTGAATTATTTTTTGCAGAGAAATAAACAGTTTTGAAGCGCATTTTTGATAAAATAAATTTCAGGTAAATTTAGTTTAAGGTGAGGAATTTTAAGGGGGGGATGAATTATGTGTATTTTTAAATCGATTATTATAAACATATTTCTTAAATGAAAATTTCTCCTTGAATATTGAAATTTAAGTGATTAAAGTTTATTTTTTAAGGATTCTGCATGCTTTAAGGTAGCTTAATCAGCAAATAAGCATAAGATACTTGTACATAGCTAATCATGCTATTTCTCCCTAAGGCTGGCTGCATAGCATATTATGCTGGCAAGCAAAACTAGTTGGATGTGTCAATCCCAAAACTTTCTTCTATCTCATAAGTACATTTTAATATTAAAAAAAAAAAAAAAAAACGTGATGAGCCCAAAGTTACCCACTATCGAATTTCCTCGAACATTTGTCCTAGCCTAATGAGACTCTGGTATCCGAAAAGCCTAAAACGCAAAATTTAATTACTATTCTGAGAAAATGAGCTTAGTAGTGCCTCATGTTGGGTAATTTATACTAAAACCTAATAAGCATCTTTTACGTCAAGACCTAACAGAATCTGAAATTTGATGGAATTTCGTCCATTAGTTCTTGAGATATAGTTATAACAAAAAAATTTGCAAAACGTAGCACAGCAACACCATATCTTGGACAATTTATGCCAAAACGTAAAAAAGCGTCTAATTATATTATGGTGTAAAAGAATCTGAAGTTTGATGAAATTCTTTGCATTAGTTCTTGAGATATAGCTAGTTTTAAAAAAACGTGTAAAATATAGCACAGCAGCACCATTAGTTGAAGGATTTATAACAAAACGTAATCATCGTGTAATTATGTTATATGTCATTTTGTAACAAAATCTGAAGTTTGATGAAATTCTGTGCGTTGGTTGTTGAGATATAGCTATCGGAAAAATCGTGCAAAATGCAGCATAGCTGCACCACCTGTTGCAAGGTTAATACTAAAATGTAATCAGCGTCTAATTATGTTAGATAATCTAGTGTAACAGAATCTAAAATTTGATGAAGTTCTCTGCATTAGTTCTTGAGATATGGCTATCGCAAAAATCGTGCAAAATGTAGCATAGCAGCGCCACCTATAGGGCAGTTCACACCAAAACCTTATCAACGACTATGTATCTCAAGGTATCGTGGAATCTGAAGTTTGGTGAAATTCTGTCCATTAGTTTTTGAGATATAGCTATCGTGAAAATCATGAAAAACATGGCATAGCAGCGCCACCTGCTGGCCAATGTACACCAAAACTTAATCAGCGTCTATGTATATCAAGGGGTCACAGAATCTGAAGTTTGGTGAAATTCTGTGTATTAGTTCTTGAGATATAGCAATCCTGAAAATCATGAAAAATGTAGTATAGCAGCGCCACCTGCTGGCCAATTTTCACCAAAAACCAATAGGCACTAATTCATATCAAGGTCTAACTGAATATGAAATTTTATTAAATTTCGAGCACTAGTTCTTGAGATAGAGCGCCAACAAATTTTTTGTCACATACAGACAGACAGACACACAGACAGACAGACAGACAGACAGACAGACAGACTCACAGACTCACAGACAGACATTTTCTAAAAATAGTCAAAACGTGTTCAGGACCTTCAAAAACGTATAAATCCGTCGAAAACTGGAAGTCGAAAATTTTCATGAATCCAATACTTTCTTCTTGTAAAGATAGAAGAAAGTAAAAAGCATATTATAGCATGTTGAGGTATCTATTACTGCATGCTTTGGAAGAAGCTTAAATCATAGCAAACGCGGTAGCGTTTGGTATAATATGTTTAAGAAATAGAAAGTGCAAACAACTTTCTAAAATTTCTGGCGAACCAGTTGAGATACGGCAGTGAAATTTTTTTTAAAAGATAGAACTCGACGAGACGAATAAAATGATAGCATTCAAAAAATTACTGCAGATTAGAATAGTTTTTTATTTAATTTTTAATGAAAAAATGAAAGCAAAAAATTCAACAAAGTCTTGCTAACGTTTCTGTGGATGGATTAACTTCGTTTTTGGTTTATTTTAATCCTCATGGTAAAACTCAGAGCAGTTTTTTTTTTCATCTTTGTATGTTTGTCGGTCGCTGAGAAAATCGAACTTTTGTCTGAAATTTCCAGCTGAACTTAGTCTTTTTCTTATATATTTCTTATTCTTATATTTACTTCTTCTTGTAATTGTTGCACGTAAGTTTAAATGAACATAAAAATAAATAAATAGATTAGATAAATCACGTGAAAAAATACTTATTTGTTGTTATTTTCATGTATCATATTCACTATCTATTTTGACGAGCGAAGTGAAATATTTTTTTCTATTTATTAATTTCTCATTTATTTAAGTTAAAAGCCGCCTCTGGCAAAAAGTTTAGTCTCTCTTAAATTTATGCTAGCCACTGTAATATGATACTTTTATTTGTAATTTTATTTACTTGCTTATCTGAAGGTCCATAAGATGAAATGAACGAATTTAGGCAATCGGGACAAGATTTTGCGGAAAAGTTCATTATTATTAAAGTTATTCTGGTGGTGTGTTTGGCGAATAAATCAAAAATGGCGCCGAAAGACCGAATAGCAAATGTTTTTAACCGCAAAAGCGACGTAACCGTGTTTTTCCATCACGTAATATTTTATTTCAAAGACTGATTTAACACAAGATTGACATTAATATTATTATTTTTAGGTGCGTTCGTAATTATGTAAATACGTAGCACCTATTGTTGTCGCTCAGTCCGTCCGTCTGTCTGTCTGTCCGTCTGTCTGTCTGTCTGTCTGTCCGTCCGCATATAACAACGCAAAAACTACCCAACCGAATCGTTTGAAATTTAAAATACATAATTATAACATAATTTCGTCAAGTCATTTCAAATTTTATGAAAATCGGATGGATAGATCAATTACAGGGACAATTAAAAGGATTCCGTTACATTACGGTCAATGGGGAAAAAAGTTTCAAATGCATTTTAATCGTTTGAAATTTAATACATATAATTATTGCTTAATTTTGTCGAGTCATTTCAAATGTTATGAAAATCGGATGCATAGATCAATTACAGGGACAATCAAAAGGATTCCATTACATTATGGTCAATGGGGAAAAAAATTTCAAATGTATTTTAATAGTTTGAAATTTAAAACATATAATTATTACGTAATTTTATTGAGTCATTTAAAACGTTATGAAAGTCGGATGCATAGATCATTTACAGGGACAATCAAAAGTATTCCATTACATTACGATCAATGGGAAAAAAAGTCTCAAATGAATTTTAATGATCTTTTACTCATTCGAACATAATATAAGTGGTATGAATCTATGAAGTATATACTAAAATATGCATTCTGTACAATCTGTGATGCAAAGAATTTTTATTATTAAGTTACAGGGCCACACAAAAGTATTCCACTACATAATGCTATACGGGGAAACATTGTTAGTGGCGTGTTTTAATTATATTCAACTATTTCACATTTTATGAATAAGATATACATTTCTGAGGTGTAATAAAAATTACTTTCTGCATATTTACAGAAACACAAAGATTTCGACTACTATACTGTATCCGAAGTACGCTCTACTATATCAGCAAGATCTGAATATTTTTTAAACTTCGTTATCGTACGAACGCACCTCATTTGCTACGTTCACGTGCAATTTCCAACTTGTTTTTAATTGTACAAGACAAAAAGATATGTAAAGTTATTAAGTACAAACGTTGATACCAATACTTTTCACAGTTATTATTTTATGAATAATTAGACATGAATGGAAAAATCTACAGGACAATTAAAAGATAAGCGTAAAAATATGGTTTTACATTTATTTGAGCCTTTGAGATGAAAGGTAAGGGCGTACCGGTAAGAAATCCGGTTTGGCGCGACACAAGAGCGGTGAGTCGGGCGCTCCATGATGATTCGGACGTGAGAATGTGTCAGCTTTTTTTTTTTGAGGGTACGTTAAATTATTCTAGGTCAATTAAATTATTACTTATTTTATGAATGTCTGATTAATATAAATATGTTTGCCAAAGCTTGGTGCTATTTTGGCTTCAAAAAGGGAGGGTATGATGCCAAAATATATAAATAGCTCTGAAAACAAACCTGATGAACTTTAATTTTTGTTTTCGAACGAATTTTTTCTGTTTCTATATTAAAATGCGGCACAAATGTCATATACGAATCACATTGGCGTTAGTTTTTTTCTAAAGCCAATTTGGCGAAAATCTCGTTTTGGGATACCAGTTACATACCCGGTGTCCCAAAAATGATTGATGGATTTTAAAATTCAATGACTTGCAAACGGTGACAGCTATTTAAAAAATTTTTGCAGGAGGGTTATGTATAATGTCAGGAGTTTTTTACCGTAACTTTTTATTTTAGTTCGAATTTCAAAAAATAGATGGCGCTGATAGCGATTGAAGGCCAGGTGATCAGTGTTGAGTGAGGTCAGTTTCGGCGTCGACCTGGGCTTCAATTGCTGTCAGCGCCATCTATTGGTTGAAATTCGAACTAAAATCAAAAGTTACGGTAAAAAATACTCCTGACATTGTACATAACCCTCCTGCAAAAAATTTTTAAATAGCTGCCACCGTTTGCAAGTTATTGAATTTTAAAATCCATCAGTCATTTTTGGGACACCCGGTATATATTTTTTGAAAGGTAATAACAATAAATAAAAAAAGGTTTGTTTAATAGAACAAAACAATTTATATACAAAAAAAAAAAAGAAAAAATTATTTATTAAAAAGTAAATAACAACATCCGGGTTGACATATCAAGCAAAATAACGACACTCTGGATTCAGTTAAATACTCCGATGCGCATATGACATTGGCGTCAGAAAAAAAAAATTCGCCAACATGGTGCGTATATGACATCTGTGCCAAAAATGCATACCTATTTAATTTATATTACGTAAGGTGCTACTTGATTATCAGGTCGACCAATTTCACCCATTTATAGAAATCGCCAAACTATTCGCTAAATTACTCAAAAGGAAAAATGTTGCCATTAAAAAATTTTAAGTTTAGAAAATTAATGAATTTAGGTTAAAAAAATAAAAGTTATTAACGAAAAAGATTACTTTAATGATGACGTTTAGTTATGACGTCGAGACGTACCAAATATAAAATTTGATTTATTCAGGTGATTTCGAACAAAAGAATACTAATAAAAGTTTTCATATTTTAATGCAGAATTTATCAAATCAAACCATAAAGAGATATTTGTAAGACATCGCATATGTGAATAACATTGAAGTATTTTAAATGTAATATTAGAATTTATTAAAGAGCATAAAAATATGGTACTTGCGTATTAACGCCACCGCAGCAGAAGTTGCGCTAATGTGCCAATAAAGAGCAATCTTGTTCGCACGCGCACAAAAAAAAAAATGGTATCAAAAATAGGCTAAAAAAGTACTAAAATACTAAAAATTACGTCAAAATGAGTACAAAAAAAAAACACTAAAAAGGCACGAACAACAACATCACTCTTTATTGGCGCATTAGCACAACTTCTACTGCGGTGGCATTAATACGAAGGTACCAAAAATATCAATGTTAGCGGAAATTTGTAAGAAGTTAAATGCTTTTTATTTAACCAAATAATGTCGGCGGATACAACCATAAAGTAACTTTAATAAATTATATATTATATTTTTCTCAATTAATATCAAGAGCTATTTGCTTATTGACATAAAATTTATATTAAATAACAAAAGAACAAATAAATTAGTCAAACATTAATAAAAATACAAGATGAATGTAGATTCTACCATTGCAGAATTCAGTTTCGCCTCCGATTAGAAAAAAAAAAAAAAAAATCGATAGAAGTTTTTTAGAAGGGCGACCCCGTTTAGATTGCAATGAACTAACTTCATTTTTCTTGTGTTTATCAATATAATAGCAAACAGAACGGCGTGAAATACCCAATTGAATAGTAATTTCTCTCTGAGACATTGGAATTGCGGAATAATAAAGAGATACAATTTGACGTGCTACTTCTTCATCGACTAGATTCATCAAAAACGGATTTTTTCTTTAGTTTAAACGCTTTTTTTTATAGACTCTGAGTAAAAGGAAATGCAATTTAACAATAAAACGAATGGAATCCCGTCGAATTCGACGAATGAAATGTTTAAAAGACCCGATCGATTTGGTTTAAAAAAAAGCAAAAGTAATTATATTATTGAATCAATATATAATAAATATATTTACAAAATAAATGTCAAATTTGCCAGTTACAATTTTGCATTCAAATATTCGCACATCTACAGTTAAAATTGTAATATGAGTGCCGGCGAAATCCAGAAATTTTATTTTATATGCACTCACAGAAGAATAGCTTTATTTAAAAAAAAGAAAAAAAGCGTAATATCGGGTACTACTAGGTTATCCCATCGACCAAAAAATTATCGCCAAACTATAAGATTAAATGCCAATAATGGATGATCGTGAATGTCACATTCAATGACATTAAATACGATTCATGTTTTTAAAATGTCATTAAGTGATTTTTATTTCGACTGTTTATTAATATTTTTATTAATATTCTACTAATTATTTATTTTTTTCGTTGTTTAAAATAAAAATTATGTCAATATGTATAATTTGGCTATTAATGTGGCGATTTGTATAATTTGGCGAAATTGGTCGACGGGATAACAGAGTAGTACCTAATATCGTTATGAGTAAAAATACGATGTTTTAAATAGTGACGTCATTTTCTCTTCAAATGTTCTTTAAAAGTTACTGTTTATGAAAAAGGCATCCATAATAATATTGTAATTCCCTTTTATCTGGTTGCTGAATGACATAATTTTCCTCATTTGAAATTTCTCTTATTTTGATTTAGACATTAATTTTTATCATAAATTATTTTCTGTCATTTTATTTACATTATTAATATTATTTCTCAGTAAATATATATTTTTTTAACTCAATTAGTGCATAATTATACGCAATCATTTTAGAAAATAAATTTTTATTATCGAGAGAAAAGCTAAACTGTGTTGCCACCATTTTGAAGAAATGTCATGAAAAAGCTTTTAAAATTAAAAATAAAATATAAAAATGGAAATAAATTAAAAAATAATTAAAATGGGCACAACTACAAATAAATAGCTTTCATTTAAAAAAATAATTATCAAAATCGGTTGACTAGAAAATTCAGGGCTGATGACACGACATTTTTAGCTTGTCTGAAAGAAATAGCATCGGATGCTAAAAAAAAAAAAAAAAAAAAAAAAAAAAAATTCCGGATTTTCGAAACAATTGCAAGATTTACCCTATATACTTCATATGATGGGTAAGTAAAAAAATTAACCATCAACAAGAAACAACAAATAGGGATACACATTTTTACATTTTAATATTTATAAAATGAATTTGCATTAACTCCAGATCATGCCATATTTTTTTATATTGCAATATTAAGGTTTTGCAGCTGCTTTATGCCAGCTATACTTATGGATAATATTACTACCTTGCTTGTAGCTCAAAAATTAAATATTTTGATAAAATATCACAGAAACACTTTAATTCTTAAAGGTTATATATATATACTAGCGCACCCGACAGACGTTGTCCTGTCACCGACAGACGTTATCCTTCTAGGCACCGACTCCAGAAAATCAAATAAATGTACGTAAATATGGTAATACGCAGAATAAACACTACGCTCTTAATTTAATTTCTTATTACAATTACGTAAGGAAATTATTTTTAACTCTTCATTAGTTTTTGAAGTCGGTTAAATTTTTGATAGAAAAGTTTATTTTTCTCTTTTTAGTTAAAAGTTAACGATTGTCTGAAGTCAGTTATTCAAAATTATAATACAGAAAATATTATTGTAAAGCATACACGTTTGTCAGCAGTGGGGTTCGAACACGCGATCTCTTTCTTCAAGAAGCTGAGCTTAAATCTGGCGTCTTAGACCGCTCCGACATTACGTCCGCACTCCATTCATCGAACTTATTCAAAACATTCAATTAGCGAAAAATCACTAACTATTAGTTTTTGCCTAATTACAAAAAAAGTACTACTGGACTTGAACAAATTTGCTTAGTACCGTTCGATTCAGCATGAAAAAATACACTAAAATATGTTATCAGATGAAAAATAACTACAAAAGCCGATTTATAAGGAATTTTTTAAAAGTTCGTTCTTTTTTCTACTCATTGTAGGGGTGGAATTTTCGAAAATCCATTTTTAGCGGCACTCGATGTTATAAGAAGTATTTTTACCCCAATTTTTAAGATTTTTGGTATGGTAGATTTTTTTGTGCTATGATTAATACGAAATCCTGACTTTCTTTAATATATATAGCACTTTTAATTAGCGAAAAATCACTAACTATTAGTTATTGCCTAATTACTAAGAAAGTACTGAATCAATTTCGAAGAAATGTGAATCTAAACCATTCTCGAATCTACTGGAACGCACACACAAAATTTCATCAAAATCGGTCCAATCGTTTAGGAGGAGTTCAATTACATACACACGCACAGAAGATTTTTATATATAAAGATGAGCATTGAAAATTTCAAATTTTTGCGCCGAAGACATCGCCAAATTAGGAAAATGTGAATTATCTCAGGAACTACTGGATTTAAACGAATTTGCTTAGTACCATTCGATTCAGAATGAGAGAATGCACTAAAATATGTTATCAGATGAAAAATAACTACAAAAGCCGATTTTTAAGGAAATTTTTTAAAGTTCGTTCTTTTTTCTACTCATCTTAGGGCTGGAATTTTCGAAAATCATTTCTTAGCGGCACTCGATGTTATAAGAAGTATTTTTACCTACATTTTCAAGATTTTTGGTTCGGTAGATTTTTTTGTGCTGTGATTAATACGAAATCATGACTTTCTTTTATATATATAGCACTTTTAATTAGCGAAAAATCACTTATTAGTTTTTGCCTAATTACTAAAAAAAACTGAACCAATTTCGATGAAATGTGAATCTAAACCATTCTCGAATCCACTGGAACACACACACAAAATTTCATTAAAATCGTTCCAGTCGTTTAGGAGGAGTTCAGTTACATACACACGCACAGATTTTTATATATAAAGATGAGCATTGAAAATTTCAAATTTTTGCGCCGAAGACATCGCCAAATTAGGAAAATGTGAATTATCTCACAAACTACTGGACTTAAACAAATTTGCTTAGTACCGTTCGATTCAGCATGAAAAAATACACTAAAATATGTTATCAGATGAAAAATAACTACAAAAGCTGATTTTAAAGGAATTTTTTAAAAGTTCGTTCTTTTTCTACTCATCGTAGGGGTGGAATTTTCGAAAATCCATTTTTAACGGCACTCGATGTTATAAGAAGTATTTTTACCCCAATTTTCTAGATTTTTGGTATGGTAGATTTTTTTGTGCTATGATTAATACGAAATCCTGACTTTCTTTAATATATATAGCACTTTTAATTAGCAAAAAATCACTAACTATTAGTTATTGCCTAATTACTAAAAAAGTACTGAATCAATTTCGACGAAATGTGAATCTAAACCATTCTTGAATCTACTGGAACGCACACACAAAATTTCATCAAAATCGGTCCAGTCGTTTAGGAGGAGTTCAATTACATACACACGCACAGAAGATTTTTATATATAAAGATGAGCATTGAAAATTTCAAATTTTTGTGCCGAAGACATCGCCAAATTAGGAAAATGTGAATTATCTCACGAACTACTGGACTTAAACAAATTTGCTTAGTACCGTTCGATTCAGCATGAAAAAATACACTAAAATATGTTATCAGATGAAAAATAACTACAAAAGCCGATTTTTAAGGAATATTTTAAAAGTTCGTTCTTTTTCTACTCATCGTAGGGGTGGAATTTTCGAAAATCCATTTTTAGCGGCACTCGATGTTATAAGAAGTATTTTTACCCCAATTTTCAAGATTTTTGGTATGATAGATTTTTTTGTGCTATGATTAATACGAAATCCTGACTTTCTTCAATATATATAGCACTTTTAATTAGCGAAAAATCACTAACTATTAGTTATTGCCTAATTACTAAAAAAGTACTGAATCAATTTCGACGAAATGTGAATCTAAACCATTCTCGAATCTACTGGAACGCACATACAAAATTTCATCAAAATCGGTCCAGTCGTTTAGGAGGAGTTCAATTACATACACACGCATAGAAGATTAATTTGACATGTCACCAAATTTACAAAAGATTCTAAACTATGTCATTTCTGAAAAGACTCAGTGATTTAGGATTAAGAAATATTTATTTTAACAAGTAAATTGATAGATGACAGATCTCACACCTATTATTTAGCTGCATAAGATCTATTTCTACATCCACTTTATTTTTATTAACATGGAAGTTTTCGCTTCAAAACATTTATACTAACTCTTTCAACTGTAACTTATTTTTGTTTTCTCCTGTGATGATAATCCTTGTTATAATAATCTGCCAACACTGAAGAATGCAAAATTAAAAAGATTTTCGCTAAGATGAAAACTAAAATGAAAAATTTACAGTGATAAAATTTAATGAGGAAACAAATAGAAGAGAAATTTTTCACTTAAATTGGGCTTATTTCCATCGAATGCAAATTGTATCAAGAAACCTTCACAACAAGGTAATTCCAGACAAATAATATAATTGCATTTTTATAAAAGTTGGAGAACAACGAGAAACTAGATAGACAGACAAAAGTGAACAACATTTTCAAATAAATTGGAAAATGTTAAAAACACAATATTACAAACTAAGATCCCAAAATTGTTATTCTTTACTATTTTAATGCTTTTTTGTATTTTGCATGGAAACTTAGACTAATTAGAATAGACACATAATTTTTCTTAAGTGATAAAATTATTTTTAATTTATTGTGGAAAAAAGTAACAAATTCAACTGAGTTTACTGATAAATGTTCAAGTAATTTAACATTATGATAAAAATATCTATAAAAATTGATTCAGTCATACTAGAAATATGATTAATTTTTATTTCTTGGTTAGGTTTCAGAAATTAAAAAAAAATGGGTTTAACATAAATGCTGACATTCATTTTGCAAAAGGAGATCTACTCAACCGCTCTAAACTCTCAATGTCAGAAAGGGATCATACGTGAAGAATTTTCTGACATTTTTAGTGAAATAAATTGCTAAATAATTTTAAAAACTAAAACACATACTTTTTGATCAAGTCGAACTAAAAAGTAAAAAAAATTTTTTTGGTTGCATAATTATGGTTTTAACCCTTAACTCCTGTTAGCGGTTTGAGAGATTGCTGAGTTTTTCAAGTTTCACAGTTTTAACTTGTAATTTTTAGTTTAACTATAGATACTGATCAAATTTTGCTTTGTTTGGAGCCTTATTACTAACTCTAGAGACTTTTGAATAGCAGAATTTTATTTATAATAGTCTTGTATATAAAGTTTAATACATAAATAAAAATCTAAGAGTTAATTAACATTTTATTCATCTTTAGATTAAGCGGTCTGACAGACCGCTCAGAGTAGTTATGTGTAGAGATGTAAATTTTCCGGAAAAATATAAGTGGCAGAAAAAAACTGTATTTTACTGGTTTTTTCGAAAAAAAACAGAAAAGTTGGAAAAATTGATTTTTCAGGACTGTTTCTCCCAAATAAATTATATTTTCTTAGAGAATATTAAATAATAAACATTTTTCCCCATTTATTTGTATTAAAGGAAAATTATTTTCATTTTATATTATAAAATAAAAAGAAAGTAGCAAAACCTGCTATTAAATGTTTAGTTCCCCCCCCCACCCCCCACAGCCTAAGAATTTTTATTAAAATGCTATTGTTTGTTATATCATATCTCTGTTGAAATGATTTTTAAGTTACATGTTTAACTACCAATTGACCTAATGTAAAAATCTGAACCAATATGTCTGCAGTTTGGAATGAAATAAATTATGCATTCCATTTACATAAGTATAGTTTTTAAGTAAATGATACTAGTTTAAAGAAATTGTTGCAGTTTTGTCATTATTATCAATATCAGTATTCAAAAATTCCATTGTTTGTTTAAAAAATGTATATTTTTACATTATTCAATTTTTTTTCTTACAATTATAATTTTATTTCCTTTAAAAAAAAAGTTTAGTTTTGGTATAGCTTTCCAATCTCAACTCAAAGATTTGATTTAGTTTTATAATCTAAATTCAAACAAAACTAAGTTTTAGTTTGGCTTACTCAGGTCTGCAACTAAAAAATAGCATAGGATTTATTGACTGTAAGATTTTTACTCACTGAAACCAGAAAAATATTTTTTTTTAAGTTTAATTAAATTTTTACTTTTTATCCTGAAATCTGGTATTCTATTCTTGAGTAAGAAACCATATTCAATAATGTTTCCATATGGTAATTTCATATTTCTAAGAGTGGAACTCAAAAAAGTTATGAAAACAGAACACTACAAATAGAAAATGCTCGCTATTTCAGGAATTAACAAAAGCAGTTACATACAGAGATAAACTTCTACTGTGCTTTTAAAAACTACAAAAATTCAAAATTTAATCAAGAGGGAATGTATAATTTGGAACACAGTTACTTGTAATAAAATATGGGTTTGTTTTTTCATCACAGTTGTACTTTTCTAATGCAAACTGCCCATGTTTTTGCAACATTACTGTACATTATGGAGGTAAAATGGAGGTCAATTTTAGATTCAATACCTTGAAAAAACATTCAATTAATCAGCTATAATGACATCTTGAAAAATACAGTACATTAGTGCTACCTATAGGGCAATTTACACCAAAAACTAAACAACATTAATATATATCAGGAACTGTCTGAAGTTGTAGTTTGATAAAAAATCATTCTTTGGTCCTTGAGATAGAGCTATTGCGATAATCATGAATAATGCAGCATAGCAGCGTCATCTGTTGAGCAATTTACACCAAAAAGTAATGAGTACAAAGTTATATCAAAGATTAACTTAATGTATGTATTTTCATAAAACTTCAGATTAATTCTTGAGATTCTTGAACTATTGTGGAAATTATGAATAATGCAGCATAGCAGCGCCATCGGTTGGGCGATATACACTAATAACTAAACATCTCAAGTTTATATCAAAGTGTAACTGAATCTAAAGTTTTGTGAAATTATGTGCATCAATTCTTGAGATCGAGTGCCCATAAAATTTTTGTCACATTCAGACTCACAGAGTGACACATATTTTCCAAAAACCATCAAATTGTGTTCAGGACCTTCTAAAACGTTTAAAAACACCAAAAACTGGAAGTCAAATTTTTCACAAATTCAATACTTACTTCTTGAAAAGATAGAAAAAAGTAATAAATGCATGCTTCAAATTTTATGTTAAATTTTTAATTTTACCATTTCCATTAATCGGCATATTATTGAAATAATTTTGCACATGAATTAATTTTTAAAAAGAGAAGTTGCATTTAATTATGTATCTAGATTTTTTTCCATGTAATCCTGTTTTTGTGAAATTGTGAATTTCTTGTATATATATTTGTACAAAACACATTCAGAATTTGTGAATAAGAAATACTATATTTAGGTTCCTATTTAGACATTTTTAGTAAGATTATTTATGCATATATACAACTTAATAAGATTGAGCTGCTATATGGCATGAAATTTTTTTTTCTTCAATCACTGCATCTGCGAAAGATTCAATTTGTAGATTAAACTTTTTTCTGAAATGTCTATTTTCAAGAGAAATTTTGCGAAGGGTCTTGTGTTTCAAACAAGAAAAAAATGTGAAGGATCCTTTCAAGTCTTCTCAAACAGATTTCTGCTCAGAGATCAGATTACCCACATTAAAGTTTTCATGTGGGACACTCAACATAAAAATATATAAAATAAAAAGTATGAGAATGTAGCTATTACAAAATTTTCACTATATTATTTCATAAATGAAATTTCAATTTTTCCAGTTCGGAAAAATTAAAAAATAAGCAGTCGGGGAAAAAACTGAAAAAAAAAAAAACAGTTTTTTTCCCCAATTTTTCCAGTTTTTTTTTTAGCATTCCCATCTCTAGTTATGTGACAATTTTTGTCACAACAATTAAGGATTAATATGTGTTTCAGTGATTCTCGTGTATCTAGGGTGTCAAGTGACTGTTAATTTTTCAAAATGCTTTTGATTAGTTTGTGTGGCGCTTTTGATTTTGACCTTTTTAAGTGGCGGCTTTTCAAATTCTTGTATTATCATTGGTTCTCAATAAGTGTGCAAAGTTTAAATCTAATCTGATGTCTTAAAGTGGGTGAAAATAACGTTATAAGATTCCATTACATACACACATACAGATGAAGCTATGCTAATAAAAAAAGTGTTAAAAATAGTGACAAACTTCAACAATTCATGACTGATCATATCAATATTATTATTATTATGATTAATAGTCATCTTTCTATATTTTCTTTATTTTGACTGAAAATAATTGTTGACACATCTATTTTAGGATACTTTTAGAAATCTTTTTTGAAAGTTTATTGGTGTATCTGTATTTATTGGTATATATTACTTGTATTTTAAAGTTAAAACAGTTAGGCTAATGAGATACTGCTGAAGATACCTTGATGCTGCAAGTATCATAAAGCATATTAAAACAACAACAATAATCAGTGTGGAAACCACAAGATGTTAAAATGTTCGACGGGGAATAGGAATGGCCCTCCACCTCAAATCCTACTAAAATGATTATCAAATTAAAGATCTTGTCAAGATTATTAGAAAATACATAACTGATTACCATTTACACGAAGAAGAGAAAAATTAGGCAAAAATAAAAATGGACTGCAATATCACAAAAGTTAGTAATTCTTTGTGAATTACTAACTTTTAAGAATTAAGTTAAATCAATAATTACTAAAAGTGATAAAAGTGCATTTGAAAAGGGCTAAAAATATCTTTATCTGATCTGCATGGTGCTGTGATGAATTCATCCAAAACTTCAAGCTTCTTAGCATGTACATAATTTGAGTTCAAATATAACTGTAATTTCTTTCTTAAGTTCTTTTTAAGAATGAATTAATTAAGATGAAAAATAAAAATAACATTACAATCAATTATGAGACACTCATATTTCACAACACTCTCTAAATATAAAACACTCAACATGAGTGTTATATGAGTGTGAGTGTCAACATGAGTGTGAATATAGTAGTTCATAAGTAGCGTTCTTACTATCCAACATCACTCTACAAAAGAACTCCCCCTCTTTCTTTTCTTAAGATTAACACAAAGTTAGTAATACTAAACTGAGATAGTTTAGAAAGTTACTAGACTTATTAGTAATTCTTAGATTTTTTTTATTCAAAAGTATTAGTGTTCCTACCTTGATCCCCTACAATTTCTTCACATAACCTAAGAAGATTTCTGGCTCCAACGACAGCCATATGCAAGTTACCAACTCTTCTTCCTAAAAAGAAAATTTCATGAATCACATAACAGATTTATACAGGAAATAATTAGAAATAAAATCAAGTATGAATCATATGAACAAGAAAAGTATAAAATGTACAAAATAATTCATAATAAAAAAAGAAACTATTTATGGTGAACCCCCCGCCTACACACACACACACAATTTCAGCACAGCAAGACTTTTTTAAATGCTAATTTGTACAAAATAGAGTTGCTGTGGCACTTGTTTATTGGATAACTCAAAGGGGCTAAAATTCAGAACCACATCCTGCCAAAAAACTATAAAATCCCCTTCTGAACAGCTGTCAAGACTCCTGCCTGCAAGAGGCAGCTGATCTATATATCACAGTTGCAAAAGTTATTGTGTCACAAAAGTAGAAATTAAAAAGTTATGAATTTAACCAATGTGTCTTGGTAAATTTGCGAGTTTTGGTTAACTGCGTCAAATGTTACATGAATGCTTTTAATTTTAAATCTTTCTCATTCACAACATATAACTGTCAATTTTTATAATAAATTTGTATCAAATGAAGAAATCTGTGATCATAAAGTGTTTATAATAATGAAATTTTGACTGACATGCATAAAAGGAATGTCATAACATGCAGTTAACACTTATAGTAAATTTGTTACAGTATAATCAGAAACCTAAGATGAAATAAAACTGCAACAACTTTCTTGGATATCTCTTATTTTTATAGGTATCTCTTTTTTTTATTATTTATTTATTTTTTATCTTAGAAAATAAACATTTGAATTCATTACTGAAGTCATCAAATCTGTATGTAGCTTTACACAAAACAAAAAATGTGGTGCATCACTAAAGAAAAACCATTTTTTGTTTATTAACATGTTTTTTTATGTATGGTAGATAATAGAACTAAGAGTATAAGCAAAAATAATTTGGGAAAGTTTAAGTTTGAAATACTGAATGTTTAAAATCAGAGGACAGTGATTTAGTATAAAAGAGAGCTGAAAGTGATATTTAAAAAAATTACAATTTAAAATAATGATGCACTTTTCAGAAAATATCCCAAAAAGATACTACATGCACAAATTATAGGAGTTTATGAGATAAAATTTTGTATGACATGCATTAAAGTAAGAAATAAGCAAATAGCATTGCTAACTTCTTTCACTATCAACTATCTGTGACATTCTTCATTTACAAATGTAAAATAAAGTTTATTCTCCACTTAAATATTTGAATTTTACCTCATAATTTACAAATACAAAAAAAAAAAAAAAAAAAAAAAAAAAAAAAAAAAAAAAAAAGTTACATGGGAGCAAGATTGATCTGACAAACTTAGTTGAAAATGAAAAGTTATTTATGATAAATAACAAGCTTGCATTTCAGTTATTAAATGGGTTACTTCTTGTTGTTCATTGGCACAAGTCTATCTTTGGATATAAGCACCAAACTAAACAAATAAGATACTGAAATGAAGAATTAAAAAAATTAATCACATCAAGTGCTTTTAAATAGAAATACTAAACAAAATGCAGCACATAATAGTGCAGGTAAAATAAATCGAAAGTTGACTAATATATAACAACTGGTGGCCATTTACAAAAATTTGAGAATAACTTTGCTTTGGTAGGTAATAAAAATAAAGATTCGGTGAATCTCGGTGCCTTAATTATAATTCAAAACTGTAATAGGTTGGAGGACAATATGAAAAAAAGTTTTAAAAAATAAATCATTATTATAGTTTATAATAGAGTTTATTATAAACATTGTAGTTTTTAGAGTTTAATAGCAATGTAAACAACTAAATTAGTCCCAATATATACCTCTTTTTCCTTGTTTAAGAATCATACCAGCATATGAAGCAAAGCACATAACTTTAACCAAAGGAAAGTGGTTTTTGAAATATTCTTGCCAAGCCAAAACCAATGGTGCAGGCACAAGGTCAACTTTATTAAGCACAAGAATCATGTTCTTTTTCAATTCCTTAGTTATATAATCATAAAGAGCAGGAGAAAAATGGTAGACCTGTTAAAATAAAAACATGCAATTTACATACTCTCTACATTTTAATGCAATTAATCAGAAGAATTCAGTTTGTGAAAGAATTTTCTGAACATTTAAATTCCAGTGAAGATTGAGAATAGAAAACTGACTATTAAAAAATTTCAAAAACATTATTTATTCAACAGTTTTAAGAGCCATAAATTTAGCAATAAACACTTGAAATATCTGAAAGGACTGAATAAATAATTTGAATAAAATTCAATATTATGATTTTTTTTTCAATTAATTTCGCTATTGCTATTGCTAATGAAACAGATCACACAATAGATATTTCAATATAAGGGGTGAACCAAAAAATAATCAGAATTACAATGCTACTGACAGAGCTTCCATAGCATGAAAACTAATTATGCAACAGATGCACAGCTGATTTAATGTCTGAAATACAATCCCAGGATATCTGGTCACTTTTCCCCTGATTAATTAAGAAAAACTTTTGTTTATAATTTAAAATTGAAATAAAGAACTCTATTTCTATTGAACTTTCTAAAAAATTCAGTGCGCAAAAAGATGACAACGATTAATTGTGTATCCACTTATCTTTATATACCGATTTTCATTATATTCCATCCATTTTCAGTAACAGGAAGCGTGGCCACAGCTTTCATATTTTGATATGTTTTGCAAATAAAGGAGGTATATTTTATGAAATATTCGTCTTTATTTGTGCAACCTTCTCTGGGTGAGTCAATAATTTTTCTGATTTTTCTGGATTTATGCATTTCAGAAAATTTAAAAGATTCAATAAACACTATTAATTTTCATAGTAACAGAATTAAAATTACAACGCAATGTCTAACTATTTCTCGACGGGAGCTGGCTGTGTTTGGGGAATCAGCTTTCCTACAATACCGTTTTTGAGCTAACTTAATTTTTATAAGTTTTGCTACTTAATATTGCTATGATCGCTACTTCCCAGACATAGCTTAGCAGTTGTGCATGAACAACACCAACAAAATGTCATTGAAGTAATTGCGGAGTTATCTAGCCCAATTTATAGATGGCAGACTGTTTTTTCCACTATGACAATGCTCCTGTTCATGTAGCTTGAATGATAAATGATATGCAAATCATATTCTACAGCAAGCATCTTGTAGAGAACCTCAATAATCTATATAAATTTCATTATATTTGAAATAGCATAAAATTAAAATATGCTGCTAGCAATTTTGTCCTGTAAGCTACAATCTAACTTAATTTTTCTGTGTGACCCTGTAAATGAATGATATCCTTGCACTGCCTATTACACAGAAAGCTTATTTTAGTGCACCTTAGAAATTGATAACACTTTCATTAGTTTGAAACACTATAACATCATTAAAATATATGGCAAATAATTTTTCTCCCAAACACTATAATGTAACAGTATAATTTTGAGTTTTGTTGTAAACAAATTACAAATGTTACATGCTTCATTTTCACAAGTGAACATACCAAAATAAATATCAATAATATATTAATTACATGGTAATCCAAATACATTTACAAAAGTTAGAGTGCAAACAGATGACAATGAGACAAATTAGAGTTATAAACACTTTTCAACTATGGTAAAAAGTGTTAAAAAGATATTTACTGACCCACATAATAAACAAAATATATAGAACAGAATAAATAAAAAATTAACTTACAGGGTATCGAATATCGATGACTTGTAAGATAATATCAGAGAATTCTAAAACTCTCCACAGTTGCCTCCAAGTTTCTAGATTCATTTCGAAATGGCTGAGTTCTTTTTCTCCAAACCTTGATTCTAAGGAATCTAAATATTCCTATTAAAATCACATAATTTTTAAGTATTTCAATAAAGTGGGATTTATAAAATGTATACTACATAAAATAAGAATAAAATTAAAATATGATAATAAATACCAATTATAGTAATATTTAACACTCCCGATAAATGCCACATAATAGTAGGCCAAAAATCCTAGACACATTTTTGAAAACTGTTATTTTAACACAATCAAACTGATTGGTAAAGTATTATAACATTTAAATAAATATGATAACATTTATTATAATATGGTAACATTTATATGATATAATAAAATTTTTAAAATTTAATAAAACAACCAATTAGCATATGACTGTGGTTCAGACAAAATGTGTTGTGATCAAAAGGCTTGTTTAAAGAAATAACAATAATTAAAAAAATTCAATTTTAAAAATTTCCCATAGATGAAGCAGCATCTTTAAAGCAGCAGAAGTATATGTAAAACTTAAGATTAGTCAGTTACAGATTACTTATCATGTACATATTTACTGACATATATTTTAATGCCTGCACCTTTTATAGCTTGAACCACATCCAAATAGTACTACATTTCATTCCACACATTGATTAATAGATTATACAATATAAATGATCTGAAGCTGATACCTTATATTTTTATTCTTTTCTAAAAACAACAACTTTAAAATATATGGAACATATAACTTGGAATTTATTATTATTTTATTATTATTTATTTAAACAAATCTTTTTAAGCTACTTTTGACTCTACTACTATTATTTGATTTTTTCCACAAAATTTTAAAATGTATCAAAGTCTTTTGGCCTACTCTGTATATATTTTTTACACTAACACTCAAATACGCTCCTGATAAATAAAAATCAATGAAACTTTCTAATTTGTTATATTACTCTTATTTTAGGTTGATTAATTAAATGTAGCTACTTTATCTTAAACTAATCTGGGATAATAAGTTCAGCAAAATTCATTTTTTTTTTTCTCTGACTGATGTATTGCCATATTTTTGAAATGTAACAAGTTTCTAATCAATTTCAATTGAATATTTGTCATAAAAATTAACCTAATATAATTAATTACACAATGTTTACTGCTATTCCTTAAAATACCTATAATTTATTATGTTGAGCAAATTAAGATATCAGACCAGATACTGTGATCGTTGGTCAGCTGGGTAAATAAGCCCTCCCAATTCATCCCAGATGACTCAGTTGGTAGAGTATTGGTGGTTTCAGCAAAGTCATTCCTGGCAGTGGCGCATACTTATATCAGTCCCATAAGGCACGAGCCCACCCAATAATTTGAATTCTCCACCTCCCCCCCCCCCCAAAAAAAAAACAGAAATCTTTGCAATGTTCCGCAATGAATTTCAGCTAATCAAAAATATTCTGCAGGCATTTAAAAAAAACTACAGGGAGATTTTCCTAAATATGAAGAAGTACAATTGCATCTTTTATAGAAATGCAAAAGACATTTTGTGAAACACTGACACACACACACATGAAAGAAACTGCTGCCAAATTTTGCAATTTCACACCTATCGAATGATGAAATTTTTGGTTTTTCCTGACAATTGAATGACTATTTCCTCAATATTTCAGATTTTCTCCTCTATCAACTGGCAAATTTCTAGTTTTTCTCTGACCTAAATGTCAATTTTCACAATTTTTTTTTTTCCCCACAGCTGATTGAAGAATTTAGAGATATATATTTCACAATTCATAATGAATTTCGTTTTTTTTTTTTTTTTTTTTATTTTAACTGATAGGTGAATTTTGTGCTATCTTTCTTCAACTGTATGGCTTAAATCGTTTTTTTCACACGATTGTTCCACAAATTTCGTGTTTTTTACTAATAATTTGATTGCTAAATGTTCAGCTTTTTTATGCAAAAGATTAGAAAAAACTGTGGACTTTTTCCATGACAGATTGAAGAATTTTGTGATTTTTCTATGATATTCTAATGATTTTGGAGAGTTTTTTTTTATATGTGACTGATAGAAAAATTTCAAGATATTTTCTTTTTAACGATTGGCAATTTTTTTTTCTTTTGTAACAGATTGAATCAACAAATTTCCGATATGTAATTTTTTAGTTGCAACCAATGGGTGAATTTCATGACATATTTTTTTCTGTTGATTGAAAAACTTTTCTGATGATCTACTCACAAATTTCTTTTTTTACCTGTTGTTGATTTTAAAATTTTGTGATATTACTATAAGAGCTGAAATTTTGTGGCTTTTTCTTGAGATTAATTAAAGAAAATCGCGAGTCTTTTTTTTTAAACCTTCTATTCTAACAAATTTAGTAGTTTCTTTAATTAACCCTCTGACAAATTTCATGATTTTTTAACAGAAACCAATTTGAAAATGTTGCAATTTTTTCCTTGTATCGCAGGTAAATTTTGAGGCTTTTTCTTGCAACTGATTAGAGAAAATTGTGGAGCTTTTCATAGCTTCTTCAGACTGAAGAGTTTCGTATTTTTTACCTGCATTTGATTGTTAAAAATTGCGGATTTTTTTTTCCGCCCCTATTTTTGTATGTTTTTACAATAGACTGAATAGTTTCGTAATTTCTTCTTTATGACTGACTGATGAATAGTGCATGTTTTTCCCCACAACCAATTTTTGAATTTTGTGATTGTTTTAAAAAAACTCATGAGAGTTTTGCAATTTTTTTTTTCCTTTTCCCCAACCATTGAGCGAGGAATTTCACCAATTTTCTCTTTGGTTGAATGGTGAATTTTCTTGAAGATGAGAATTTAAATATTTTGCTGAGAAGTCCATTGCTCTGTGACATGTGTCAAATTTTTAAGCATATTGTGCTTTAGGGTCTCCACCCATCCAATTTCAATTGTTTTAGTTCATAATTTATTTTATATTTATTTTACCGCTGAAGTGAAATTTGGTTTTATTTATGTTCTCAAAATAATTTTGTTTCAAAAATAGGAAGAACATCAATTAGACTTACAGGAGCACTGAAAACTGCTTCAACCAATATATAGTTAAATTTCTCAAAAATAAATGTCTTGCAATTTTTTGCCATCTGTTTTGATGTCTTAAATTGATAAAGTACTTAGATGACTAAAATGTATATATATATTTTTTTTTACATTTAGCTTTTTGCAGGCTCAATAGTTAGCACAATAAAAATATATAATATGAAAAAACAAAAATAAAAAGCTTTCAGAAACACATGATGAAAACAGAAAATAAATGCATGCAAAAAGTAACGTTAAAAATACAAGAGATAAAAATATCTTACTCTAAAATACTTTTGCTCTCGTGTTTCTAAAACTTCTTTACTTAAAGAATAGTCCCATGGAGGTCTTTTAGGCATGTCAAGCTCTGAACCAGGTACAAATACTTCTTCATAACTCACTTCCAGACTTTCCTATAAGACAATAGATTTTAAAACCTTGTTTTGAGTGCATGCTTATATTAACATAAAAAATTCAGAAAAATGCAGGAAAATTTTTATTAAATACCATACGTCAATAAATGTGATCAGAAAACAAACCTCAGGTAAAACTTCCAAAGGTTCTTTTGCTAGAGCTAATCTTTGTTTGATTTCTTCATTCTTTTCTTTCTTAAACACAAGACGATACCTAGAATACAATTTTTGATTTATTATAAAATATCTTAATCATTATTTACTTGTTAATTAACACTAAAATATTCATTAGCACAACTTAAAAAAAAAAAAAAAAAGTTTGACTTCTTGTTTACATTAAAGAAATGCAGAATAACATTTTTTTTTTTAAACTTAAACTAATTTGAATATAAAATTAGCCAGACTACAACATAAAAATAGAATAAATATTTAATATACATATCTATATGTGTAATGAAATAGTATGCAAGATAGTCTGTGGCATTGTGTAAGAACAGTCATATTAAGAACCATTAAATTGAAGCATTGCAAAACAGAATGGACCAACCTCATATTGGCTATGATTTAAAAAAAATGCTTTTCAAAATTTGCACAAATTTTTATCAAGCTCTTTAGGCCAGATTTGCCTGTACCAGAATAGATCAAGCTTCATCTGCATGCATAGAGTGATGAAGTGATTTGACAGTGAATCAAGAAACTTGATATACTCTTGCAATAGCAGCTTCATAGTTACGTAAAACCATCTTTTTATTAATCATTTTGCTTATTTTATTTAATAAAATTTTAAGTTACTTTGCCAATCTTTTTATGAAAGTAATCACCTTTAAAGAAAAATATATGTAAAAAGAAAAAGAATGAACAGTGAAAAAGAAGCTTTTTTTTTTTTTACTAATGTAGGAAAATACAAAAATAGTTTATATTTTTAAATAGCATGCAGTGTGTTCTTCTGAAAAGATCTAAAGTTAACTCTATGAGAGTTGTTCAGCAAGCACTTTATCATTGATTTTTTTTATAGGGGGATATTAGGGGAAAAACAGTACTTTTATGTTTGCTGGGAACTAGTGATCGTGCAAAAGTTTTTTAAATCTCGGCATTTACATAACATTTCAATGACAGATATAGCTAGCTCTCTGTAAATGAATGGAAAAAAAAATATTATAAAAAAAAATTAAGATTTAATTATAAATTGTTCAATAACCTCTATTATAATACAGTACACTCCATCAAATCCACAAATGCCTGAAATCTGCATATCATTGCATATGTGAACAATGAACATTTCAGTTCAGATGTAGAGACAAATTTACTAACTTTTTATATTTTTATATCATTCTGTAGGCGTTTTAATATGTAATTCTTATTAATATGATGACTATTAGTATGACTCATGTTTTTTAGTGATAGAAGTACAAATTAATTTTAGAAAATACTAGCATACCCAGCCCGCTTCGCCGGGCTTAATTTGAAGGTTTATTTAATAATTTATGTGTATGGTACACTTCCCGGACCATCGGCACTCCACGTGCGTCGGGTGAGCGTCAGAACAAACTTTCAGCATATACATATGGGTGGTTGTACTTGAATGCACAGACCTGCGCGTTTTTTTCTATCTTGCTTTTATACCTCTGGACCGAGTTGGCGCATTGCCAAGATTTGCTTCCTCTGGACCGAGTTGGCGCATTGCCAAGATTTGCTTCCTCTGGACCGAGTTGGCGCATTGCCAAGATTTGCTTTCCCCTGTGCCTCAATTAATTAATTATCCTCAGAATTCCTTTTATTTATAGAGATTCATGATGATGATACTATCACTGTTAATCACAATTTTGTTACCAAACATATTTAGGTATAAATCAACTTTTTTGGTCATTAAGACTGGGTTAAACTGAATAATTTTTTCTCATTTTATGATTTTGATGTGAATTAGCAGTGCACCTTTATGAGGCTAGTTTTGTTGAATAATTCAAGATAAATGTGTCTCATCTTTATTTTGTATATTTATTATATCAGGCATCAATTATTGATGAAATGGTTTTGCTTCTGCTCAGGTATTTTTTTTTCTTTTCCCTTCTTTTTTAAAATTACATAGTATACTTTTTTTTTTTTTTTTTACTAATACCAAAAGACTATAATTAAGATTAATATTGATAAATTTTATACACTTATATACATTTTTTGTTGTTGTTGATTTATATGTATGAGTGAAATAATATCTGAAATAATTTTAGTTTATCAGTTTAGACATGCTAAATCTTACCTTTTATCTCTAGCAATGTTATCATTGTGTTATTAATTTTTTTTATTTTCTACTTTGAAACAATTTATTTAGTCAAAGACCTTTTGCAAAATTTGCAATTTTTTGGTCAAATTCATGTTTTTTTGATGAAATTTGCATTTTTTCTGCAATTCTTATACTAAACTTGTATATTTTTGTGATCCTTTTATGAAATTCGCTTTTTCCCATGATTCTTTCATGAAATTGTCAGATTTTTTTCCGCGATCGTTTGACGGAATATGCATTTTTTGTGATCCTTTGATGGAATTTATGTTTTTTCCTTTGCTTCTTTGATTAAATTCGTTTTATTCTGCAATCTTTTGGTCAAATTTGTATTTTTTACAGAATCCTTTAACGAAATTAGCATTTTATTCGTGATTATTTTGTCAAATTCACATTTCTTTGATGAAAATTGCATTTTTTCTGTGATTCTTTAAAAAGATTTGCATTTTTTTCATGAATCCTTGACGAAATTTGCATTATTTCTGCAATTCCCACATGAAACTTGCATTTTTTCTGCAATCTTTTCATGAAATTTGCTTTTTTCTCATGATTCTTTCATGAAATTGTCAGTTTTTTCCCATAATCTTTTGACAGAATTTGCATTTTTTCCGTGATCTTATAATAGTATTTATGTTTTTTCCTGTGATTCTTTGACAGAATTTGTGCTTTTTTCTGTGATCCTTTGACAAAATTTGCATTTCTTCCATGATCCTTTGAAAAAATTTGCATTTTTTTCTATCATCCTTTGACAAAATTTATGTTTTTTCTGCCATCCTTTGATGAAACTCACATTTTTTCCACCATCTTTTGATGAAATTTGTGTTTTTTCCATCATCGTTTAACGAAAGTTGCAGTTTTTTCACAATCTTTTGAGGAAATTTGCATTTTTCCCCGTCATCTTTAGACAAAATTCACATTTTATCAGTGATTGTTTGATAAAATTAAAGATTTTTTTTTTGTGAAAGATTGACGAAATTGATTTTTTCAGCTCTCATTTATCAGAATTCACAGTATTTTTATGTTATATATTTTCATTTCTGAACTTATGACCGATTTTCAGAACCAAACGCCTTTAATATTTTGGAATTTTGGAACAGAATCACCCATGATTTGCTAACTGGCTGTAGAAAATAATACAAAAACATGTCAATTGATCATGTAAACTAGTTGGATGTGCCAATCCCAAAACTTTCTTCTATCTCAAACATGCATTTTAATATTTTTTTAAAAAAAAGTTACTCATTCTAATGCTTTAATAATTTTAATTCAATACCCTACCAACTTTGATTTTCATCTTAAATTTCTGCTTCAATCAATTAATCAGAGTAACAACAAATTTCCGTCTCTGCACGAGCCGATGGACAATAGAATGATAGGCAGATTTTTTTTTCAAATTCAGGGAGGACCAACTTGCCTTACCAAACAATATTCATATACAAAATGTTTAGTTCAGTTCTAGAACTAACTTCATACACTTTTATGTGGTGCAATATTGAAAATGGCATAAAATTCGGTATTGCAGCGCCCCCCTTCCGGCAGATTTTTTTCAGATTCAGGGCGATCCAACTAGCCATAGCCATACACTTACACAAAAAATTTCTTTCAATTTGATGCATAACTTCATGTACTTCTGGTTGGTGCAATATAGAAAATAGCACAAAAATCGCGATTGAAGCGCCCCCCTTCCGACGGATTTTTTTCAAATTCAGGGAGGACCAACTAGCCATAGTCATACAGATACACAAAAAATTTGGTTCAATTCAATATGTAACTTCATTGACTTTTGGTCGGTACAATATTGAAAATGGCACATAAATCGCGATTGCAGCACCCCCTTCAGGCAGATTATTTTCAAATTCAGGGAGGACTAACTAGCCATAGTCATACACATATACAAAAAATTTGGTTTAATTCGATGCATAACTTCATATACTTTTAATTGGTACAATATTGAAAATGGCACAAAAGTCGTTCCGGCAGATTTTTTTCAAATTCAGGGAGGACCAACTAGCCATAGTCATACACAAAAAATTTGGGTCTATTCGATGCATAATTTCATATACTTTTGGTCGGTACAACATTGAAAATGGAACAAAAATCGCGATTGCAGCACCCCCTTCCGGTGGAATATTTCAAAACTGAAGGAGGACCTGCTTGCCACAGCCAAAAACACTCACAAAAAATTTGGTTCAATTCTATGCATAACTTCATACACTTTTTGATGGTAGAATGGTGACATACAGACAGACAGACATTTTGTAAAAACATGTTTTTTGGAATCTCTGACCCCTAAAACATGTAAATCCGTCGAAAACCGGAAGTAAAAAAAAATTTATATTACAATACTTTCTTCTATTGAAGATAGAAGAAAGTAAAAATACTGGTTGATTGGTCTCAGGAAAAAAGTCATTATTTCAATGATATTTCACAGTTAAAAATGAGAAAATGTATCTATCTCTTGTGCAAAATTATCACCAAATCCACAGGACGGTTGCAAAAATTTATCATAATTTAAAAATGCAAATTTTTTTGGAAAATGATGAATTTTTTTGGATGGGAGTCTCCTGCTCATTTTTTTTTGGGGGGGGGGGGTGTAATTTCAAAATTTTGGGCATGAATCCCGCAATCCTGTCCTGAAATTCAAGTCTTGCACTGGCACCCAGCTAACAAAAAAGTATAAAAAATAAACAGAACTTTTGAAAATGAAATGTATTTTATGCAGTAATAAAAATATAACAATCATTTTACCTGTTTGAATTATGTTTGGCACTTGAAGCAGGCTGTTCATTTATAACATCAACATCCTCAAAACTATCCTTTTGTGAACTTGTACTAGACACTAGTGTATCCTCTTCTAGAACAGTACAAAAAAAAAAATATTAGTTAAACAATAAACTACAAATTCTGTTTATTAAACAATAAACGTAAGGTATTTATTTTTACATGTATTTCCACATTACAACAGGCTCTGTGATAAACTTTCAACCGTATGTTGCAAACTATTACTTAACTGAGAGCAACCTCAAATATTCTTCTAATGGGAGATTTAAAATTTCGCGAAATTTTAACATGGTGGAAAAAAAAAATTAAACGCAAAAATTGAAATTTTGAAAACAATTTCTCACAAATAAAAGTTTTTGTTGCAACAATTTTCAACAGGAAAAACAATTTTTTTACAGCCTTATGCAAACTAAAAAAAAGTATGCTTTTATTTATTTTTATTAATAATAATCATAGGATTTTATATTGAATAATAAAAAACTAAACAGAATATAAAGCAACATAAAGGTTCAATGGAAAAAGAATCTGCAAAAGAGCAAAGAAAATCTGTGACTCCCATTTCGTCTTTCACTTTCTGTTAGAGGGTATAAAATAATAAAAGTAATGTTGATTACTTGAAAAAATAATAAATTTTATGTCTTTAAAAGTTTAAAGATGGTATATTGTAATAATATATATTCTACAAGGAAAAGGTCAGAACTTATATTATAAATAATTATTGTGTTTATAAAACGTTACATTATTAATAAAAAAAATTTAAAATATATTAAAAATTTACATGTTTCCAATTCATTTTCATTGAGCCATCTTCAGAATGTAAATAGTAAAATTACAACACGAAAAACTGGAATGAATAATTATTGAATTCAAATTAAATATATAATACCCTCTATATTTTCGATATTGTCTATGTCCTAACTATGTAGCTAACCTGCAAACCGTCCAACCATTCAATCCATATACTTGGGCTGCAGAAAGGTAGCGAATCATTACAAACATGTGAGCTTTTTAAACAAATTTCAATGAATTCCCTTATGAATAACTTTAAATAAAAAATAGATTTGTAAATTAATCTACTCTCATTAAAAAGTATGTTAATGGGTCATTTTCAAAATAAGGCACATTTTCAGCAATTTATTTTCAAAATTCTAAAGTACAATTTTTTCCAAAAATTATTTTACTAAATTTAATAAAATGGTAATTGTAATTCAAATAACACAATGACTGAGCTTAATTGGCTCATTAACACAAATACAGTAATTACTTAAAAGTAAGTATTAGTTAGACCAATCACATGCATTAGGCCAGTGACATTTTGCAATAGATAGGTAAAATTTTTCTATTAATCCAAAGACATTCTTTATTAAAGTTGTGAATAATGATAATATTATTATAACTTTTAAAAAACAATTTTCTACATGAAATTATTTTATTGCTTAGCATTGTGTCACTGGCATAACAGGATACATCAACTAATAAATGTATTGTTAAACCAGTGAAATTTTTTCGAAAAAAAATTCTTATTCCTTATTTAAAAATTGTAATATTGTGGTTTAGGGTGTTAAACAAAACTTTATTTGCTGTATTATTATAATCTTTTTATTAAATTGATTTAACTGTTATCAGTTTAATAGGATACTTGTTAGACCAGTGATACATAATAAAAGAACTCGGCTGACTTAGGAATATTTTTTTCTTTCTTTAAGTAGTAGATCACAAGAAGACAGCTAGTTTTTCCACTTTTTGTTTACAAACAGTGTTGCTGACATAAAAAGCCAGTTCAATCAATTTTTATCTTCAGAATAACAATTAGAATTGAAAAATATGTAGTTGTTAGACCAGTGACACAAAACACGCAAGAGTCTTATTTAATTTAATTAACCCATATTAAAATCAATTTTCTGACAGAATTGTAATAAAGTACACAAAATTTATATTGATTTCAAAATAAAATTGCCCAAATCAATGAAAATAGCAATTGTTAATTAGAAATTATAACATGTTGAAAATTAAAGTTTGAGCCAAAAATGATTCCCATTGAAAAATCAATAGTTCATTTTTATTTTTTGCCCAATTTAATTTATTTTTAGAAAAATTACTTAGTTTAATACTCTGATTACTAAAAAAAGAAATGAAGAACAATTATAGGTTTGAAATTTTTACCTACTTTTAATATTATAAATTTTAGAATAGTAAGACACAAAATTGTACTTATTTTGAAAATGACCCTAATGTTCTCTTTTTCATTCAGTCTGAATAAAGCAGTTTTCTTTCTGTTATATTTTATATCCATTATGTGTTCTTTACGTCTAATGTTAAATTTTTGCTGGGTCAAACCTATGTGTAACAATTTTTGATTCCATCCATCATTCCATTGATTTCCATTCATACGATCGATTTTTGTATTAAACAGCATTTTTAATTTTGGGGGAAGCTTTGCAATAAAACATAAATCAAAACTTTTTTTAAGATTTTTACACGCTCAAAGAAGCCCAGGTAATAATTTATCACCAGCCTTTCCATATTGATTTCACAAAAAGTTTTCATTTTATTTTTAGAGGCATTCATGTATATATCAATGGCGAGTTTATGTGATAAGAGATATATTTTTTAAACACTTCTGTTATATAATTTTAAAATATAATAGGTAATAGGTATAAATAAAAGGAAAGGTTTTTATTATGATTTCTTTGAAAGAATTTAAATTTAGTTTTATTATTTTTTCTAAATATTAACATTTATCTGCTTAATTTTTTTTCTATTATAAAATAAGTTTTTTTTTTTTTTTTTTTTTCTCCCCAAGGTGAAGTAGATATATGAGATGTTATAATGATTGCATTAGTAAGACTGAAAATTATTTTTTCCCATCCTCTTATTAAAGTATAATTTTGTTTTCTTTTCAAAATTATATTCAAAATAAAGATGAAAATAAGCACTCGCCAGTCACCATTCGGCAACTAAACGAGAAAAACTGGCAGTTAAAAGTACGAAAAGCAGTACTCGACGAATGCAGAATTTTTCAAGAGAAATTTCATCAAAGAATCATAGAAAAAAAACATGACTTTTGTCAAAAAATAAATAAAATCACAAAAAATTGATTTTATTAAAGAATCGTGGGGGAAAAAAATTTCAAATACCATCAATAGATCACAGAAAAACACGAATTTTGTCAATGGATTGCAGAAAAAAAAACCAATTTCATATAAGGATTGCGAAAAAAAAAAAAAAAAAAAAAAAAACATATATCATCAAAAAATCCTAAATTTTATAAAACAATCATGGAAAAAATGAAAAATTCATCAAAAAATTACAAAAAAAAATGCAAATTTCATAAAAAAAAAAAAAAAAAAAAAAAAAAAAAAAAAAGAAAAAGAAAAAAAAAAAATCGCAAAAATATGCAAATTTTGTCAAAAAATTAAAAAAAAAGAATTACAAGGAAAAAAAAAAACACTAATTTTGTCAAAGAATCACGAAAAAAAAGTCAATCTCTTCAAAGAATTGTGAAAAATAAAATGTGAATTTTGTCCAAGAATTGCAAAAATAAATGCGAATATCATTTAAAATCGTGAACACAAACGTAAATTTCTTTAAAAAGTTGCGAAAAAATGCAAAACTTTTCAAAAGATTGGAAAAAAATATGTATACGAATTTTGTCAAATATTTGCATAAAATCGTAAATTTTGTAAAAAAAAAAAAAAATGCAAATTTTGTTAAAAGTCATAAAAACTAACACAAGTTTCATTAAATTCATTCAAAAGATGCCAAAAAAAATGCACAAATTTTGTCAAAAGATCAAGAAAAAATGCACATTATGTCAAAGGATCATGAAAAAAATGCACATTATGTCAAAGGATCGTGGAAAAAACAATTATTTTCAGGAGGATGGAATGGAGGCCTGAAATAACATGCCAATCAATCTATTCATGTCTCGAATATCAAAGAACTTAACATAGGGATCCAAATTTAATGAACTGCAAGTTTCTCTAGACCATAGGTTCCCAAAGTGTGCTCCGCGGAGCCCTTGGGGCTCTGCCTGAACATTGTAGGGGCTCCGCGGTGTTCCAGGATCATTAACAAAACATGAAAGAAATTAGCATTTTGCAAATAAATGATTTTGAAAAGTATGTAGGAATTCGTGTGTGTGCGTGTCAAAAAATGAATGTATCTATAACTGAGATGAAATATACAATAATACACTTCAAAATAATTTAAACATTTACGTTGTAGATGTATTTACTGTCTGTATAATATTTTTGGTTTGAATTGCTTTATTTTATATTTGTACACTTAATGTATTTTAAAAATTCGATTTAAAATAAGCTACAAGAAAAAGTATTCTGAATTGAATGAACAACATGAATCGAAACAGAAAAGGCACGCCAGTGCCGGTAACTCTGCTTGCCGAACAAGAGGGAAAACAGTTTAGTTCTTTGGAGCTCTGCCTATTTATATGTCTATACTTAGTTCTTACTAAATACCTAACTCTTAGTAAAATGTTTTTAAATGACCATAACATCAAGTTTGATAAGAAATTTCAGAAAGTATTCAAGATCATCTCGAAGCTTTGATAAATTCATTTGAGCATTACTTTCCAGATGCTCAAAATAAGATGCTGGACGATTTTAAATGGATATTAAATCCATTCAGTGTAAAAACAAAACCACACAGCGCTTAAACTCTGAAAAATAAGAAACTCTCATCTCAAAGCGATCTAGAAATCTCTTTTCAAAACAAGCGTATCACTGAATTTTGGTGTCATTTAACAGATGAATACAAAATCTTGTCAGACAGAGCAAAATTAATTTTACTCCCATTTTCAAAGACATATCTGTGTGAAGGTGGATTCTCCACTTACACGAGTATCAAAACAAAATACAGAAACTGGTTAAATGTAAAATTAGACATTCGACTATATACTATTTTTATACTATTGCCAAAAATTGCACCAGATATGAAAAAAAAAAAAACTGTTGAAAATAATTTAAACCCATTTTTCACACTAAACTTTTATATATTATTGTTCGTCAAAATTTATGCAGAATAATAATTTTTAAAAATACTACCGGCATTTAATGTTTGTATACATTGCATATTGTATTATTTTTATTTTTGAAATTTTCATTTCCTTAAATGTTCTTTTTTATATTATTAAATTTTATTTATTTAAATCTTCTATCCTAGTTTTCAAAATTGTACATATTTTTTAAAACAATATTTGTCGCTTAAAACGTCTTTTTTTTAAAGATATTTTATCATTTAAAATCCCTCACTTGATTCATTTCTGTGTAATGTATGTATATATTTCTTTTTAGTTTTAGTTATTTAAATTTTTTATACTGTTTTTTTATAATAAAGTAATGTTTATTGCTGGAAACATATTTTTATTGCATCTTCTGTCATTTCAGGCCCTTTATTAAATCCATGTTACATTTTTCTTATATACAACCCCTCTTTAAAATTTTCTTTTAATTGGTCCCTGCCACATTTTCCAATCAGATATAAGTCTGTAGCAGGGTTGGTATAAAAACCGGTTTTTTTGAAAAAAACCAAAAAACCGGGTTTTTTTGGTTTAAACCAGGTTTTTTTGGTTTAAACCGGGTTTTTTTCCCATCATTACTTAAAAAGCATTTGCAAGAAAAAAAATTGAGTTTTAGAAAGTCATGATTTTTCTTTTGTAATTAATGTTAAACATTCACATTGGTACTTAATTTTTTTATATAATTAAATAATTAAAGTATATAAAAATTATAATTAAATTATTTATAAGTTTAGCTTTCTTTAGGGAAATATTTATTGTTTAAAAAATGTTGAACTACTAATTTATTAGTATACTCATATAAGCCTTTAGATAATTAAAGAAATAATTATTATGTAGAACATAATGAGGGATAAACAAATATATTTCACTAAATCAACAAAAAATAAGCAAAAATAGAAAACATTTTCCTGTGCTTAATTTAGAAATCATTTACTGTATCAACAGGGATCATTCTAGAAATTAAAAAGGGCAGGGCGCATATTACAGAAAAAGGGCAATTTTGTTAAAAAGGGCATATTTACAATAAATGCATTTTGTATTGGAAAACCCATTAATATTACTTTTATATCATCTTTAAAATAGTATGCTTTCGACTCATTAGTAATATATTTAGAAAATCTATACATTTTACAATAATTAAATGAATTTTGATTAAATTCCGTGCTTTAGTCCTTGAGATATAGCTATCATAGAAATCTGGGAAAATGCTTCATAGTGGCGCCATCTGTTCACCAATTTACACCAAAACTTAATCGATATCTATTTATCTAATGCTCTAACAGAACATGAAATTTGATGAAATTCTGTGCTTTTTTTCTGGAGATATAGCTATCGCGGATTTCGGAAAAAATGCGTCATAGTGGCGCCCTCTGTACGGCAATTTACACCAAAACTTAATCAGTCTCTATTTATTTGAAGCTCTAACAGAATATGAAGTTTGATGAAATTCTGTGCATTAGTTCTGGATATAACTATCGCGGACATCGGAAAAAATGCGGCACGGTGGCGCCATCTGTTCGGCAACTTACACCAAAACTTAATCCGAGTCTATTTATTTCAAGGTTTAGTAGAATTTTAAGTTTAATGAAATGTCATGCATTAGTTCTTGAGATATAACTATCGGAGATATTGCGGCATAGCAGCGCCACCTGTTCAGCGATTTACAACAAAACGTAATTGGCATCTATGCATGTCAAGGTTTAGCAGAATATGAAGTTTGATGAAATTCCGATATTATCATCAATAAAATATCCATCAATTATAAATTCCGTTCTTGAGGTACGAGTATCGCGGAAATCGGGAAAAATGCGGCACAATAGCGCCATCTGTTCGGCAATGTACACCAAAACTTAATCAGGTTCTGTTTATTTCAAGGTCTAACATAGTATTAAGTTAGATAAAATTCCATGCGTTAGTTCTTGAGATATAACTAAAGGAGGTAATGCGCCATAGCAGCGTTACGTGTTCGGCGATTTACACCAAAACATAATCGGCATTTATCTATGTTAAGGTTTAGTAGAATATGAAGTTTGATGAAATTCCGTATATTAGTTCTGGAGGTACGGTTATCGCGGAAATCGGGGGGAAATGCGGCTTAGCAGCGCTACCTGTTGAGCGATTTATACCAAAAAATAATCAACATCAATGTATATCAAAGTAAACTAAATCTGAAGTTTTATTGAATTCCATATGTCAATTCAAGAAAATGTGTCACAGGCAGATATTTTCTAAAAATACTCAAATATTTTCCAAGACTCTCTAAAGCATGTACATCCATCGAAAACTAAAATTCGAATTTTTTCACGAATTTAATACTTTCTTCTAAAAATAATAGAAACTTAAACGAAGAAAAGGGAGGAATATGACGTTTGCTCTCTTCATTAAGGAGTCATTTTATCCCAATATTTATCTTGAAAAATAATTATGAGACTGATATGGCCCGAGAAATTCAGACCCGCACTGTATCTGCAAAAAATGGATAAATGTCGACCAATGCCCGGCCCTAATCAAATAATAATAAATCGACCGGCGGGTCGTATGGGCAGCGTCGTGCGAAAAGAAAGCTGCGTCCGGGGCAAAGTTTCAATTTGGCGTTCCCCACTTCTTTTTGTGACAGGTGTCACAAAATTGAAAAGTGTGGAAACACAAATTCTATTGAATACACATAATGCATTTATCTTACAACTTTAAAATGCTTAATTTTAACAACAAAACAGTATAAGATAAAATTTTCTAGCAAAGGGTATCTAGAAAACAGATGCGAAATAAATGCATCTACTACAGTATAACAACCAGCGCCGTGCAAAATGGGCGGACGCCCCGGGCGGTGAAATTTAGAGGGCGCCAAATTTATATTACCAACGTCATTTTTGGCCTGTCACAAGAAAAAGTTGGGGGAAGGGGGCGTCAAATTATAATTTTGCCCCGGGCGCAATTTTCTCTTCGCAAGCCCCTGATAACAGCTTGTGTGTGTGTAATTCCTTATGAATGAGAATATGCAATTATGAGAATGTATGTTTTTGTCATAAAAAAAAAAACCTCCGCAATATGTACATCCCCCCCCCCCTTTTTTTTTGCAAGAAAAGAAGAAACAAATTCAGGTTGATAGAATAAATTTGACGTCCCCCACATTCCGCATCCGGGGCGACCTGGCCCTGCGTACGGGCTCGAATTTGGTCTGACAAAATTGGGATCAATTTTCAAATGGATCAGGCCGGCAGAGTTGGAATAATATGTTTAACGGGCGGATTGCCCCAAAAATAAGATTTGTTAGCCGGCAGACGAAAAATATTATTTGGGCCGGGCGGTCCGATTTAAAAATTTAAATTAAACGGAGGATAAAATTTGAACTATTTTAAATGGATTTGACGTTCGCGAGAATAAGCACAAATTTCTGTACAAGCTGATGCTAGTTTGAAAACATCATTATAAAAACAAAAATATAAGATGTCTAACCTAGAGATCGGGCGGCACATCGTGTCTGATCTCGCGTTTAATTTATTCAACAGACACGGGCCTGGCCGGAATCAGGCTTTCAGTTATTCACACGATAGTGTAGCTGGTCAATATATTTTGTAAAAATAATAATTGCAATAAATATCTGTCAACGAAATATTATTTGCGGGGAAAATGCCATTCGATTTTCGTAGTTTCCAAATGAGAATACGTGATAAATTTTGCATTTCCGAACAAAATTTAATTCAGAAGTACGCCAAAAAGTAACTCTTTTGCTCTTTTCCTTTTTCTATTATTGCAAACTATTTATTTTTATTTATGAATTTGTATCTAAATTTTGAAAAATTCTGAGTTTAATTAATCATTAAAGATATTAAATTGTGTTTAAGAAAAAACGGGTTATAGAAATTGATTTGGGGCTGACAGAACCTATTTATTTGACGTTGCAGGAGACAAGTCAGGCTTGTTCTCATTGATTTTGTCCAAGCTGGCTGGGCCCAAGGCAGTACGGGCCAATGTAACTTTCGTTGCCGCATGTTATGCATAGTCATTTAAGGGCAGGGTCGAATTGAAAACTAAGAAAATATACGTGGGTCGGGCCAGTCAGAAGTTTTTTCTTTTACATAGTGTCGAACGTACAAGAATTTGATCCGTGCAGCTATCTTACTTCCAAAGATTAGTTAACTTTGTTTTCTTTCCACACATTCTGTTTGTAATAAAGACTTTCTACAGTAATATTTTTGCATTTGTTTCGGCGTATGTGTGTATATGCGAGTCAAACTATTATATTTTTCTTACTCTGCAGATTCTTTTTACGTGAGATGCGCCACGTTGAAGAGAAGTGTTTGTTTATTGATGCGTAATATGAGTAATCATTGAATACTTGAGAATGAGAATGCAGTTTACTTATTTTATTCTGCGATGATTTAATTTAAAAGCACTTAAAAGGAGTTTAACATTTGAGCTGCGTCATACTTTCGGAGGATTTTTTGTTATTGTTTACTCAGCTCTGCATATAATCGTTGTATTTATTTAACATAAATAACGTTTTAAATAAGCTATATAATGTAAGACATTAGAACGATAGGATGGTAAAAATACTTGTATTATCTAAAGATCTTTAATCTCGTATTCTAATAAATATACAGAAGATCGATTTTAAGTAAATTGTTTTTGCTTTCGTGTACTAACGCGCAATCACTAAAATTAAGCTTACGGATATGTGTATTCTTAAAATTAAATATTTAATTTACATTTCAATAGATTTTATTTTGCATATTTCTACATTCTATTTTTTGCGGGGGGGGGGGGGAGGGAGGAGGGCGTATTAAATAGCTAAGGTTGATCTACAAACGCCGCTTTTTATTTCTTTCATTCTGTTTGGATATTTATACATATATTAAATCTCTTTTATCGGATCAACGTTATATTAGCGAGCGGTTGTTTCCGCGTAGGTGCAGTAGCCAAGAATATACAAAACTTCAAAATAAATACATGAAAATAAAAAAGTAATAACCTTTTGCTTGTTTTTACATATTTTCTAAAATAATGAAATGGATTTAAAACTTAAGAGGGAAGGAAGAATTCCCTTGCTCTCCTTCATAAGAAATAATAGATAGAAAGAGGAAGAAAACATGCAGTGGCCACGCAGCGCCGTGCGAAAGGAGGGGGGAGGGTGATAGGGGCGGTCACCAAGGGGTCGGAAGTTTAGGGGGCGCCAATTTATACTACCAACGTCACTTTTGGCTTGCCACAAGAAAATGTTAGAGGAGGGGGCGCCAAAATGAAACTTTGTCCCGTGTGCAGTTTTCTCTTCGCACGCCCCTGTGAACACGCATTTGCCGAACATTCGGCATTGCGTTGTCTTGTAATTGTCTCGATGTATTCTCAGGCGGAGTGGGGGTGGGAGAGCTAAAAATTAAGGAAAGGAAAACATCAAATTTTAATCAAAATATAAATTTCTTTAGACTATATCAATCATAAAATTGTAGGGCTCTGAAAAAAAAAAAATTGTAGTTACTAAAGCCGAGTAATGTTTGTATCAATATAATAACATTTATAATTTAATAAACTTTACTATGTGAAAAATATTAAAACTTATGATATGAAATTTACATTATCGATTTTTCCCATAAAAAAATTCTGTTATTTTAGCCAGTAGCGTAGCTATGTTTTTTGGCGCCCGGGACCAGCAAGAAATTTTGCGCCCCCACCCCAATATAGATATATAACAATTTCTCTCAATTTGACGCCCCTAGGCCTCGGCGCCCGGGGCGGACGCCCCCCTTGCCCCCCCCCCCCCCTAGCTACGCCACTGATTTTAGCACATTTCTTTCCTTATTTAATATATATTCACGTTCATTTTCCTTTTCCCCCGATCTCTAATCTTTGTGTTTTCTTTTTAAAACTCATTCCCTAAGCAACTTATTTCTTTTTTAGAAAAACAGATTAATTTGAGTACAAAATAAAACTACAAAGGATGTTTCTCGTTTTTTTAAAGACTTGGTGTAAGGCCTGCCACACACTAGTGAAACATTGAACGAAAAAACGTGAGAAATGCGACAATTTCACCTTGGTAACAAAGAAAAAACCGGTTTGACTGCGTCATGTCGCACGATTTTTGACGCATGTTTCACTAGTCTACGACGGGCCTAAAAGGTATCACTGAGTCAAGTGTCAGACCAAATGGTCATAATACTATTTCACAAGAGCAGGTGAAAAGTGAACAGGTGAAATGTTCAAGAGAACAAAGAGAGTGGGAGAAAAAAAGGGTTCCGACGTAGTGTACTAGCGTTCAAAAAAGGAAAGATAGATAAGAATTTTTTAAATTGCAATACAAACAAGGCAGGACTGAATCCCAAAATAAAAAGAAGGGCGGACTTCTTCCATGAAAAAGGGCAAGGAGGGCGGCATTTTATCTGAAAGGGGCACAAGGGCGGGCCGCCCTTCCGAACCTCTCTAGAGTGATCCCTGGTATCAATAATATCAACATCAACAAATGATTATTAATATTTTACTATATATATATTTATTTAAATAAAAAACATCAATATGCACTTTTTTAATGCTAAAATAAATCACATGTGTATCGACATACTTGATTTATCAATGAGTGTAATATTTATACATATTGAGACATATGCTTTGAAAAATTACTATTTTTTTTCTTTTCTTTTAATACAAACTTTTTTTTTCCTGGTTAAATATATTTAGGTAAACAATTTCTTTATAAAAACAATTCTATTTATTTAATTTTAATTAAAAGCTTAAAATAAAAAGACAAGTTTTGAGGCCTTTTCTAATCCCAATTTATTTCGTATATTTGGCTATATCAGTCCAAATGTTGAAAATATTCTTTCAACACTCACTGAATAGGCTTTTGCTGTTATAAGTTGTACAACTTCAGTAAAGACGGAGCTATTAAATTTCTTGATTTGAATTTGCTGACGCTTCCTTATTTTATATGGGATAACTTCCTTTACTGCATTCTGCTCAAAAAAATGTTTTTCAAAAGGTGAAGATTGGCATAAAATTTACTATCAGTGCAAGCTAAAGTTATATGGATATTCTAGTTTTGCAAAATTTAATGCATCCTTTTTTTTTCTTGGTCAGACCACTTTGACTTTACCATGATATCAAGCATGCATGGGTATTAGAGCCATTTTATACCTGGACTCAAAACACTGCGGGACTTCTTTACTTATCTTTTTTCTCTTAATATTTTTTCAGGATTTTTCCAAATATAAACTACGTCAACAATGGAGCAATTATTACTTTAGATATTATCCAGGGCAACTGCAATAGGCTTTAATAATTCAAACATATCTTCAACATTTCTTTTTAGATTAAAATTAGACATAGATAGAAACTTTTGAATATTTTTATCATTAACATTCCTATTTTCATCACAAGTTTTAAGTGGGATAATTTTTAAGGCAAACATCTAAGGCATCTTGAAAAACAATTCCATCAAATATAATAAGGGAGAACTAATTTGACAGCATTTGCATTGCATGCAATTTATACATTTGGCTCTCGAGCCTGTTCTTGGTGTATTTCTATTTTCCTACCAGATTATATCTTTTTTTTTTTTTTTCTAGTTTTAGACATCCTTTTACTTCAATATATATAAGTAGCTTTCTTAAAGTAAAATATAGTACAAACAGAATAAAATCATAAAGTAAAACTCCAATGCAAGAAAAGCAAAAGGTTATTAAAACCAATAGGTACAGAACAGAGAAAATTTACAATCATTCATTCATTAGCATAGAGAACAAAGAGTAACCAATGGAGAGAATGACTTATGTTATGTCATCATTAATGCTTTGATATAATGCAATTTAAATGGTAAAATTGTATCTTAGGCTATTTTTTAAAAATAAAAGGCTTAAAGAAGAAGCAAAACAAACAGCTTTTTTTTTCCTCCGTAGCTCACATTAAAAAAATTAGTTTGCCGTGTAGATTTATAGCTAGTAAGAAAAGTTGGGCATATTAAAAGTATTTGTCACTTTAAAAATTTATTCATGTCTTTTAAAAAAAGCAAAGCAAAAAAAAAAAAAGGCTGTGCTTGTAGCTTCCGCATAACTTGGATTTTGGATATTTTAATAATGCGTAAAATACATGAAAACATTAAAAAAAAACCAAATGAAAAAAAACCAGCATGGTTTTTTTTAAAAAACCACTTGGTTTAAACCATGGTTTTAACCACGGTTTAAACCAGCGTGGTTTTAACCAAACAACCCTGGTCTGTAGTAATTTAAAACTAGTCATTGGGGGCCACCGTAATACTTACCCATCATGGATATGCATATGAAAATAAAACATGTGAAAACTATTTATACAATGCATTGCAATTCATAAACAAAATTTAAATATTGTTAATATACATAGTAATGCTTTATTAAAGAACTGCTGATGTACCAATTTTGACAAATTATATAAAACGACAAACTACTAAACTACTCAAGTAGCACCGAACTGCGTAAAAGAAACATCCTTATAACCCCAAAAATAATAATTCTATTAACTAACAATTAACTGTGTCGGATTAAGCGTCTCATTTCCAATTAAAATATACCACTGAATTGAAATTTGAATGAAATACAGGGTCATGAAAAATCGAAGAATATGGAAAACAGGATTATAAATATCTCGGCAACTAATAATCCGATCGACTTCGTTCTATATGCAAAATGTGTGTTATTTTATTGCCTTTTACGTCCATTCCTTAAAACAAAAGAATTCGAAAATTTTTACATACCTTTCATCAGAACGAATTTTTCGAGGGTCTGAAAAAAAATAGTTCCGGATAGTCGAGGTTGCTAATATTAAATAGGCTTCGTCCCATTCTTACATATTAACTACATATAAAATTTCAAGTCTCTATCTCAATTTGTTCGGGAGTTAGAGCGTTTACAGACAGGCAGACAGACAGACGGACGGCAATTTTTTTTTCTAAAAATATGTTTTTCGGAATCTCCACTATCTAAAATGTGTAAATCCGTCAAAAAAATTTTTTCGATTTTCAAAACGATTGCAAGACTTACTCTATACTACATATGATGGGTAAGTAAAATATATATTGGTTCTTTACATTTTTCATCACATTAAGAATTTAAAATTTTGCTTAGCTCTACCCCTTACTTAGATTTTTGCCAATGAGTACCTGCCATTGGTATAAATTTAATCCCACCCATGTATTCCATTTTGTTAGAAAAGATTTTCTACTAAATGCAGTTTGTTTAGTGTGTGTAGTTTTTAATTGCATGTCTGTTTTGAGGTAAAAACAATGTCGAAAGAAAATTTCTTTCAAAACAGTAATTAATAGCCAAATACTTAAAAAATATATTATTAAAAAAAGAGAGCAATGCTGCACTAAACAATACAATTTATAAATTTTGACCCGCCCACTTAACACCAAAAGAATGACTTGCTGCTAAATGTATTTTTTCAAATTGTTTCAAAAAAAAAAAAAAAAAAAGCTGAGGCGATTCATTTCCATTGCATGTTTAGAAGTATTAGAAACTTAAAGAAGAACGAAAAAATATTCCATAATTGCTTGATTCAATAACAGATAGGCGGGACTAGCAGAAACGTGTTACATAATTACTCTTGGGTGACTAGAACTAGGCATTTTCTTTTTTTTTTTCATGAGTAGCCTATTGGAATTATACAGAAGTACCTCTCTGCAAATGAGAACTGTACAACTTACCTTTTTTTTCTGTCTGTGTGGTTTTCGCCATAAATAATAAAGGTTTTACATAAGCCCCAATGCAATCCATAATCCAAACACGGTTACCATTTTGATCTTTAATTCTGAGTTCATATTGGTAATATCAAAATAATACTTTTTATTTTTAAATTGGGTGTTATAAACCTCTTAACAGTATTGCTTGAACATCGCTCAGGTAAAAAAGAGTTTGTTCTCCTCGTTACTAAGTGCTTTCAGAAATTACAAATTTTTAACTATAACTTTTGCTGTATTTGAAGGAAATATCTCGATTATACAAGTTAGATATTTTAATAAAAAAAAAAAAGAGGGCTTTAATCCTTATTTTTATTTTATTCTATCCAATAATAGTTATATTAAATAAAACTGTTAAAAGGTTATGCAATAGAAAATTTGATTTTTAAAATTTCTAGTGTGGATTCTGAATTTCTGCATCAGGAAAGGGCCAAACCAAAGGGAGAACCTTGGTCCAATGTTGGAAATTGCTGGGTCGGATTTTTATTGAGCAGATTTTTTTTCTGCTCCATAGGCATAAAAAAACATCAATTTGTAAATCACAGAATATCGTTGGGTTCAGGGGCTCCGCCATAAAAATTCTTCCCAAAAAGGGCTCTGTGAGCCCAAAAGTTTGGGAACCACTGCTCTAGACATAAACTACCCGGTAAACCTTCATCAACCTGAACCGCAAGTTCAGTACTTAACTTTTGGTTGAATCTAAAATCTAATTTACCGTTAACTCAATTTGCCAAATTCAGAGAAGAAATTGAAACTAAAGTGTAGTTACTCAATCTTCCTACGGGAGGGAGGTTATTCGACTGAGCATGCGCAGTTGAAAAAAATATGGCGGCAGCTTTGAATTGAACATTGATGGATTTTTTTCAAAGAGAGCTGTTTGTAATTTACCAAGTAAACGAGATGTTAATTATAAAAGATGTTGTTATGAAAAAATGTGTTGCTTTAAATTTTTGACGTTTTTTCAACATTTTACCTCAATAAATGAAAATTATATTAATTTGTG
This sequence comes from Maratus speculifer, assembly GCA_964019185.1. Taxonomy (NCBI): domain Eukaryota; kingdom Metazoa; phylum Arthropoda; class Arachnida; order Araneae; family Salticidae; genus Maratus; species Maratus speculifer. Next base: position 35,071,940 of record OZ025300.1, on the reverse strand, counting down.
ATGAGCCTTTATGCTTGAAAATTTAGGCTTTTGCCTTGCAATTTTGATATCATGTAGCCCCATCAAACAAATGTGAATAAAAAAAAAGTCCTGATATGAAAAATTTTGGTTAATAATTTAGATTTTTTTTTTTAATAATAATAAAAAAGGAAAGCAGTTTTTTCTTACATTTCAGTTTCTGATTTTTTATGTTTGTTTAAAGCATGCAATCGCAAAAACAGGAGTTTTGTGACAGCAAAATAATCAGCCGTTAAACTATAATACAGTATAATAATTAATGTTCTTTCTTGCTTTAAATAATTACTTTTGTTTAGAAGAAGCATTTTTCTGAAGATTTATCTTGAAAATTTTGGCATTTAAAAATTTGTGCATCAATTACATTAGTTAAATTAATTAAAACATTAGATTTACGTTAGAAAAATGTTAGAATAAATATATGAAAAAAATAGATGCATTTTCAATATTTTAATTTCCGTTAAAAAATAAATAAATAAACTAGCTCGTTATTTTATTTTATTTTATTTACTATTGCTAGCCTGGTTAGAAAATCATTTATTAAATTTAATCATTAAAGATAAAAATACAATTTTTTTTTAATCAAGAAACTTTTATGAAAGAATTTTACTGTAAAGCAAAATCTTATAAAAAATAAAAACATAAAAGTTAAAAATAAAAATCTTATAACTGTATTGGTATTTCTAATTTTTTAATCTAATTTATAAACAAACAAAAACACCAAATCACAATGGTAATTCGAAATTTATCTAAAAATTAAACACAAGTATGCATTTCAAATCTTGCTTTATCTTCGCAATTAAAAACTGGCAGTACTTGAAGACAGAACTCATGAATGCAATAAGTATGTCATGTGATTCATTTGGCCAATCAAGTATGCACATTTCAACCTAAAGTTCACTAACCCAAGGTTGACTTACCTCAGCTCTGAAGTTAGCGATGAATTTCAAATATTAACCGACGGTTAGATCTGCTAACCTAAGGTTTCTCAACTGTGAGTTGAAGGTTGATGAAGACTTGCCCGGTAAGTGATTCTAACCTCTAAATTCTCCCTGCTAGTTGCATGATGTTAAAGGATTTGGGGTGATGCCAGTTTGAATCAATTTTCTTCAAACATGTGCCAGCCAAAAGATTGTTGAAATAAAAGAAATGTTTAACCTTCAGATGATCATAATTTCTTTTGTTTAATCACTTGTATTATTAAAAACAATCCAAATTAACCGTAATCATTGTTTGATCTACATCTCAATAAGACTGAGTTTTTACTATTCTGTTAAGAACAGCTACCATGAAAAAGAATCCAGATTAATACTATCTTACAAAAAATTATTGTCCTTTAATGAAATGACACTTGCTGGACTTTCTTTTCCCAATTTTTGACAATTTTCCCACCGATCTTCTCTGCGTGAGTCTCAATGACTCAATGCACTTAGTCAATATGCTGATGGTAAATTGCCACCAGCCAGTGAAATCACAGACATTTTGAAAAGAAATATTAATAAAAACCAGGTTGCCATTAAAGAAATGACAATCACCAAAATTTAAAATCCTTTTATACATTTAAACAAAAAAAAAAAAAAAAAAAAATTAAATCTGTGCCTAGTGATTAGATTTCATAACCAAAAAAGAGAGATTTTTGTAAATTGCTATTATTTAAGCTGTTTAAACTTTTTATAAAATTTTATCCTACACATTACAACCAATTCTGTATATCCTTTCCAAAGCTAGGCATATATAAAAGCATTTGTTGAATAATTTAAAACTATTGAAAACAGAAACGTAGCAATTAAAAACTTCGAAAAGTAATCAGCTACATTAAGTACGAAAATCAATTTAAACGCCAGAAACATTTTAAAGGGCATTAGCTATCAGCTAATTTGTTATAAGAATTTTAAGAGAATTTCTGATAGATATTGTGTTTTGACACTGTGGATAAGTTAATGATGGATTTACTTGAACTACTACTGTCATGCTTTCGTTCTCTTCTTTGCTGGAGCTGCATTTTCTTCTGCTTTGCACTGAAAGGCACTTTTCTTTTCCCTTGCGGCATCTGAAAAAATAAATAACGCATTTGAATTACATAATCGCAAACTATAATGCAGTTTTTTTTAATAAATCAAAAATCCTATTTTACTTTTAGACTCGGATATTGACACTTGTTTATCTAAATGACGAAAAACAACATACCACAACAGCAGAAATTTCGAAAATATTTCTAAATAAACAGACGAATTTACAACGATCATCAACCGGCAAAACAACCTATATTTGTATTTTGCCAGAAATTTTATGCGTTATTTGATGTGATATTTTTCAACAGTATCGTGGATCTTGGAATTTTTTTGAGTTCATTTTGATTTCAACCAAAAAAAAAAGTTTTATTTTAATAAAACCTTTTTTTTTTTTTTTTTTTTTTTTTTTTTTTTTACTTAGCAGCAAGAAATTTAACTGTTATAATAACTGTGAACAGCTGTCATCCGTAAACAAACTAAGGTTTTGTTTTAATTTTATTGTCAGCAGAGTACGTGTCAGAGTTGTATAATCGATAAAAAATGGGTTTGTTAAAATTTTCTTATTTTTGTAATATATATTCATACTTCTCTTTTTCTATACTTTTCTTTTTAAATGTCATTATTTTGTTTTAAACGTATTGTGACGATTATAGGTGTGGTGCCTTTTGCTTAGTATGGAATTTACGTTTGATGTTGGACAAGTTTTGCCAGGTATAATAACTGTCCTGGACACAAATGTCAATGAATATGAAACAAGTGTTAAAATTGCTGCGTTAGATATCGAATCCACTCAGGACGAGAAGCAAGATACGAATTCGTGGATTTACCAAGCTTCAGCTAACACACCATGGGACTTAAAATTAAAAAAGTACATTTTAATTAATATTTACATTCATAGATTTTAATATTGTTTATATATCATTTGTATAATGGAAAGACAAGATAAAAATTAAAAGTGGGCAAACTGAATTTTTGCCACACCTCGGTCCTCCCTCATTATTTTTCATAGCTGGGTATATTATATAATTACATGTAAAGAAAGTTACTTCGAAAGGCTTTCGCTTATTATAATCAAATTTTTAAAAAATTAACATGAAAGTTTTGTTCATTTGCTTATTGCAATAAAACGGATTTCAACTTTTTACTTTTCACATCAAAAATACACAAATCATACATGAAGAGTTTTTAAGGCCTTGATATATACTTTAATAACTATATTATAATCTTGTTTAGAAGTTGTATCTATTCCAATTAAAAAAAAAAAAATGTCAAAGAAGAAAGTCTTTCCTAACTCATTTATAACCCAATGGAAGTCAAGGAAATTCAAAATCATTGATTTGATCTTTTATGTAGAAAAATATACATGTCAATGTGTGAATCTGTGACTTAGGGGAAGGAAAATATAAAAAAACTGTGTAATTAATAGATAATCCCATTTTCTAAATGTTAAAAATATTACTATGAAATTAAACTTATGCAAAATTTATCTGGATTTGAAAATTTATTTAAAGAAGAAAAATTTTAATATGCAGTGTATCGAAGCCAAATAACTTTTTGGCGGTGAAAACTGAATTTTGATAATTGCATTGGTTTTGTTGTTGTATTTTAATAAACAATGCAGTAAATGCATGAATATCAAAAATAAAAGTTTGACTGTATATGATTATCAAAAGGGAGTTAATTTTGTTATTTTTTAAAATTTTGAGTAAGGAATTTATAAAATGATCAGCTTTAATCTTTTTATAAACTAAACTTTTTAAGTATGACAGCATTTATACTTTGTTCATCTGTCCACAATAAAATCTGTCATTGAATAATGCAAATTATGAAGTCATACATTAAAGAACCAACTACTTTTTGTTGTATGAGTAAAATACAATTTTATCATTTGTCTCTTGGCTATATTTTTTTCGCTATAGCATCAGAAACTATCAAGGTCATTGGCCAACTTATTGTGGCTGCAGAATAGCTTTCATTTGCAGTTTGAGGTTTAAGCTGAGAAATAAAAGTTTTGATGAATATGGGCAAAAAATTTTTGCTTTAAAGTAATTTTCATTTGATGTTTGAAAATTCTAATATTTGAATCTTTTTTTCTTTATAGAAAAAAAGATGATTTAGTGACAGTTCTTGATGAAATGGGTTTTGCTTCTGCTCAGGTAATTTTTTTTTTCTTTTTTCTTTTTTTAGAAAGTTACATGACATAATACCATTTATTTATTTTACTAATATCACAATGTCATAATTAAGGTTAATATTGATAAATTTTATGCACTTACATACATTTTTTGTTGTTGATTTATATAGAGTAAAATAATATCTGAAATAATTTTAGTTTATTAGTGTATATATGCTAAATCTTACCTTCTATCTCCAGTAAAGTTATCATTGTGTTTTTAAATTTTTTATTTTCTACTTTGAAACATTTTATTTAGTCACACAAGAAAAAAAGGGTATTTGGAAAAGTTTTAAAAAAGACTTATAAGCTTTTGTTTTGGAAATCTTGCCAAACTTAAAAAAAAAAAAAAAAAAATGCTTTTTTTGCATTTGATAGATTTTTATTACATTATTAAATGTTAATTTTTTTAACCTAAAGTTAGTATTGTTAATTTCTTTTTGTACAAATTTATTTTGTTTGGTATTTGTTTACTTACTCGTCAGTCGTAAATTAACCTGTTGTTAAATTGTATGATTTATATCACCAATAACAGATAAGTGTGATGTCAAAACATAATATATTTCCTTAATTTTATGTGAAATAAATTCCTTTTTTCATGCAAATTTTTAAAAATTTTAGTAGCAAACTATTAAAATAACTCACATTTTTGTAAGATTGAGGTACAAACTTAAAATGTGTGAATGAACAAATTCAAGAAATTTTGAAAAGAAATGTATCATTTTCATGAAAAAAGATAAGTTTAACTAAGTACAGTGGAGCATTGTTTATACGATGCCGAAGGGACTACCAAAAAACATCGTATAAACGATAACGTCATATAATCAATTTTTACTTCTAAAACTAGAATTAATTTTCTTGTCACTTAATTTTAATGTTTAATACGATGATTTACATAAATTTATAAATTAAACAAACCAAAGCAAACAAATAATGGGAAAAAAAAGTAAAGCAATTTAAATGGGTAAGTGTATCTTTTCTTTTGATCATTTTATGTAGTATTACAGAAAAAAAATTCTATGGTTGTTTGGCGTGATGACTGACATTGGGTGGTAATTAATGATATGTGTAATGAGCCAAGAGCATCAAAAGTTTTTCACTGGTATTGTGGCAAACAAAATAAGCTCTTAATGTTTCAATGCAATTCTCACCATTTTTTACTATCACAACTTTTACTATTTAATTTTGTTAAAATTTCAATTATTTTCTTTTACCAAAATGGATTTCCATTTCCGAGACCTGTCTGAAAAGAGTTGTGGCTTAAACAGTACGAAAAATGAAGAATGAAAAAAAAAATAATAATAATTTGTTCTATTAGTGCATCGATAAGAAAAAAGAAAAAAAAGTAACCATGTCACAATAAAACTGGTCGAGAAAACGAACCATCCCCATAACCCATCCTAGTGTACTAAAAAAATTCCTAACAGTAGACTTGACAAATTTCCAGCTTTTTGCACACCACTATTAATTTACAGAAAATTTTATTCTCGTAAATCGTCCAAATTCTCCAATTAAATAACAGAACATTTTCTGTTTTGAAATACCGGTATCCAAAAAACCAGAGATTTGGCAACTCTGGTAATAGTATCCATTTGTAATCCATTACACATAAACTTGTTTTTCCAACTAATCCCACACCAGTCCATGTTGTTATCATGTAGGGTATATTTAAACATGCTCTTTGGTGTCATTCAAGGCTGCCAAATTCCACTCATTCTTAAAATACACAAGAAAGATAAATAAAAATAAATGTGTACAAAATTGAAAAAATGATGTATAAATGATTTTGTACATTGTATTAAGGATATATTTTAACTTTAAAATGAATAGGAATGAACTGAGACCGTGCTAAAATGTCATATAAGTGTAAACAATGTTTTACTGTAATTTGCTCTTATGTCTGTGAACCTATTTCTTTAAAATTAATGAATTCTATATTCTCTTCATGTCTTTCATAATTAAAAGGAGCAGTTTTTATTCATATCATTCCATTTGTAGCATGTTATGATTTGATTATTTATTGTTGCGATAGTGTAACAATGTAAGATGAATGTAACAAAACAGAAAATTTTAAAAACTGGAGTTTAAAAATTTTTTAATTTTGTGTGCTGGAAGGAGCGGTGCAATGAGAACACTTGGAAAGGGAACTTAAGGATTGATTATTTAGTTATTATTACTGTAAAGGAGCAAATAGGATGAAATTTTAGATGAATAGGAAAGGGGAAATTTTTGTCAAAATTTTAAAAAAGAAAGAAGAAAGAAAACAGAAATCCACATAGATCGGGAGGCGGAAGCACAGATAATCATCTCATCGAGTTCTGGGCTGAAGTATCAAAATTAGTTAAAACTCTATTCACATTTTAAAATGCAATTGACTTGCCAAGTCATATCTTGGTGAAAAGCAACTGAAAACCCAATTTTAGCAGTTGACTCATAGGTTTATTATTGTGTTTTCCTGCTCCCAGTCCTCTGTTTTCTTATCTTTGTGTGCAGGAAAACACAATGATAAACCTACAAGCCAACCACGAAAATCGGGTCTGAAGATTTTTCCATCAAAATATGACTTGGCAGACCAGTTGCATTTTAATATGCTAATCGAGTTCTAATTCTTGAATTTCAGTTTCCAACTCAATGAGGTGATAGTCTGTGTCGCCACTTCCTAGTTTAACAGAAATCCAGAACATTTTCACATCATAACAATACCATACTGCAGAACAAAATTTGAGTTGTTGCAAAAATAGCTTCTTGAAAAGTAGCATTTCTAAAATTGCATACATTTTGTGATTCTATACTGTAAGGCGAATTGATCTAGCTGTTGTACATAAAAGTTTACTATAATGTGTTTAACTATCAAAACAGAAATTTCTTTATACAGTAGAAAGCACTGTCCAACTTTTCAGTAATTGTATGTGCGTCTCATCTAGTGGCAAACATTAAAATGTGCCTTAGACATTTAAACATAAGACACTATTACTTCAATATAGTAAAAGGTTTTGACTCTTTTTCAGAAATTCCAAAAGGTGAATTTTTACTTTAAGTCATTAAATAAAGTGAAAATTACTTTTCAGAATTACTATTATGAATTTGGATATCTTCTGAGTAAAAAAGACCATACTGGCAATTCTGGTACAGAGAAATGCTATGTGGGCATCTTTTAAGATGCACAAACACTTCACATGAAACAATGTGAAAAATAATTGAAGAAAAATGCATAAATCATTATAAATTTAGCAATATATTTTTTAAACACAGAATAATTTCAAAATATTTTGTAGAGAAAAGAACTGACAATTTGTCTCCTGTATTAAAAAAAAAAAAATCATGTGGTACACTAATGATTTAAAAAAAAAAAAAAAAAAAAAAAAAGAATCTTTTAAAATGGATTTTTTTTTAAAACTCCTGGTAACAGTATAATTTGAAAGAGCGCTGTGGTGCCTGTGGGCACTGCATTGAACAGTCCTGCAGTAGAAGACCTTTATAATATAAATCTAAAAATATGAGATTGTGCGTTATATATAATTTTTTGTTGCATAGAATGTGTTTCAGATATTATTAATTAATCAATCCCACCTTATAAACATGTCTGAAATGTATAAAAAATAGTAAAGTATCTATAGATTGCATTCTTACTTACCATGAGTTCTGCAGATTGTAAATTTTTGTATAACTACTCAATGTATTGTTGCATTTATTTTGTAAACATTGTCCAAATATCTCTGGACCAAATCAAATATATTTCTCGTTTTAAAAAAATTTATTGTAATAATATAAAATATGTAAAAAGTATTGAATTAAGGAGATAAAGTTGAACTCGTATTTCAAATTTATTTATTAGAGAATACATTTGTTTTACAATATGGGAAATCCTAATGCTTCTAAACTGCAAAATTCATTGTTTATGTTTGGGAAGTTACGTTGCATGGAGAATTGCATTATAAAAATCTTCCGTTGTAATAAATATTTTGTTTTGTCTTTAGTCTATTTGAATGTATAAATATTTTGTATCTCAATATCTTTTATTTAATTTTATATTTAGGCTCAAGGGTTACGAAGTCCAATAACCACTCTGAAAAAATTTTTGAATTCAAGAAACCAAAAAATATATGTTCTAAGGGATGCTGAAAATAACAAGTAAATTTTTATTTTATTAGTTTATATCAAAAAGCTATTTAAGTCTTTATATAGGAATTGTACTTATTTGCATGTTTTATCATTATCACAGATTTTCTGAAGTTTTAATATTTGCCTTTATATTAAAACTATATGAATTTCATTAATTTACTTAGTCTCTGTTTTAAGAAATTATGTTTTACAATTATAAAAAAAATTAAACTTTTACAATTTTGTCCAGAAATGGCTAGAAATTTATTATATATCTATTTAAAGAATAATTTTTCTGTACAACTTTGAAATTTATTGTATTAAATTTTTGCTATACGCATAATATATGTATACATATATATATTTTTAATTTAGTATACTATAACTTTCAGAACTGGTTTAGGAAGTAAAAGTGCCACCATTAGGAAAACCTGCATCAAAAATAAAAAAAGTTAAAAACTGCAGTTATAGAGCTTGACTTCAGCTGTCCAATACCTAAAAAAAAAAAAAAAAAATCATTTTAAAATATGGAAATGCAAAACTGCAGACAGGATATTTTTCGAAAACTCTCTTCATAGGATTAACATTAACAAATTGATGTTTCAACATAAATGTAATACCCCTTTAAAGTATCAAACCAAAAAATGGACCTAATACAATGCAAAAAAATGTTCTCATTTTTCTTAAGTCTGAAGATTAAAAATGCTTTTAACATATGTTGATAATATATAATGATAGGTCCAAAATTTGTATCTTTTTTACTTTCTTCTATCTTTAATAGAAAAAAGTATTGTAAATAAAAGTTTTTTTTTTTGACAGATTTACACGTTTTAGGGGTCAGAGATTCCAAAAAACATGTTTTTACAAAATGTCTGCCTGTCCATGTGTGTGTCGCCATTGTGCCATCAAAAAGTGTATGAAGATATGCATAGAATTGGACCAAAGTTTTTGTTGCAAGCAGGTCCTCTTTTAATTTTGAAATATTCTGCCAGAAGAAAGCACTGTAAAAGGGTTTTTTGTGCCATTTTCAATATTGTACCATCAAAAAGTATATGACATTATGCATAAAATTGAACCAAAATTTTTTGTAAATGTTTGGCTATAGCTGGTAAGTCCTCCCTGAATTTGAAAAAAATCTGCCAGAAGGGTTTACTGTAACAGCAATGTCAGTGCGATTTTCATTATTGTACCATCGAAAAGTGTATGAAATTATGCATAAAATTGAACCAAAATTGTCTATGTTTTTGCCTATGGCCTTCAAATCTTCATTGAATATGAAAACATTCTGAGGGAAAGGAGTACTGTGATAGTGAAGTTTGCAATATTTTTTTGATTTTTCATAGTTCTATTGTGCATCTGCTTGTGCAGAGATGGTAGCTCACGTCTTACTAATCTGACCATTTGCAAATATCTGATGACAACAGAGTAAGGAAAAACTATTGATTTTAATAAATATGATCTAGATTAACTATTTTTTTACTCTGATTAATTGATTGAAACTGAAATATAACATGAAAATAAAAGGTGGTATAGTATTGAATTTATAATATTGAAGTATTCACATGTGTACAGTGCCTGATTTAGGGCAAGGCCTTCGGGGCACAGGCCCAGAGCCCCAATTTTTAGGGGGCCCCCAAATGCTGCTGAAGGGTTTTCAACTATTTTCCATAATTAATACAACTGCTTACAAAATCTAGTGGAATTTTACATTTCATTCTGCATTCTACTGTGTTCATATTTTATTTTTACAACATTGTATATTTTGGTTGAAACATCCGCATTTAATCACTTTATTAAAGTGAATATTTTCTTTTATCTTTATCACTTTAAAAATATACTGTATTTTTAATTCTTATTTAATCATGTTCCTGTTCTTGTCAGATTATTTGAGGTTGGTGAGTGCAGTTCGTAGGTGGCAGAGTCCCAGAATATTTTAAATAATTATAGTTTAGTATTGTGGAAAATTTCTGGTTAGTTGTTGCATACTTTATCATTCCAGATATATAAACTTGCATATAAAAAGACATTTATCAATACATAATTTATTGTACCATGTCTAATTATTTAAATTTGATGATAGTGAAATAATTATTTAAAAGGTAAATAAATGTTTATTATGTTTAATTTTTTAATTGGTATTTAAAAGGGATTCAATCGTGAAATCAATTGTGGTTATCTTAATAAGTAACTTTTTTTTTTCGAAGGGAGGGGGGTGGATGAGGAGTGGGGAGCTCAATTTTTTTGTAAACAACTTTCCAAGGGGACCCCCTGTAAGCATCTGTGCCCAGGGCCCCCAAATTTGTAAATCGGTCCCTGCATGTGTAACTACTTTTTGAAATATTAACATGTAAGTATGAGATAAGAGAATGTTTTGGGATTGGCACATCCAACTAGTTTTTATGTGAGAAAACAAAAGATTTTAGCAGTTTATTTTTACCCTTTATTATAAAAACTAAACTATCTCAAAAATGAGTAAAATGGAATATATAAACATTGTGTATGACTATCAGTATACAGTCAATTGGGAAACTTTAGTCCAAGGAGTAACTTTGGCTCACATTCACAAAATTTTAATCAATACTACCATGTGGAACCTTTTTAAATTATTTACAATGGCATCCAACATCTTGATAAGTGGTACTACTTATAATATGAGATCAAAACTTTGTCAATAAGTAAAGTAGTGTGGCAGACAATCTTTTTTGTTCTTTAGCTAAAGTTACCCTAATTGATTGTACTATAATTGACAGCAATAGTTGTAACATTTATTTCACTATTACCATTAATTTACATTATTTAGCCCAGGGGTGCACAGAGAGGGGTTTGGTGATGCAAGATGCGTCATACAATTAGTTTGGGGGGGGGGGAGAATTTGAGAAAATGTAAATTTTTTTGGGAGGGGATTTTTAAATTCTTAATATTTCCTTTTTTTTTACTGTTAAAAAAAAATCTTGATTTTTTTTAACACCACTTTTAAATTTTTTCAACATTTAATTTCCAGAAATGTTCCTGTGTTTTCTTTCTTTAAATTCTAGATAAGGGCAATAAGAACTCATTCCGCTATACTCAACTCGCTATCTTTTGAATGTGCAGTAGATTATAAGTAGTAGAATATATTTTACATTGATATTCTGTTTTGGGGTGGGGGAGGGGGGGGGAGGTCAATGTTAAGGAATGAAGATTTTTTGGGGGGGGGGGAGGAATTTGCGTCATTGGGTTTGTGGGGGATGGTCACCACTGATTTAGCCGTCAGTTTTATTTACTGTTAATGATTAATGGAAAAGTAAGTCTGGACAAATATTATTATTCAATATTTTAGTTAGAACAATTCAGTGTTTTAATACTTTTGAGCTATACCTTGTTAAATTAATTAGCAATTTGTTTCAGAATTGAAGAATCTTTTTTCTCTTTTTATTTCTTTTAGAGCTGTAATTGGTTTTCTCAAAATTGGTATAAAACGCCTGTTCATTTGTGATCAAATAGGAGCACATCATGAAGTAGATCCCTTGTGCATTTTAGATTTTTATGTTCATGAATCGAAACAAAGATGTGGTTTTGGTCATGAGCTTTTTAACAAAATGTTGCAAGTAAGAATTTTGCTTGTTTTATGTTTTTGTTTGTAGTTTTTAAATGAAAATTTATTTTTATTTCTGCATGCTATAATTGTTAATCCTTTAACTTATACATGATAGCCTCTTAAGGTGTGTTGAAAAACAATGCTTAGAAGAAATATGCAGGTTTAGTGTTACTCCTTTCTGACAATTAAACCTCATATGATGAAAAATGCTTATGAAATATGTGCAAAAGATGGCTTAAGTATTTTTTCATCTAATATTCATGAAAATTCTGTATTTTTTCAAATTTGTTTTTCCTATGCATGAGAGCATTATCTCAAATAATTTTTGTTTTTTATATCTGAACAAAGACTAAAAACATTTTTAATTTTTGGATAAAATGTCTAAAGCTTTAAATTATTACAAAAAACTCTTAATTTTTTTTTTTTTTTTTTTTTTTTTTTATCAGTCAGTGTGTAATTTTTGCAATAAATGTAAGATACACTGGGATGAAAAAAATTAAGCATGAAGCAAATAAATTGCCATAAAAACCAAACAAAGAAACAGAATGGATTGTTTAGATGGATTTGATCACTTTTACCATGTTTTCATATCTTGGAGATCTTGTACAATTTCAATCAATGTGAGAAAATTTCTGCACAATTTTACATTTTAAAAAATCTTGTTTTTAGTTTTTGTACACCAATGCTAATAACTATAGCTAAAAACTCCCATCCAAAAAATGTAATCAGATCTCTACAATAATATTAAATGCAGATTGTTTTCTATTTTATTCTGGGTTATTTTATTCATAAGTTTTTCATTTATTCTAGGCTGAAAATGTTACACCTGAGAAGCTTGCTATTGACCGTCCATCACTAAAATTTTTATCATTTTTAAGTAAACATTATAACTTGAAAGATCCATTAGTTCAGGGAAATAACTTTGTAATTTATCCTGGATTTTTTGTGAATAGAGAGGGTAAGAAAGTTTGTTTTACTCTTATAGTATTTTTGTAAAGCGAGAATTTTTTTAATTTTGTGGTATCTGTATTATACAATTTCTGTTCCATTTCTTCAACAAATATTAATCACAAACTTTCTCCAAGATATTTTGATAATATTAACAGATTTTATTTTTAGTCTCATATCTAAGATAATCTGTGAACATCTGATTATCATATATATGAGAGATTTCTTTTGAAAATTAATTAGTTTCTCTAAGTTAAGTATTTCCTGTATATGCTTAAATGTTTCATGCTCTAAATTTAAAATGTTTAAAAAAAAAAATTTAAAAAAATGTTTTTCTATACATTTTAAATTTATGCCAATTTACTTAGCTGAAAAAAAATAATACAATCACTAGCAGAAAATTTGGAATAAGTGAAGAACTTATTTGATAATGTCACAGATAAATATTTGTATATATATTTATATTAGAAATTTATAATGGTGAATGGATTATACAGTAGACTCCCTCAAATCTGCAAACCAGAAATCTACAACTCTCTAAAATCCACACATATTTTATGGATGTAAACAATGAAACTTTCAGTTCAGATATTGGGACAAAATTTTATTTTTTTAGTTTTGTATCAATTCCATATATTTTTTAATTTGTAATTTTCTTAATAATACTCTATTCATGTTATTTTCATGGAGGAAGAATAAATTTTTTGGGGAAAAATTAAAGATATTGCTGATATCACTGGTAATCTAAATCTTCTTACCAAATATATTTATGCATTAATCAAGATTTTTTGGTCATTCAGCCTGGCTAAACTTGAAAAAATAATCCTTATTTTATGATTTTGATGTGAATTACTTATGTACTTTTATGAGGCAAGTTTAGTTGAATAATTTTGGAAAAATACATTTAATCTTTATAATGAATATTTAATCATACACTATTGATTATTAACTTGACCTTTGTTATTAGTACTTTAATCATTTTAAAAATTGTCAAAATTTTTATTTTAGCTCATTACTTATTTTAATATTTTATTATATTGTGGGTTTTTTTGTGTGCTAACCCTCCTATACAGCTCAACTGATGGCGATCAAATTCAGTACATTATTTCTATGGCCCACATGGTTCACATAAAAAAGTCACAAATAGTAGCTTTGAAAAATGTTTATGCATTGCAGAGATCATAGATTTAATGTTAAAATTTTAAATTAAACATATGTGACATTATATATCTCTATTCATCTAGGGCAGCGCTTCCCAACCTTTCTTCTTTTGCATACTTTTTTCTTAGGCTTTTCATTTCAAAGTACCATCATTTTTCAGAACTCTCCCACCCCCCCCCTTTTTTTTTTCACTCAGCTGGGTGTTGAAAACATGCTTTTTTTATTTCATTAGTAATCTTCTAATCAGAACCATATAATAAATCAATACAAATTACTTTGACATTTCTAAAATTTGTCACTTTACTGACTACTTTTGCGGTTTCTGCCATTATTGTTAAAATTTTCGCATATCCCAAGCAGGACCATCACTTACTCCCAAGGATACGTGCACAGACGGATATAGCCTTTAAACCACTCCATGCAAAAGTAAATAATTGCACCCCTATGTAATAAACATACATAATAAGCATGCATAAAAGGTTATGGTCTTTTTTAGATTTTTTAGCAAACCCATCCCCCTCTTTTTCTTCTCCAAATGAAAGAAAAAACAGTGTAACTCCCACTCAGTATTTGATACAAATATTTTTTTCATTTAAAATAATTTACTATGTAAAAATAACAATTACAGAAGTAATAAAAAAGAATACTGCCCAGTTAAACTGATGGCATTGAGCTCACAGGCTACAAATACTAATTGTACATTAAAGCCTTATATTTTCAAGGGTTAATTCCATTCGAAAAAAAATTAAGAAGGGGAAACAGCTCTCCCCTTTCCTCTTTTTTATACTTAATCATTGAACCTCCTATACTATCAAAGACATGCTTTATCATATAAAAAATCTATATCCAAAATTCAGAGCAAATGAGATAATTCTTAATAAAAACCCATTTAGCATTTATATAATTAAAAGGAGTTATCCCCCTCTTTTATACTTAACCATTAAACTTCCAAAACTATTCAGAGATTTGAACGAAATCTGAAAATTCTGCTTGAAAAACCCATTTATATAAATTAAGGGGGGGGGGGCATTAGAACCCCTGTTCCCCCTATTTATACTTATTCAATGAACACCTAATAACAGTCACGGAATCGCCTCATCAGAATGATCCTAATCTAAATTTTGAATGAAAACTTAATTCTGCATGAAAATCCCATTTATATCAACTAAAGGGAGGGGCATGAGCCCCCTGTTCCCCCTCTTATACATATCAAATGAACTCCAAAAACTAATCAGGGAAGCGCCTTGTCAGGATATACCTACATACAAAATTTCAAGTGGATCGGATATTTTTATCACGAGTTATCGCATTACGCACAAACGAACATACAGAACGGACGGGCACATAAGCTGTCAGGCTATGATAGCCTGTGAGCTAAAAATCAGTCAATCATTGCAAAACTTTGCAGTAAAAGCAAAAAAATAAACCTTCGGCTGTAGAATATACAAACCATTTTCTGTGAATTTTCTCTCCGATGCTGATCACTTGCATAGTTGTTTGAGATGAATCTTCATCAGCTGGTATTAGTAAAGAAATCAAATCTGTACATTGGGAATGCTGGACTGGCTTTTGAAAGATAAATTCTTTTTGAATTATTAATACATGCAGGCAATAATCTTGAATTTTATTCTATCTCTTTCACTTCATCAACTTCTTCTTGATGCTCAACATGCCTGACATTGCACTGATCAGATTTTTTTTTTTTCCTGTTTTGTTGATTTTGCACCCCTCGATTTGAAATATTCTGTGCTGGGACACCAGTGTTGAATTCAGGGGGTGGTCCGGGGGAAAATTCCCCCCCCCCTCCCAGAGCAATGAAATGTCTCCCCCAAAAAATTTGAAATTTTGCGTTTTCAATAATCAAAAAGTACAATTTCCTCCCCGGGACTCTATGATGTGTGTGTGTGTGTGTGTGTATGTCCCCCCACCCCGAAACCACTAAAGTCCCACCCAGAGAAAAGTGTCTGAATTCACCACTGCGGGACAGTGACTGACAGAATGTTCATCTGGCCCTGGATATGTGTATCCCAGGTTGGGAACCGCTGATCTAAGGGATTCTGTTTCGTGTATTAGACAGAAAAAATATTCAAATCTGCTTAAGTATAGAATTTGAAAGTGTCAGTTTTTAGGACACAGTACAAATATGAAAAGTCAATGGAATACGAAAAACTAGCAACTTTAAAAAGCACCAAATATTGTATAAAGACAGCAGACTAGTTTTGGTAGCATTTAGCATACCGTCGTCAGTGCTAGCATAGGTAGAAATCTGTTCATATATATAGTAGAGACGGAGGATTGAAGGCAACCAATAGGATGGCAGAGGACTGCAAGTAAGGGCCAATCGTGGAAAGTGGCCGGAGGGGAGAAAAAAGGTCAAAACGGAGCGGGAAAAATAATAATAATAAGCATTAGGAAATAGAGGTTTTAATGTAATATTTCCAGCAATTCGAAAGAGGGGGGATAGCGAATTCACAATTGACAGTTTTGTCCAAATTTTTATAAATGTGAAATGCTTCAAGGAAGTTAAGTTCATGAATGAAGGTATAGGTTTTGAAATTATTTTTGCTGAATCGAAATTGAAAGTATGGTTCATCTCCCAGCAATGTTTAGCAATAGAGGATTTATTGATTTCCTGTTTCTTAATATAATTTTTATGTTCATTAATACGTTTTTTTAAAAAGCGTTTGGTTTGTCCAATGTAGGAAAGACCATACTGACAATTAATACTGTAAATTCCCCATGAATTAGATAAATCTATAGGATCGTTGAGCTTGGAGAGAGTGAGTTCATTAATAGGTGCATAAATTATTTTGAAGTCATGTTGTTTGAGAATTTTAGCAGTGGTAAAGCTTGTTTTAGGAAAGAAGGGTAACACAATGCTGATATTGGATAGAGTAGAAGACTGCGGTGAGTTTGAGGAAAGAGAACACCACAGTTTAAGTAGGGCAGCATCAATACCATTGCTAAAATTCTCAAACAACATGACTTCAAAATAATTTTAGCTCTATCTGTATACTAAATAAAAAGTCAATATTTTGGAAAGCTCGAAGGCAAATTCCTAATGTTAATTTCAAAATTACAAATCATCATTGTCTGCATCAAATAAATATTTTGAAATTAATTCAGTCAAGTTTTATTTTTTGCATGCCACGCATACATTAAAACATTGCTATTCAACTTAAAAGTGGTAATTCTTCATATATTTCAAGTTTTCCTACCCAAAAATTTAGTTTCAACAAGCACTTAAAGAAAATATTAGTAATAATTTTATTTAACACATCTCTGCTTTTGGTGCATTTTGAATGACCAAAAAATACAGAAGTAAATGCAGTTAAATTAGATCTAATTTTGGTAAATTTATATATTATTTACTAATTTAAATTTTCAGATGGATATTAGTCTGTATAATATATAAGTAGCAGGTTTTTTTCTATAAAATTTAATTTATGATATAATATTCTAATACACTTCAAACTCTGTGATTTTACTATTACTGTACTTTTTATTAATTTCTATTTATTTAGAGTTGAGTCATTTTGTCAGTTTCTATCCCTCCAACCTTTTTTTTTCTTTTCTTTTTTTTTTAAATCTGAAAATGCTTTTGATTTTAGATGTTATGTTAAAAGTATTTTTTTTTAGTAAGGTCTTACCTTATTTGTGCATTTTAAGCAACTTATGCATTATCTGAAAATTACTGAATGAATAATTTACTACTCTGAAATGATTTAATGCATTCATTTATAACATTTAGCCAAAATAATTAATAAAATACTGAAAATAACTTTTCCTTTTTAAAATTTTGAATAATTTACTTACTAAAATTTGCTAATTTTTGTATTTCTTGCTCAAATATACCATTATTTGTAATTACTTACAGTAACTAGATTTTTTTTTTTCTGGCCATAAGATTTTGTAATCTCTGGAACACAGATTTTTCATGATTTCCTAATAACTTTTGCATTTGTTTTCTAGTTTTGTCTTGAGGGGGAGAAAGGTGGGAAAGAGGTACCTTAGGTAATTTAAATTTTAAAAATTGGGACTTTTGTTTTGATTTAAAATTTTTCAAAATTATTTTATTATTTTTCATTTATTACATTTCAATTACCATCTTCGTTGCTTTAATTAACCTCACACATTTATTCTTGAAATAATTTCTCTGCAAAATATAAATTATATTTTTATGTTCAAATTACTATGTTGTTGTTTTTTAACTTATGCATTGACATATTTTTTTTAATCCATTAGATTTTAATTTTGATTTTTTTTTATTTATTTATATTATTTACCATACACTTTATTTTTCTGTTTCTTATATTTTTACATTATTATTATTTTAATTATTTGTTCTTGATTGGAATTTTTTATGTTGAATTATTTTCTTTTTATTTGATATGATTTAACAGACACAAGACCCCCAATTTTTCTTTATTGTGAGAAGGGTAAGCATTTCTATTTAGTTCTTTTATTTTTGTTATTTATTTTTTAGTCACTGTTTTTTCCCCTTTGAAGGATAAGCATTTTTATTTTTATTATTTGTTTGATATTTATTTTTTTTATTTATTATTTTTTATGTTTCTTTATTAATTTCTAAGTCTGTGGGGGCTCATTCTATGTTGAGCTCATTTTAACTGGGCCTTGTCATAGCATATATAACCATCCTCTATATCAGCTGGCCTATTAGATATATAATGTTAAGAATAAAATTAGCAGCTATCACTATAGAACAGCTGAATTTGCAAAATAAGCTATTAAATAATTATCTGCCAATTGCATCTTGAATGTTTGAAAATTCCGTGCAAAAGCATTTCAAGTACTCTAAAACAAGAATTTTTGATTCCTTATCATATAGTTTCACAGAAGACTTGCAACTACAATATTCTCCTGTCTCCAGAACATACCAAAACCAGAGAGCTATAACCCTTACTTACTTTTCATTCTTCTCAAAGGGAGTTGTGTAGAACTTTGCCCAACAGAATTGTGTTAAACTCAGTTGGCGTACGATTATATCCTGCGACCAAACAGTGCTTCAAAAATCACAGCTAGAAATCTTGCATTGCAAATGCTTACCTTTGTGATTTAATATTTTTGTTCTTCACAGATAAATCTATCTGTTATTATCTATACTTTGATGGAATAATATTGAACTGTCAGAAAAATTTTAACTGGAGCTACCTCAAAATATTTACATATTTCATTATTATTCATCTCTTAAAAAATTACTTTTTGTTATATATGTTTCTCAAAATATAAATTTTATGTAGTTAAAAAAAAAAAAAACTTTGAGAAAAATGTCTGATGCCTCTCTCAAATGGAAATCAATCTTGTATCTATTTCAGATTATCACATTATATGTGTTTTTATAATATAGATTTTCATATATTAGTATCTCAGTTATGCTGCTTCATGATCTCATTAGCATGAAGTACTTAATTTGTTTATGAATTAAGCCAATAGGTATGTTTGTGCCAACAGGTATATCTACATTGAGACCAATTTTGTTATTTATTATCTTGAATGTTTATAATACTCTAATACTAAATTTATTAAAAAACTTTTTAAATAAAATTATGCCTGTAATATGCTGGCTTAATTATTATTCATATTGGGTGTTTTTATTTCATTTTAATGTTGTAGTAAATTTGTTTTTTGGATGTATTTTACCAGATCTAAAATCTGTTTCGGTGTAATAATGATTTGTACTCACAAGGAAGGTTTCCATACTGGGCATACTCAGATTTTTTTTTTTTTGAAAAAAATTCTAATTAAGCTACTTATGTATATAATAAAGGATCAGTGAAAATTAAAGGCGGAATTGCAGTAGAAAGCAGGCAAACAAATAAAATACTTTCGAATATTTGACGTGAAAACACAAAAGTGTCTCACAATTTGGCGAGCAGCAATTTTCTATGCCAAAAGCAAATGATTTTAATGCAAAAGAGAACATTTGGATTTTTAGAATCTGTAAATGGTATTTTATAAATTTAAACATAAACAATGAGAGAGTTTAATAGATTTACATGTATATAAAATTGCATATATATATATATATATATATATATTATTTGTTGCTGTTGTTATTTAATTTACCTCTGGAAAAAATATTTTCATATATAAAAAATTCTTATTCAGTAAAATTATTTTCATACATTTAAGCGTATTAAAAAATAAAAGCTAGATGTTTCCATAGCAACAAAATTGAATTGACAATGCTCAACTGGAATTTGAACTTGAAACAATTTTAATTAATTTAAATTTGAATTTAATTTTAAATCTCAAATTTTGATGGTTAAATTTGAATGTAAATACATATAAATATCAATATAACGAAAATATACTTAAAACAAACTAAAGTTGACAAAGCCAAAGCTATTTAATTTATCTAAACAAGTTGAACATGGATCTTTTTTCCCCTTAAAATGCATTTGACATAAAAAAAGCATTTTTTGAAATTGTTTTTCATCGCCAATTGGTGATAAATTGCCAAATAACGAAATTTTCATTTTTTTTTTTTTTTACAGACAGGGTATGGAAACTGAAAATTTTTTTATAAACGTATATATCCTCATGGGAAGAACATTCTGTAATTTTTTCAGATTTTTCGGAGTATGCCTGTATGGAGACCTTCCTTGTCAGCTGTAGTATGTGTTCTCTTCTAAAAATTTTAAGTCATTTTGCCATTAATTTGTTTCCTTAAATTTATTAAATATTTTTTATTTTCTATTTATAATGTGTGATATAATTATTTATATCAGAGTTGAGAATTATCATCATTTTGTTCTTGCATTTGTAAAAATCACTAATTTTGCAAGTATGGAGGCAACAACCCCATAAATAAGTATTTTAATTTGTTCTTTTAAGGGTCATCACTAATATAGAGAAAAAATAAAATTTTCTTTTCTTGTGAAATATATGTTGAGATGAAAACAGAAAAGATAAATTCTTGAAATCCAAATAAGTAATCATTATTCATTATAAAATATTGAGAAGAAAATAATATTCCCTTTTTGACTGCCATCAAACTTCTTTAAAAATCACACATCAGTTTTAAAATAATTTCAAATTTTTCAAAGGATTATATTTCTGGAAAATACATAATGACAAATATCTTGAAGCAAAATCACAACCTCTTTTCAATAATCTGTCAGTAGTAGACGATGGGACGAAGTCTCAAAATATGCTTAAAAATGAGATTCCGTTTGCCATCTCTTAGGACTATGTAAATTTGTTGTTAAAATATTTTAACATCCATATTTTATCGAAAATAGCAATGTTCTCACATTGAAACTTGCACATTTCTATAAAATACAGAAATATACTCGGAACTATATCTTTTAACCACTTTGCAGCCATTTTTAGAATCGGCACTAGATGGCGCCACCAAAATCCATTAAAAAGAAACAAAAATACAACAAAACAACTTTTAAATCACAATACATGCCTTTTTATTTTATATTGTGTCTAAAAAGATATTAATTCTGAGCTAAATAAGCATATGTTTGGTATTTTGTTATATTGTTGTCACATATAAATGATATTGTAACCATCCGCCATTTGTTTATTTACATTCATTTGGGTTTAAGTCCTTGGTAGATTTTGAAATGAGAAATAATAAAAAATAATACAATTGCTTACAAACAGATAGGATGTCAAATGTGTGTCTGTGTTATGAAAAATGTATAAATATTAGATTTTCACAGAATATTCAAATTTCCATATAAAAAAAATTTTTCCTAGCAGAAGCACGTAATTTTTTATATTTATATTCACATATATATTAGGGATACAGCAAATAGTGATTTAGCAGAATACCGAATATTCGGTTAGCCAAATACTTTTTATACGTCAAAGTTTAACCCTTTATGGCACGGGCAAAATCTGATGTAAAATGAGAAATTATCGAATAACACCGGAATTCACAAACGAATTTTTTAGATACTTTGAAATCCTTAATTTAAGCTTCTATTGTAAAAGCAAAATTTTACTAAAATATTATTGGTGCCGTTTGCAAGTTTTAAATTAAAATTAGGTATCCCAGACTGGGCGCAGTGTGCCAGAAAGGGTTAAAGGTATTAAAATATTACTTTTAAAACAATTTTCAAGAACTTAAAAATAAATTTTATATTTTTAAAAAATCTGATTTCATATATTTAAAAAGAATAATTATAAGATTTTTTTTAATTAATAAAATTTTAAATTTCATGGTAATTATAAAACATATATATATGTATGGTGGATTAATTTTTGAACACAAACAGTAATAGCAAGGAAAAAAAAAACTTGTATGATACACAATGCTCTGACAATTATTTAAAATTAAATATATACAAATATGGTGGAATTAATTTTTGAATGCAAGCTGTAATAGCAAAAAGAAAAAATCTTATGATACATATATGATACACATTTTTGCATAATGCGTCTCAGAAAAGTGATTTAGTTCAAATATCTAATTTTTACATCCATGCAATATACACTTTCACTGCTTTAAGTAGAATTTTTGCCATTTAATTGAATCACTTTATTAAAAAAATCAGATTCAATAAAACGGCGGATTCTAAAATACGCTAAAACATTTAAATATTAAGTTTAGTTTTGATTCATATAAGCGGCAATTATAGTGACCTTTCTTAGCTCTGGGCAGCGGTGCCCAGAGAGGGGTTTAGTCATGCGAAATGCGTCATACAGTTTAGTTTTTTTTTTTTGGGGGGGGGGGGGATTTTTAAATTCTCCTTTTTTTTTACTGCTAAAAAAATTTTTGATAATTTTTAATATTACTTTTAAATTTTTTCAACATTTAATTTCCAGAAATGTTCCTGTGTTTTCTTTTTTAAAATTCTAGATAAGGGCAATAAGAACTCATTCTGCTACACTCAACTCGCTATATTTTGTAAATCTTGATTCTTTTAATATCACTTTTAAATTTTTTCAACATTGAATTTTCAGGTATGTTCCTGTGTTTTCTTTCTTTAAATTCCAGATAAGGGCAATAAGAACTCTTCCTCTATGCTCAACTTGCTATCTTTTGAATGTGCAGTAGATTAAAAGTAGAATATATTTTACAATTGATATTCAGTTTAAGGGGGGGGGGGGGGGGGTCAATGTTAAAGTATGAAGGGTTTTTTTTTTTGGGGTGGGGTGTGTTGTGTCATTGGGTTTGGGAGAGATGGTCACCACTGGCTCTGGGAGGGGTTTTAAACCAAAACCCCTTTTCCCCTTGGCTGCGCCACTGCGAACAGCAGTGTCAGCCATATTCAGTGAGTTAGAAACAAATGAAAACGCGAACAATATGGCATATAAGCATTCAAAACGTAAACACACGGAAGAAAAAACACGCACAGCCGAATAAATAAATACAAAGTGCAAACATTAAGTGTATTTTACATTAATAATACTTTCAAAACATAAAATTAAATTAAAAAAAGCAATAATTGCTATTTAAAAGCTGACTTTTAGATTTTAAATTGTGTTTTGCTGGCGCCATCTAGTGGCGATTGTACAAATTGCTGTAAACAAGACAATAAATATAGTTCGTAATATAATTGTTATTTTATAAATAATGTGCACATTTAAGCGTGGGAACATTGAGATTTCAGATAAAATTAAATAATTAGAATAGTTTACTAAAAGATTTTTATAGTCCCAAAGCATGGCAAACTAACTTGAACGATATCAATGTTTGTCCCACAATCTATAGTGTTGAAATCAGGGGTTGGCCCGGGAATGGAGGGTTGATTCCTCTCAAGAGCTATGAAATTCCTATTCCCCCTTCCCTCCTCCAGAACTCTATTGTGTGCCTTCAGAGCCACAGAAGTCAATCCAGGAGAAAAGTCTCTGAATTCAACACTGCCTGTCAGAGCTCAAACTGCCTTTAAAAATATTCATGTTCAAAGTATATACTTAACTATGCTAAAGCCAAAATTAATTAAAAGGAATGTTCAATTCAATTTATTAAATTTAAAGAGCTATGGTAAATAAGTAAGCAAATTGTATGCTTTGAATTAAAAAAAATAATAACTTTTCTATTTATTACATAATACATGCCATGCCGTTGACTTGAAAACTACATTTCAGATTCAAAGATTTCAAAACCAGCTCCAATGACTACCTATTGAGCATGTTTGCCAAAGAATAAATACAAAAGTGAATAAACTATAGCCTGCACCCTTAAGCTAAACTCTTTTGGGGATCCTCTCCTTCAAAATAATATATTTTAGTGTTTTCTGGTAACTGAATACAAAAAGAAATATTTTTAATGAGGTAAACATTTAATTTTTTTAATATTTGAAAAGGCATAATTCAGTAAGTTTTGGTCATAAAAAATGGGATTTTTAAAATTTTTCCTAGATGTAAAAATATTTTTCTAGATACAAGTAGTTAAGAGACATATAAAAATTAAAATTTTGTCATTTAGTCAGTAGACAACTGTTTTGTAAACTAAATATGTACTTGATTTGTATGCTTTTTACCAATTGGAACTGGAAGAATGTTTCTATTATTAGTAGTTTAAATGATAATTGCCATAGCCTCTATTTTGAATCATTGGTGTAATACAGTTCTGAATCTTTTATGTACATTTTTATAAAAATTAAGAATATATTTGCCATATATTAATTACAAGAGTGAGTAAAACAAAGAATATCACACACCATTTCTCTTTTACATAAAATAGTAGTTCAATATGAAGAAAAATCCTGAAAGAAAAACTTAGCTCTTTATTTCTGGACCCCTAGGCTTTAGCCTACTCAGCTTAATGGGGAATCTACCTCTGCACAAGTAACCAAATGAAAGGAAAACAGAATTGTTTTAATGAAAAGAAATTTTGAAAGAGAAATGATGCACACATAACACATATGGGGATGTAACTGACACTGTGCAACCTGGGAGAGGAAGGTGAACATTGAAAAAGATAGCAAAGGATAATGGCAAAAGCTTGCATGCATACTAGCTGAAAATAAAAAGAATGGCAAAAATAAATAATATGAGAATTCACCCATGTAATATTTATAATTTTCTTAAGCAATAAAAGAAAATCCCTCTTCTTTGCTTAATTTCCTTACATAAATTTATTAATTCTTCTAAATTTGACAATAATAAAATAATTCTATTTAACATAGTTTTCCGTTCTTTAAGACATGTTAAATTTAAAAATATATATAAGCTAGATTCAACTTTTTTTTACCTTTAGTAAAAGGAGGGGGAGATTACCATTTATTTCTATTCTTTATTTGTGTATTTCCTTTGTGTAAATTAATATGACTAAAGTATAAATTTTTAATTTTTTTTTTTTTTTTTTTTTTTTTGATGTGTAGAAAATATAACTTTTTTTTCTTGTAAGTTGAATATTTTTTGTATAATTTATTAAATATTGTTTGGTTTTTTTATTCAAAGTAAATATTTTTTTAATTAATAAATTAATATTATTATTTATCATTTTTTTTCTACAGCTGTTCAGCCTGTTAAAAAGAATTACAATAACCCTGGCAGCTATGCAAGTGAAGTGAGTTTCAAAGCTGTGAAAATCTAAATTGTGTAGTTTTGTTTATTTTGTTCTGATTATTTAATACAACTTTAGTTGTTTATTTGCTGCTTTATAATTACTGTTAATTATATGATAATGTGTAAATTAATGAATATAGTGTTTCTGTTGATTACTTTTGGATTTTTTCTTCCAGATGTATCTATATGTATGTTAGATTTAGGTACAGGTTGACAAACACAGATATTCTTACTAAATTTATAAGTTATCATCAAGGAACTCTTAACATCAATTGGGAACAGGGATGTAGTGGAGGATATGTACGGGTATATGCTGTATACCTTCTGGATTTTTTAAAGGAACACAGTATACCCTCTGTTTCTCAAGAAAGCTATAGTATATAATCTCTAGGGTATACCCTCTGCCTTGAGCGTATATCCTCTGCTTTAAGCGTATACCTTCTGGTTTTTCTACAACTACACCACTGATTGGGGGGAAAAGCAGTTCACTGTTAAGGAGACTGTTCACTCAGCTTCTGAAATTCCCTTGCTAAAGTAAAGTCTATGGCTGTTTTATGCATTTGTATATTTACAATCTCTTCTCGGGAAATTAAAATTTTTAACTTCTATTTTTTGTATACACTTCTCAAAAGATGTCTCTGTTTTTCTTAGCTTTCAAAAATTTTCTTAACTATATACTTAATTTTATATGAAGTGTTGAAATTTTGCTCACAGTTTGTCAGTTTTTATCACTTAACTTATTAAATTCAGAATAGATTTTTAAAATATTTTGAGAATTGTGAAAAGTATGACATCTTTTAAGAAGAGAATACATAAAAAAGAAATAAAAAATATTAATTTCCTGGGGGGTTATTTTGAATTTAAGAATGCATCAAATGCCCATAGATTTAACATTACAAAAAAGAATTATAAAACTGAGTGACCAGCCCCCTTAACCACTTCCCTGATTTGCTTGTATGTCATATGGGCAACATGTTTTTGCCAATCATGATTTGCCTGTACCACATACAGGTGTCCGTATTTCAATCATGATTTATTATTCCCACCAGTAAAATTTTACTGAAAATTTTGCATTATTTAATAAGAGCATTTTTCTGCTTTAAGTAGGCAAAAATTTTGATTTTGAAAAACCAGTGATAAAAGATTAAAAATTCTGTAATGGACATGAAAAAAATAGGCATTATTTGAAAGTTTTCTTTAAAAATATTAATCAATTAAGTGGTTAAAAATATTGTCAAAATGTTAAGATTTAAATAGACAAAATGCAATATTCTACTTTGATACAATCACAAATACACAATATGAACTTTAAAAGCTCTCTGTTTATTTAAAATTTGACAAGTAATACACTTGTTAAAAGTTTAAAAATATATCTTATTTAAATTTTTGAATACTTTCAATCTGCATCCACAGCTTTCATTAAAGAATATTTTCATTAACTGCACTAGCATTCATTCATTCATACTTTTACTTCCAGTTGCTCCTAAGAACTATCGATTGTCCCATTTCGAATGAAGTGGTATATTTGAATAAGTAGAATGTCAATTAAAAAAAATATTTCTTAATGAAGATTGTGAATGCAGAACTGAAAGTATTCTGAAATGTAAATGTATTTTTTTTTCTCTTTTAACATTTGTATTATTATTTGTCACCTTTTTAAATAAACAGACAACTTTTAAAATTCATATTGTGTAGTTTAATATTTATATTACTCAGGCATGAAAGAGTTCCTCCTAAAGGAGGATTTCCACCTATTTAAAAGCAATTTTGGACATTCTCTGGACTGATGCAAAAATGCAAAAAAAACTTTGGAAGATTAGTGAGAAGGGGGGGGGGGGGAGAGTCTGGAAAATTTAATAATAAGACATCTTGTGTATTCAAATCTTCAAATATTTGAATAGAAAAGCTGTCTTATTGATGGTGTCTTAAGATTGTTTCTAAATTGCTGTGCAGAAGAGCCATCAAATCAAAGGCGAGCTTTTATTATAAGCATCTAAAATTGATGCAATTGAAGTTCTTTGAAATATTCTTAAAATGGAAAGGAAGTTATGAGGTTTCTTTTTGGAACAGAATATTTTTTTTCTATTTATACAACACTTAAGAGTAATTCTAATGTGGAACTTTTGAAAATGTAATTCTAGAGCAAAGAACATTACAAAGCATAGAGAATTTAAAAAGAGTGGAGGGGTGGGGAGTAACATCTTAAACAGTCAAATTATTCAAAATAATATTTATTTTAAAAAATAATCACTTTACTTCACAAGTTTTCACCAGATATATTTGGACTGATATCTTTATCACACTGCCTTCAATTTTTTTAGATTTAATTAATCTATACATTTATTGTTACTTAAAAAAATATATTTGTTTTTAATAATTTCTGAGTTACAAAAAGAAAACAATCATATGTACAGATATATTTTATTGCATGAATAATTGTTAAATTGTGTCTAAATTATAAGAATTTCACCCTACTGTATAGATGGAAAAAAAAAAATATATCCACCTTATTTCCTATTCCCCACTTTCATCCCTGATTACATTATTAGTAGAAATAATGTTAAATCTGTCATTACACCTGCTGTAAATTTTAAAGTATATTTAAGAGTAGTAACAAAGAAATACTTAAAGCAGGTGATAAGTTTTGGTCTTGAAATTTAAATCTTAATGATAATCTAATTTATAAGATTATCATAGTTGAGCTTCAATTGAGTCTTTTTAATATTTTAAAATTTGTTTTCCTCCACTCTTTACTCATCAGACTTGTTAAAGGTTGATTTTTTTTTCAGTCAAATTTTGATATTTTGACTTTTTAATAATAATAATAATAATAATAATAATAATAATAATAATAATAATAATAATAGAGATGTGTTGAGTTATAGGTTATTAAAGTTACAGAAAAAAAGTCAAAAATTTTAGCTATTGATATTAATTTAAAAAAATTCAACTGTGCCAAGTTTTTAAATTAATTAAAATTGAATATATAACACTTCATAACTTGAATAACTAGATAAAATATTTTTTACTTATTTAGATCATAAAACTTTATTCTTTTTTCTCCATATGAAAAATTCTTGTATTAGGCTGTAAAAATATTTGAGTAATTTGTCTTGGAAAAATACCTAGCTGTGTGTTTTTTAATGATAGCAACTTCTTTAAAAGGTTAATATTATTTAATAGAAAATATAAAACATATGGAGACAACATTGACATAATGTAAGTTATCTTAATTTTTTTTTAAATAAAATTTAGAAATTAAGTTATTTCTTTCTTTTAAGAATGTTATTTCAAACTAAGGCATGGATCTCACAACTTTACAATTCTATTAAAAGAAACAACTCTTTTTGTTAATTGAAAAACAACAGTTGAAAGTTTAAATTCAAAACAGTTATAAGTGTTCAATGTGAACCCATCTTGAAACATAAAGGATATCGAGGCGATATGATAATTCATCCCACACTTTTTTTGGCTTGTCCATTGTGACTCTTTCATATATGCATGTCCGAAGTTCATCGGTGACAGTTGGTAGTGGCCAAACAAATACATTAACTTTTAATAAGGCCCCACCAAAAAACAAACAAATCATGCTGAAAAAAGTTTAGGATGAGTTATTGTACCACCTTGATTCTGTTTGTGTTTCTGGTGGAGCTCACATTGAACACTTATTACTGTGTTGAATTTAATCTTTCATCTGTTATGTTTTATATCTGGTGAATAACAAGGTTGTACTTTTCTTTTAGTAGACCTTTAGTAGTTAAGTTGGGATATTAATTTATAATCATCCTATATATATATGTACATTCATCAATAGGTAATAAATATATTTAATGTTTGGATATTAATATTTTTCATTTTTCTGTTATTTTCTTTAGGCTGATGCTTTGAATTCTATAAAAATTCCTTTGTCTCCTGATGAGTTAAAGAAGAATAAAACATATTATTCATCAGCTGCTAAGTAATTACCTAATTATTGTGTTTGTGTAATATTTTACATTTGTTTTTATCTATTTTTTTAACTGGGTTTGTAAATTTAAATTAAGGATTTAATTAATCAGCTTGCATCATTGGAACCCCTTAATGCATCATTTTATTGTATTTTAACATTTATGCCAGTGCTTCCCAACTTTTTTCTTTCATGTAGCCCTTTCATAGCTTTTTTATTTCTGAGTACCGCCATTTCTTGCACGCACATTACCCTTCTCCCTTCACTCAACATGCTTTTTTTCATAGAAATCTTAACACAACGATATAATAAAACAAGTTGGAAATTGCACGTTAAGCATAGCAAATGAGATGTGTTTGTACGATAACGAAGTTTTAAAAATATTCAGATCCTGCTGTTATAGTAGACAGTACTTTGGATACAGTATAGTGGTCAAAATCTTTTCTGTGTTCCTGTAAATGTACAGGAAGTAACTTTTTTTACACCTCAGCAACCTGTATCATATTCATAAAATGTGAAATTGTTTAATATAATTAAAACACGCCACAAACAATGTTTCCCCATATAGCATTATGCAGTGGAATACTTTTGTGAGGCCCTGTAATTTAATAATAAATATTCTTTGCATCACATATTGTAGAAAATGTATATTTTAGTATATATATACTTCATAGGTTCATGTCAATTCTATTATATTCGAAAGAGTTTAACATCATTAAATGCACTTGAAACTATTTTTTCCTATTGATCATAATGTAATGGAGTACTTTTGCTTGTCCCTCTAATAAAACTATACATTCGATTTTCATAAAATTTAAAATTATGCAACAAAATTACACTAAAATTAAATATCTTAAATGTTGTGCAATTTGGTGGGCAGTTTTTGCTTTGTTATATGCAGGCAGACAGACTGAACAGCGAATACAGGTGCTGGTTATTTATAAAATTGTGGACGCACCTAAAATTCAGATCTTGATGTAATAGTACACAGTATTTTGGATACAGTATAGTAGCCAAAATCTTTTGTTTCCCTGTAAATACTACCTGCTTTCTTTTATACAGGAAATGACTTGCAGTATTCCTCAGCAACATATATTAATCTCATAAAATGTTAAATAGTTAATTGCAATTAAACGCACACCAAACAATGTTCTCTCTATATCATTATGTAATGGAATACTTTTGTGTAGCCTTGTAAATCAATAACATAACATATGTTCTTTGCACCACAGATTGTGCAAAATGTATATTATAATATGTACTTCATAGATGCATATGAATTTTATTATGTTCAAATGAGTGTAACACCATTAAAATGCATTTTAAACTTTTTCTCTCCATTTACTGTAATCTAATGAATGCTTTTGATTGTCCCTGTAATTGATCTATGCATCCGATTTTCATAAAATTTGGAATGACGTGACAGAATTGTGTAATAATTATATATTTTAAATTTCAAATGATTGAAAATGCATTTGAAACTTTTTTTTCCCCATTGACCATAATGTAACAGATTACTCTTGATTGTCCCTGTAATTGATCTATACATCCAATTTTCATAAATTGAAATGACTCAACAAAATTATGTAATAGTTATATATTTTAATTTTCAAACAATTTGGTTAGGTAATTTTTGCGTTGTTATATGCAGACTGACTGATTGAACGACAACTATAGGTGCTACATATTTGCATAATTATGAACGCACCTAATGATACAAATTGCATTGACACTTCTTTGCATTTTAAAGTTAATATCACATTTTGTAATATTATCCAAACATTAACATTAAGAAATATCAATGTAATTAAAACTCAGCATGTAACAATCATACAGTGGTTTAAAGAAAAAACATTAAAATCTGAAGGTCTGAGATAATATAGTACTTGGCGTGTAATTTTGCCATTCTGCAGTTATTATAAAACATAGAAGAAGAAGAATATTTTAGAAAAGTGGTGTGAAAAGAAAATTCTATAATAATTAATTGAAGTTTTCAGAAAGATGGGGGGAAAATAAACACTCATGCATATTTATCAGTAGACAAAGCTATTGACATTGTGTCATAAATTAATAATTAAGTTTAGCAGACTTTTTCCCTTATTTTTGAGTGTAACATATTGGATTTACACATAATAACTCTACCATCTAAAACTATCAGTGTACTTTCTCTTTAGTTAAACCATTTTTGTGATTTGCCATTACTGATATTATTTTTATATCGATACCAGGCCCACTGTATACCGGAAGCAGGATGTTTCGGTCTAGCCGTTTCGGTCCAAAGACATTTCGGTCCCTAGCCGTTTCGGTCCCAAGACGTTTCGGTTCCTTCTACTACAAACTGAAATTTTGTGAAATGAGACATAATTTTATAGGGAACATTGCAGTTTTTAAACTGAAGACCATAAAATTTTAGTTTAATGCGATTATAACTGCCCGAAAACCGCACACACGTATAAATCTTATACAAAATATTATAATTCATGCAAATTTTGTATGGTAATCCTAATCATAATTGGTAATCCTAATTCTCAAAACAGTTAGTAATTGTAATATAAAAATCAAATTCATATTTTATTAAATATATTTATTATTAATAACATGATTAATTTAGATAATGAATTTTATTTTAAAATAAATTCGATACATAATCCATTTTATATTCAATACATCATTATATTTCCTAGTATTTCTAAACTGAAATTTATCTTTTACTTATTTATTTATTGTATTTTTAAAATAACAGAAATTTAAAACAATTAGTATAGTTAAAAATAAAACTAAACTAAGAATTATTATTATTTTTTGGAGGGGAAAGTAAGAGCGAAAAGGTAATACAAATAAATAAATAAATAAATAAAAGCTTAGTTTTGTCACTTAAAAATTGAAAATAAAATTATTTAAAATATTATTACATTACATTTTAATATTATGGAGATTCTTCTTATAAAAGTTCTTTCGAACACATAAGTAAATAAACTCGGAGGTAAATTAAATTCTGACACCGTTTTTAAACTTTTAAATGACTTATATTAAACGTTAATATTTACAATAAAGATATTTACATATTAATATTTACAATTCGAACATTCAAAAGGAAACTTTAATTAAAACATCTTAATCGCGTCATCTTCATCAACATTCTTCTAAAGTCAACACCAACCCTCCCCCCATTCCATCCAAACGATCCTTTCCGTTCATTTCTTTTTTCTTCGGCTTTTCGTCTGAATGGAGTTTTTTCAGAAAATCGTCTGCTTTCTAAAGACCTTTTCTATCAGAGTTGCGATATGAAGAACCTTACAAGACATGATACTTGGCTGTTGGAGAAAGAATCGCTCCCACAATGGCCGTCCTGACTAGGCTTTCGTCCTCGAATGCTCGTCCCTTTGGAGGCAGCAGCAGTTAGATCATCTGGAAAGATAAAGAAAAAAAAAACACAGCAGCATCCAAAGTCTTAATTGAAAAAAAAAAAGTCATTATTCAAATTGTTTATCAAAGCTTAGATTATTTCTTGAAAAAATTCATATATTTTTTTTTCGCGTCTTTTCGTCTTTTCGTCTTTTTGTCTTTTCTTTCTTACGTCCTTTCATCTTCTTTTATCTTACGTCTTTTCGTCTTCTTCTTTCATACGTCTTTTCATCTTCTATTACCTTACGTCTTTTCGTCTTTTCTTTCTTACGTCTTCCGTCTTCTTTTATCTTACGTCTTTTCGTCTTCTTTCATACGTCTTTTCATCTTCTTTTACCTTACGTCTTTTCGTCTTTTCGAGAATAAAGTTAAAATTCTATTAGTTGTCAGTCCAGAGGTTTGTCATAGTTGGTATAGTGTCACAATCGGTGAAATTCTTTTTTTTTTTTTCAAGCTTCGTCCATCCACGGCTTCATGTACTCTGCACATGTACTGGTGACCATGGGTCCTTCGTTGAATCCAAGTTTCTTTACATCGTAGGTGTCATTATTTTTTACTTTTATGACTTTGTACGGACCTAAATATTTTGGTTTTAACTTCAAACCTGGACCTTGTTGTGTGCGTTTTATAGCAACCACATCATTAATCTTAAATTTGTTAGCTTTTTTTCGTCTGAGGTTGTAAGTTTTACGGTTCTCTTCTTGGACTTTTAAAATCTGTTTTTTAGCATTTTTTCTCATATCTTCGCGATTATTTGTAAAATCAGATTGTATTTCAGCATTCAGAAGACTAGTAATTTCAATGTTATTTTTTAGTTTCATTTTAGTACCAAACATCAATTCAAAAGGAGTTGTGCTTATACTTCTCTGAAAAGTCGAATTTATCACCTGTTGGACGTTGCTTACATGTGTATACCATTTTTTAG
The DNA here is from genome assembly GCA_964019185.1 of Maratus speculifer. Classification (NCBI taxonomy): domain Eukaryota; kingdom Metazoa; phylum Arthropoda; class Arachnida; order Araneae; family Salticidae; genus Maratus; species Maratus speculifer. The sequence goes on along the minus strand of OZ025300.1, from coordinate 35,038,181 downwards.
GATTATCGACAGACAATTTAGACAGAACAGATATTATGACAGAATTTAGACGCTCAACTTGGCCGTTAGACCTGGGTAATCCAGTGGTAATCGGATATGTTTAATATTTTCATTGATGCAATAATCTTCAAAAGCTTTAGAGGTAAATGCAGGACCTTTATCTGATATAATTCGAACTGGATTTCCAAAGATAGATTTTTGGATTTCTAATTTAGAAATTACTTCGGCAGCATCGGTAGATTTTGTGGGATACAACCAAACAAATTTTGTGAATGCGTCAATGACCGAAAGGATATGTTTGTAATTTTTATTAGTGCTTTCTAATGGACCTAAGTGATCAACATGGTACGTATGTAATGGAGTTTCTTCTTTTTCTATTGGGTGAAGTAAGCCTTCTTGTTTACCACATTTTCTATTAACTAAAATACAGGGAACACAATTTGCTATACATTTCTCAATTTTTTGTTTAACTTTAGGGATGTAAAAATCATTTTCTAAACTTTTCTCTGTTCTTGCAACTGCGTAATGACCTTTTTCGTGAGCGGCCTTGATTATATTCATTTGCATGTCTTCCGGTACAACTAATAAATCATTACCATTAACACATTTATAAAGAACATCATTTTTAACTAGATAATCATCATAAGATTTCACCTTTAGGATTTCTTTTATTGTTTTAATATGGTCATCGGTTTCTTGAGCTTGGATAATTTTTAAAGTTAAGCTATCTTGGATTACCATACAAATAGGATACCTACTTAATGCATCGACATGTCTCATATTGCTACCCTGTCTATGTTCAATAACATAATCAAAATCGGATAACATTATTGCCCATCTAGCTATTTTTGTACTCATTTCTTTTTTATCCATAGTCATTTTAAATGCATTACAATCGGTTACAATTTTAAATGGGATACCTAGCACATATACTCTAAACTTTTTCAGGGCTTCAATTACAGCTAAAACTTCTAATTCGTAACTAGTGTACTTCCATTCAGCTTCGGTGGTTTTTTTACTTGCGAAATAAACTGGATGAAATTGATTATCTACTGGAGATTGTTGCATTAAAACAGCTCCATAGCCATCAATACTGGCATCACAATGGATTTCGGTCGCACTTTTGGGATTGTAAATTAAAAGTACTGGTTCTGACGACAAAATACGTTTGAGTTCATTAAAAGCTCTTTGTTCTTCTATATCGAATTTAAATTTTGAATCTTTTCTTAGCAGGTCACTTAACGGTTTAGCTATAACCGAATAATTTCTTATAAATTTTCGAAAGTATCCTGTCAATCCTAAATAACTTTGAACATCTTTGGTACACTTTGGTTCGGGAAAATTTATTACTGCTTTAGTCTTCAGTGGAGAGGGATACAATTTACCATTTATGATTCTATACCCCAAGAAATCAATTTCACGCTTCAAAAAATTGCATTTTTTAAGATTTAATTCTAATCCATATTCCGATGCAGTTTCGAGTACAAGTTTTAATTTTTCTAGACCTTCAGCTTCGTTTTTAGCAGGTATTATTAAATCATCCATATAAATGACAACAATGTGATCTTTTAATAGGTTTCGAAATACATTATAAATATACTTTTGAAAAACACTAGGGCTATTGGTCAACCCGAATGGACATTTCAAAAATTCGTATTGTTCTTCATGAGTAACAAACGAGGTGTATTTCCGCGAGTCTTCTTCAACATCTACATGAAAGAAACCGTTTTTCAAATCTATGGTGGTAAATACTTCGGCAGAATGTAATTGGTCTATTACATCATCAATAACTGGCAAGGGGAAATGCTCACGTACTGTCTTTTTGTTAAGACATCTGTAATCAACACAAAGTCTCATTGTGTTATCTTTTTTCGTGACTAACACAACCGGCGAAGAAAAATTAGAAGAACTTTCTCGAATTATTCCCTGAGCTAGCCACTCCTCAATTTGGTTTTCAACTATTTTTTTTCTCGCATGGCGGTAATCTTCGAGGAGAAGAACAAACTGGGATTTCGTCAGTTAAATTAATTTTCATTTTAACATCTACTGTTTTAGTTTTAATTGGTACATAATTTTCAATTAAAGAGTATAACTCTGAACGTAATTTTTTGTCAGCAATGTGAGTTAAATCAATTTTAGGCTCATCCAAAACATTTACAATATTAACTAAAAAGTCATTAGACTGAACTTCAGCTTTAAAGTTTCACTTTATTCTCAGAAATAGTTAATGTACCTTGATGAATAACATCAGTGCCAATAATTAAATCGAAATTAATGCAACTGTCCTTAACGACAAAAATAGTAACTTTAAATTTTGAACCATCTACTTCGATTTCTGAATTGAAACAACCTTCTGGTTTAATTGAGGCTTTTCCTAGACCGGTCAAAGAGATACTCGTAGGTTTTAATTCTACAAAGTTCTTCAAATTATCATAAATACTTTTCTTTAACAAAGTCTTTTGGCTACCAGTATCTATTAAAGAGATTAAACGCAAAGAATAAAGCTTTATCTCTTTCAGAATTAAATCTTGGGATGTAATAATGTTTACTTGTGACTGAGCATTTTTAACACTTGTATCTTTAGATTTATTACATTGAAATGATTTATGACCATAAGCGTTACAAGCAAAACAAAGCGGCCCTTTATCTTTATTTACACAGTTAATACTCTTATGATTATTCCCGCCACAATTAAAACAATGCATATTTGGCTTTACAGGCTTAAATTTGTTCTTAACTTCAACTTCGGATTTAATTTTAGGCTTAGCTCCTTCATATTTATGAAATTTTGCATTTTCATACTCCGATCTTATTTTTTCATAAATCTTTAATTTTTGTTTAAATTCAGCAATATTGGGACAACCATACAAAAAAGATTTTTTAGAAATGGGGTCATTAATTCCATTTATTACATACTGAATAAGGGCAGAATCTTCAATATTGCCTTTTGAGCATAATTGTTTCATATTTAAAAAATATTCATCTAACGATTCATGTGGTCTAATTTTTCTTTTGGACAGCAATTCGTGTAATTCAGCTGAATTGCACGTTTGACCAAATTCAGATATGAGTAGGGTTTTTAATTTAGATCACGAATTAATATTTGTTTCACTTTCAAGAAATAATTTTGCTTTGCCTGTCATACGGCGTTTAGCCAAAATCAATTTGTGCAAATCACTAACGTTAAATAATGAAACAATATCTTCAAAATCGGCAATCCATTTATTAATATTTTGTACTTGAGTACCTTCAAACATTGTAATCATACTTTCAATATCATTAATAGAAATGCTTGGTTTAATAACATAATCAGGAATTAGAATTTTCTGATTTTCATTACTTTCACAATTAGAACTACCAGAATGATTTCTCATATTATTCTCAAAAACAGTTGAAATATTTTTAGTTTTATCTTGTAAATCATCATTAAATTCATCAACACTTTCGTCATCACTAAGAGTACCTACATCGGCTATCATATTAATTTTTAAAATATTAAAATCACATAAACTAGAAATTATTCTGGCAGCAATTTCATCAAAAGTTCCCGAATTATTTATACACAAAACATTGCAAATGGTAATTAAGTCGTTAACAGAAAAATTATCTTTAATTTCTTTGAATTTAGTTTGATATTCATCGGAATCTACTTCAAACGTAAACCCAGTAAAATTCCGAATTCTACGTCGATTATTTCTGTCACCGATTTCTCCAAAAATTAATTTGTGCAATATCTTAATACTAGCTGATTTTTCAGTTTTCAAAGAAAACTCTAATTCCTTTAAATCAACTAATTTTTCCATTATTGAAAAGAAAATGAAATAATAAACTCACTTCATAATCAGATGCTCAGCTTCACACATTTAAACAGCATTGTTGTCGCAGTATCCAACAGCTTCATATCATTAAACATATCAACCATACAAAAAAGATTTCCTCATAATAATTTCCAGCAAGGATTCCATCACAATTCTAAATAATAACGGCTTCCAGATTATTTAAAGTATATATATATTTCTTCTCTGTGGGCGTTCGTTTGTCTCGGTTCTGACACCAAAATTTATGGAGATTCTTCTTATAAAAGTTCTTTCGAACACATAAGTAAATAAACTCGGAGATAAATTAAATTCTGACACCGTTTTTAAACTTTTAAATGACTTATATTAAACGTTAATATTTACAATAAAGATATTTACATATTAATATTTACAATTCGAACATTCAAAAGGAAACTTTAATTAAAACATCTTAATCGCGTCATCTTCATCAACATTCTTCTAAAGTCAACACCAACCCTCCCCCCATTCCATCCAAACGATCCCTTCCGTTCATTTCTTTTTTCTTCGGCTTTTCGTCTGAATGGAGTTTTTTCAGAAAATCGTCTGCTTTCTAAAGACCTTTTCTATCAGAGTTGTGATATGAAGAACCTTACAAGACATGATACTTGGCTGTTGGAGAAAGAATCGCTCCCACAATATTTTATTAAATTATATTTTATATATAATATTTATATATACTATTCATATTATTATATTTTAAAATATTATTATATAACTTTATGTAAAAAAAAAAATAATAATCATCTTATTAGAGTGAAATAGGCCCAGTTTCAATAAAATTAACTCACAAAAATTGTCTTCATGGCGTGAAAAGACTGTTAAAAAATGCAATCAATATGTACTATTACTATTCAAAAAAAAAAAAAAGTGGCGGAGGCAAATTTTTAAAAACAAATTTTTTTATAGCATGCCCAGTTACGAAACCACTATTGCTTTCGCAATGTTAATAATGAAAGTAACTTATGAAAACAAATTTCTAATATGCAACTTTGTATTATAAAAATAATAAGAAAATTAAAAAATTTGTTCTTCAATAAATATATCTCATTTCTGAATTATCAAAGGAGAGGATGTAGATGGGTGATTTGAGGAAATATGTTTATATTATAACTTATAACTGTCTAATAAAATTATTAAAGACATTTATTATCAAACTAATTGGAAGGGAAGAAAATAAGCACAGATTTTTTATTATTTAATTAATGTTAATTTAAAGATTCTAAAAAATGTACGTAAAAATAAAAAAATATATTTATGACAGTTTATATAAAATACTTTTTAGTTCATATAGTTTATAGAAGTTTATATAAAATACTGATACTAATAATTTAATAATAAAATTTAAAATATTTATTTTGATTAATGATAATAATACTACTAAAAGCAAAAGACAATATCCCCTAAATTTATATCACATTGTTTAACCAAACAAAATATTCAGCTCGCTGTGATTTCATTGTCACAAGTTATAAAAGTTTAAATTTATCGGACTCTTATATTCAACTTTATATAAAACTTGTGGGGGGCAGGAGGAGAATTAAAAAATTAAAAAAAGGTCCGAATAATGTTGAACTTATACCATTTGGCAGGCCTACAACAATTAGAATCCGACTTATAAGGTAGCGAGCAAAGAAATAACAAGGAACTGAAATGACTAAGGACTGAAATGGCAAGGGACCAAAGTTGCTGGGGACCGAATTGTCTCGGGACCGAAATGGCCAGGGACTGAAATGTCTCAGGACCGAAGTGGCGGGACCGAAATGTTGTGTACCCCTATGTACCTTAAGTTGGGAACTGCTGATTTATGCTAACATTGTTTGTTTAATCACTAGTTATTATTTAATTTACATTGACTTGCATTAGTAATGGGCGATTTCGATTTTTTAAATCGATTTTATCGATACTATGACCAACTCGATTTAATCGATACTTTAGAATTTTTAATAGATTCCTCTGAAGGTAATATAATTTTCATTTTCCTTCAAATGTTGAAGATAAAGTATTCAAATGTGCTAATCGCAAAATTTCTATTTCATACATGCTAAAACTTCCAGTTTCACTAACACGGTGTCAAAATTAAATGATAACTTATGTCCATCATGAGGATTCAATAAGCATAAGTTCATTGACGTATGTGCATTTTAAAACAAAATATTAGCACTTCGTTATCCAACAAATTGTTGAATTTAGACTCACACGCTCTTAGATGTCTACAATCAAAATTTGAAATTCAAAGAGCATAAAAGCGACACCTTTTGGGCTGTATACAAATCCTAATAAGGAACTATTTATGTAATAATGCAGCAGAATATGAAGGTTTATTAAATTCGATGCATTATTTTTGAAATAGGGCTATTACAAATATCGTAAAAAATGCAGCGCAGTCTATTACATAATTTACATGAAAACCTAATCAGGAACATCTTATGTCAACATCTTACAGAATATTAAGTTTGATGAAATTATGTACATTAATTCTTGAAATATTCTCACTAACATCATGAAAATCGTGAAAAAAAGTATTGAATTTAGGGTTTTGTACCGAAGAACATCCCTTTCCAGGAGCATTGAATGGTACACAAGGAAGATTTCAGATTTTTAAATGCTTTATGCAGAAAAGTCCAATCCCCGTCTCTCCCACACGTATACAGAAACCTAGAATGTCTTGAGAACCGCAAAAATCTCTCCCGAAGAAAAATGTCTGAATACAACACCCCTTAAAAAAGCAGCATAACAGCATAACCTGTTATGATTTTCACGATAGCCTAATCGGGAACAACTTATGACAATGTCTGACAGAGAATCAAATTTGATGAAATTCCGTTCATTTGTTCTTGAGATATGATCCTTAAAATCATATGTATCTTGAAAAATGGTTGAATTCAGGGGTATCCCGAAGAGGGACATCTCCATCCGAAAAAACTGAAATATCCCTCCAAAAGATTTGAGATTTTATGCTAATATACAAAACGTTCTAAAGTTCTCTGAAGTTTAGAATGTCTCTCTATGCAGCCACAGAAATCCCACCTGGAGAAAAATGTCTGGGTTCAACAATGCTGATAAACGCCGCATAGCAACGCCCCCTCTTGAGTGAGCCACATTGAAACCTAATAAGCAACAACTTATGGCAATGTTTAAGGGAGACCCGTAAGAAAAAACCCAAAATTTTTATTATTGATTTTAAAGTAATGAATTTTGGTGTACTATTTAAGAATCTTTTTGTAAGCAATAATTAGCAAAAAAATTCATTTTTTGTTAAAAAGTATATTTTTATGTCGATTTTTATGATTTTTTTTTGGTGGAAAAATACTTTTTAAAATTACTACTCCTCATACAATTTTCAATATTTTGGTATTACTAAAATTTCTTAAATAGTGTTATAGTATATGGAAACGATCTAGGGAGAGATATTTTTAATTTTCTATTTCAGTCAGCTAAAAAAAAAAAGAAATTATGCATGGTAAATTTTCTTAAATTCGTTATAATTTTCGTGTTTACCAATTTATATAAAATTTTCAGAAATAGTTTAAAAAAATATCTCTCCTTACTTTTGTTGCAAATTTAAGATTCTAAAAACATAAACACTTTGTTTCTAAACCATTTTACCACTGAGCCTTAGTACTTTGAACTTAGGCAAAATACGGAAAAAGTCATTTTCAGGAAAACACATTTTAAATGGCCGCTAGTCCTTTAAACTCTAGTGACTACAATTAAAAAAAAGCTCATTTTCTACCTGTTCCAAATGTCTCTGAGTTCTGAAATTTTGCATGGATATTTGCAAATATGTATTTTCTCGTTTTCTGAGATAAAATTTTTTTTTGAACTTTTGATGATTTTTAGCCGAAAATGGGGTTTGGGTCTCCCTTAACTGAATATAAAGTTTCAAGAAAATTGCATTAGTTCATGAGATAGCGATCTTGCAGTAATTAGGAAAGGCAGCGCCACCTGTTGAACGATTTTCAGCAAAATATGTCAGCGCCAATTTATACGAAAGTCTAACTAAATCTAAAGTTTAATCAGATTCCAAGCATTAGTTAATGAAATATAGCGCCCATAAAATTTTTGTCTGAAACAAACAAATAGGGACTGATCAAAGAATAACAGACTGACTGACAGACAATTTATAAAAATGTCAAATCGTATTCGAGACAGTCGAAGACTTCGAAAACGATAAATCCTACGAAAACTAGAAGTAGAAAGTTTTAATGAATCCAATACTTTCTTTTAGTAAAGAAAATAAAAAATAACAAGCTAGTGCAATTGGAAAAACCTCAAAAAACAAAAAAACTGCAAAACAGCATTTTTTGTTGGACAGACAGACAATTCAATATGTGGCGCTGCTATGCTGCATTATTCATGATTAACGCAATAGTGCTATCTCAAGAACTAATTCACCAAAAATTGATCAGGATCAATTTTTATTAGGTACCAGCTGAATCTGAATTTTGATGAAAATCCATGCATTTGTTCATGAAATAACATTTTATATATTCTCATAGTCTATACAGATATTGCGAAATCATGAAAAATGCAGCATATCAGCGCTACCTGTAGGGCAATTTACACGAAAAACTAAATAACACTAATCTTAAATCAGGGATTTACTGAGAATATATGTGAATTAGTTCTTGAGATAGCACTATTGTGTTAATCATGAATAATGCAGTATAGCAGCGCCACATATTGAGCGATTTCCACCAAACTGTAATCAGCATCAAATCACATCAAGAACTAATTGAATCTAAATTTTTATGAAATTCCGTGCATTAGTTCTTGAGATAGAGAGAGCTAAAGTGGAAACATGGGCATACGAAGCGAAAACTGCACCCGGCACATAGTTGCTATTCAGCCCCCCCCCCTCCCCATTAACTTTTTCTTTTGATAGGCCAGAAGTGACGTTGTAATAAAAATTCCGCACCCAGGACGATCACCCCCTTCCCTTTCGCATGGCACTGAGTGGAAATTGGGAAAAATGCAACGTAGCAGTGCCAGCTGAGAGGCGATATACACCAAAATGTGCACAACATCAATTCATATAAAGAATTAATTGAATCTGAAATTTGATGAAAATCCGTGCATTAGTTATTCAGATATAGCTATTGGGCATAAATCGCAAAGCATGTAGCATAGCAGCGTCACCTGTTAGTTGACATACACCAAAAATTAATCAGATTCAGTTTATATCAAAGTCAAACTAAATCTAAAGTTTTGTGAAATTCCATACATTTGTTCTTGAGATAGAGCGGTCAGAAACTTTTGTCACATACAGACTCACAGAGTGTCAGATATTTTCTAAAAACCATCAAATCGTGTTAAAGATCTTCTAAAATATATAAATCCATCAAAAACCGTAAGTCAAAATTTTTCACAAATGTAATATTTTCTATTTGTAAAGATAGAAAAGAAAGTAAAAATGTAAAATCGATTCTGCCCGTAAGATCGGCACAGCACAGAAATGGCAAATCGATTCACTATAGATTTCGATTTTGATCTTTAGATTTCGATTTTGATTTTAATCTTTAGATTTCGATTTCGATTTTATTTTGATATAAATTGAAATCGCATTAGAATTGTTATTTTTTTATTTACTACTTTAAATAGATCCACGTTTCATATTGAATCGATTTTTCTAATTTTATTGTTTTAATAGTGTAAAATTACGTATAAGGAAGGATTTTTTTTTTCCTTTCTAGGCTAAATGAGTGTTGAATGCAAGTATTTTTCACCATGACGGCTATCTGCGACTCCAGAGGAAGGCATGTTTTATACCTCTGCAAAAGAGGGGAAATCACAATTTGTGCGTTATAAAGCATAAAATCTCAAAACTTCTGGGGGAGGGGGGATCCCTGCGGGCCACCCCATGAATTCGACACTAGGTACAATCATTATATTTTTGTTTAAAAGCCCAGTTATTTGGATTATTAATTTATTATGTTTTATTTTTCATGCTTGTCCCTTCTAATCCCCCCCCCCCCCCCCCGCTTCCATGCCAATCTTAATTTACAGGACCTGTCGACGTATGTATGAAGTTTCAAAAATGACCATTTCTCGTTCTACTTTATTATAGATCCTCATTTTGAATCCTTGACCAAAGATACATATTAGATCGCCCTTCCACCCATTTGAGGCTTTCCTGCGCCGTGCCAGAAAGCATATTTTTTGTTTCTTCAGAAGAAACAAAAAATTGTTGTTGGGGGGGAGGGACTTGCACCCCTCTCAACATTCACCTTAAAATTTCGCTCATTTAATTTTCTACCATTTTTAACTTAAAAGTTTAAGCTACATGGCACCCCTGGGGCTGTGGACCCCCCCCCCCTATCTGTTATCTAATTTTGCTCATTTCTTCACCTCATCTCAATCTTTAAAAGGCTATAACAACTTTGCTTCTATGGCAGCTACAATAGTGACAAAAATTTTAGTATAGCTAACTTTTCCACGTCATTCTTTTTGCTGTTTCAGTTTTATGGCTTTTCCCAGAGGAACATTTTTTGGGGTGGGCAGGAGGGGCGTTTCTCATTTTTTGATGTAATATGTCTATTGAAAGCTTATGCTTCATACATTACAAGTCTAGCATTAAAAATTTCCTGTCATCATTTTGGGTCACATTATGGATCCATAATGGGTTAAAATTTAAATTTCTCAAACTTTTTCAGAAAAAAAAAAGAAAAAAAACAGTGGTATTTGTCAGCGAAACTGGGGTGTATATATATATATATATTATAAAGAAATAAAATTATTCACAATTGGTGAATAAATGTATTTTTTTTTTTTTCTTTAATCAAGTATTTTGGAAAAGATGCTTTATCTGAGAAACTCAAAAGTAGAAATATTTGCTTGTGGAGAAAATTCTGTTAAATTAGTTAAATTAGGTTATTGATTTTCAGAATGAACTAGATTAAGTTTTATAATGCAGATTCTTATAGTTTACAATATTGCCAAGTTTAGTAATGTAACAATAAGATGAAAATTTGTCTTAGTTTGTGTCATTGTCTGAGTGAAATGCTGTACAGTTGCAGCTTAAAAGTAAATATAAAGAGTGAGGTTTTTAATTATTTAGGCTAAGTAATGAACTAGGATAAAGGACGCTCTTTACAAACTAATGCATGTACCATATGTAGCAAATGTATTGTGCATCATCAGCTGCATTGTAGTTCTATTTCATTCTTGAATTGCTGGTAGATGGTATCTTATGATAATTTTTGTCAAATAATATGCAACGAGATAAGTGTTTGTTTCCCTGTCCCTTAGTTTAAAACAGTTCAGAACATTACACTAAGCTTGAAAAATAAGATTCTTGCATTGTTTAATCTTTTCTGCTTATAGTTATTTTTTTTTAATTAGCAGTCAAAAATATACTATTATTTTATCATCAGTCAAATAATATTAACTTTAATTTCTTAGTTGTCTTGTATGGAATGATGAAGATGGAATTACTGGAAACAGGCAAAATCGTAATCCGAACTCATCAGCTCATGCACATTCAAGTAATTATTTATTTCTTTGTAAATATAGAAATTTAAAAATAAATATTCAATCTTATTATTTAAAATGCAATTTTTTATAATGATCAGACAGGTTTTGTAATTAAACTAATTCATTGTTTTAGATCTTCTCTTCATTATAAGATAAAAATAGGAAAATATTAATCTCCTTTGCTTTTCTGATGAATAATAACTCTTGAGGAAGTTCTTCCAATGTAAAAAAAAAGTAGATTAAAAATCAAAATAAAATTGTTTGTTTACATTAGAAAAGGAAGGGAAAAAAACAGTTCATAAAGCTCCTCTTTTTTTGTTAACAAATCTAGCATTTTGCGAGTAGTTGATTTTAGTTATTTCCATTTAAAAAAGTGTGTGGGGTGGGGTTAAAGACTTTATTATGCATTGGAATCACTTTTAACATCTAAATGTTTATGGTTGTTGTATGTACCTAATATGTATGGTTAATATCTTGCTATTATTTTATTTACTTAACATTTCTTTCATCCCTTTCACTTTGTTAGTAAAAATAAGAAATATTTTTAACTCCCTTATTTTTCTTAAGTTTGCTTAGATATTATTTAAGCTTACTCTATTGTTATCCATAGTTTATATCTCGATAAGTTTAAATTATCATTATATAAACATTGTTTAATTTATTGCTTCACCCTTCTAATTTTTTTATGCATAATGTTTCTTTTGAACTGTTATACAGTGTGTGTCAAAAGTTTAAGCACAATAGCAATTTTAGAATAAAACTTCAAATATTCACTTTATTTCAATATCTGTCTTGAATATGTTAATATATATTTTAACACCGTATTCATTAAAATAACTTTTAAATTTTATTTCAAATCATAAAATTTAAGAATAGAGCGAAAATAACCGTGTCAAAAGTTTAAGCACAAAACCGTTTTTATGGAAATTTTACAATCTGACGTAAGTGAATGCGTACACAAACAATTTCTGGGTATAGCAGTCAGTTGTTGTTTTTGAGTTAGTACTAAACGCCTAAGTCGAATGAATTTTCAGGGGAGGAGGTGACAAAAATCTGGAGTATGAGAGCAAAATGTAAGTCTGTTTTTGAAAGTGCAAGTGCATTAAAAAGATCAAAACAAAGTATTCATCAAATTTTAGCTTGTGGTAATGATTTTAAACAGAAATTTCATTCAGGAAGGCTGCGAGTGACTAGTTTGCGTGAAGATAGCCGCATCAGAAATTTGGCTTCAACAGTAATTGCTCCCTTTTGCAAATAAAACATGCAGTTGGAGGACAATTATATTTAAAAAAAAAAAAAACTGTAACCAAAGAACATATGTCATTTGGTGAAAAGTGAATGAATGTCATATTCAGTAATTGGATAAAAAAAGAAAAAAATGGAACCTCAATAGCCCTGATAGGTTTAAGTACTATTGGCATGATCTCCGCAAAGAACCCAGGAGTGCATTTAGCTGACAACATAATGGTGCTTCTGTAATGGTATGGTGGGCTATTTCTTTCAATGATCAAACATCCCTAGCATTCATCAGTGGTCGTGAAAACTCTGAAAACTACAAAGAGATGCTTGCCAATCATTTGCTTCCTGTTGCCGAGGTTTTTTTTGGGGGGGGGGAGGGAGGGAGAAAAATAGTTATTTCAACATGATAATGCTTCAGGCCATACCTCAAACTCAACTTCATCGTGGATTAAGTTGAAAAAAGTGTCTATATTGAAATGGCCAGTAATTAGTCCTGATTTAAACCCTATAGAAAATATGTTTGGGATATTCTCATTAATGCAGTTTATCCAAATGGAAAGCAGTATTCTTCAGTTAAAGATTTGAAAGATGTCATTGAGAATGCTTGGTTTAAAATTGAACCAGAAACAATATAGAAACTCATTTTATCGATGGAAGATCATATATTTAAAGTAATTCAGCAGAAAGGAGCAATAATCATGTATTTTTTTTTTTTTTTTCTTCAGCTAAAGACTAAAATACTACTGTGCTTAAACTTTTGACATATTCATTCTTGTTGCTTTGAAAAATTTTATTATTTAAGATAAATTTTATAGCATAAATATGTTAACTATCTTTCTAAAACTACAATTTGTAGGTTATGTGAAAAGGAAAGTAACTTTCACTCATTAATAAAATTTTATTTTGAAAATTTCTGTTGTGCTTAAACTTTTGACATGCACTGTACAACTGCTATAAGGTATGCTTAAAATATGAGTAATATGTGTGCATTACTAAAATATAGTGATTCTATTGAGTAGAATTCTTTTCTAAAAAGGATACTATAATACACATTACTAAAATATAGTGATTCTATTGAGTAGAATTCTTTTCTAAAAAGGATACTATAATTTGCGACTTGTGCTTTAATCAGTTTACAAGTCAGAATACATTGCCATTATCATTATCTTTCTACACATGAAGGTTTTGCTATAGTACTCAGATGTGAAATTTAGTAACTTTTAAAATTCAATATTTGGCATTATTGAAAACGGCATAATCTTTAGATTTGAAATTTGTATTTAAAAAATATATATACAATTCATCTTTTTAACACAGCTTGTCTAATATTTGATGACAAATACTTTTCTAGCTGTTAAGTTTTTCAGTAACTTCAAATGTTATATTTTCTAAGATTAATCTGTGACAATGATTAGGGAAAAAGTCAATCATCAACAACACATGGCTTTTTATTAAAGCTGTCAATACAGATTTATTATCTAAATTCGTAGATGACTGTCTTTCATTTGATAAGTTCAATTGTCATAAAAGCAGGGGTCAGATTTGTCCTACACATATTTCTTATATATCCTATATTTATAAAATAACCTTCAAAAATGTCCTATATTGTCCTATAGCTATATTTCTCTAACTGCCCTATATTTCTCTACTTTCTCACATATCTGGTATTAATATCATCACCTGCTAGCATTTACAATTAATTGTTTGTATTGTTTTTTGGTGGTCACAGACCAGCAAATCACCAAGGATTCCGAATGCTGGATTGACAAAATTCTGTGATAGTTGCATAGATGAGATTAATGGGCATTGGGAAAAAAAATCACCAAATGGAGTGTGAAGGGTAAAGATTATTACCACATCCATTTTCCATCACCAACAGTGGTTATTCACAATTAACTCAGCCAATGGCACCAACTTTTGAAAAATATTGGATTGGCTCGAAAATATTGGGTTGGCTCAAAAATATTTTTGTGAAATGATGCAACCAGTTTATTTTTCTTAAAAGGGTTGACAGATGGTGTAAGATGAAAATTTTAAGTCATACTGGCATGTTTTAAAAAGGTTGCAATTTTATTAAATTATATTCTCATGCGTTTTTCCTTATAAAGACACTGATATTTACTGTAATGTTATGATATCATAAACATGAATACAAATCAAATTAGCAGAAAGTTAAACATGGAGCAAAACATTTCAGTTGGCGAACTAAAACACATGGTCATTGTCAAAACAAATTTTATTCTTGAGAAGAAACTAATAATGAAGTAAATAACTAGAACAATAAGAATTGGGTATGGTATGATCCAAAATTATTGGGTGGGGTTGGGCCCTGTGGGCCCATATAAATTGGTACCACTGAACGCAGCATGCCAAAACAATGAAGCATAAAGATAATTCAGAAGAACAAAGCGACTAGTCTCAATCTGACTTTGTGCAATCTACTGGCAGAAATGAGTTTGAATATCAGGGGGGGGGGGGGAGTGGATTGAGTATTTGGACTTTAAATGAGGAAGTGGTGTACTATTCCAAGATTCTATGGATAATTCACATGGTCCTAGTTATTTATTTCAGTCATCAGATGGAATACAAAATTTATTTTGTGAAATGTTTGCAGATTCCTCTTTGCCACAAAGTACTCAGTTAAGTTAAAAAAAAAAGTATCAAATGCCATATGTCATGACCTTTTCTCATATATTCTAAAGCAAATTAGTTATGATTTCAAGCAAGATTCCCCTTTTTTCGTTCTCATGGGCGATGAGACATTAAATGACCAGAACTTAAAACATTTAGACATTTTTGCTAGGTATTGGAGTGAGGAAACAGGTGGTATTGCCAAAAAATATATTGGAAGTGAGTTTTTGTTTAGTCATGTAACTACAACAGACATAGTAAATAGCATAATAAATGCTATGAAAATCACTAAATTGGAATTAAATTATTTGTTCATCCTAAGATCAGATGGTTCTAATGTAAATAAATCAGCTTTTAAAATTTTGGAAAGAGAAGTACAATCCATATGAAAATTTGAATTAGTATTGGAACCTTTACTTTATACATTGTTCACATTATATTTGGCAAGGGTGTCTATCACATGTGAGGCTTTCTCAAACATCAGATTTCTTTGAAACCTGATTTTCGAGGAAACTGATTATCACAGATTTCCGTGAAATTTAACATTGATGATTTGGAAAACGCACCAAGAAAACTTAAGTTTAAACAGTGGAAAAATTCATTATGTATTTTTTTATATTGTATCTTGATTTATTACCATTAATTAGTGAAAATTTATAAACTAACATAGATTATGTGCTAAAAAAGTATTCTATAGCAAAATATTACTAATAGCGTTATTTTTTAAATGTCCTATATTTTTCACAAAAAATGTCCTACATTTTTTTAATTGATCACTTCTACCCCTGTAAAAGCATTGAAAATAGCCTTAATCAGCAAAGTATATATATTTAACCTATGTAGAGAGATTGATTAGGTTTGGATAGTTTGGTTGGTGAACTGTTTTAATATTACTGCATTGCCAGTTCACAAGACTATCCTCAGAGATTTATTAATATTTTAATTTAAGCAAAGGTAAAAGTTTTTGATTTGTATTCTCTGTTTGATTCTGAGGGTGTTTCGATTGGGCATGGTGAGGCATAATAATCCAATTTACATTTATCTTTTAACATCGATATTTATGTATAACCGTGGTGCCTGTAAGTACCTAAAAAAATCTAAAAAAATTTAAAGATCTGATAAGAATTCTTTAAAATAAACAAGTAATATTTTATGATTCTTTCTTTTATGTGTATACTTATTCTCGAACCATTTTAACATATGTAATATTAAGTTTATCTAGTTAGTTCTCAGAAATATTTAAATAAGCTCTTGAAAAGTGCTTGAATTTTATTTGTTCTTAAGCATATGATCTATGTATTAGTTGATGTATATTAGAAAATATTGTTTTGATGTAATTTTTTTTGTTGAGATTTCATGGAATATATATATATTTTATTTATGTTTAAAATATTTGCTTTCAGCCAGTAGCAAAAATAACAATTGGTCTGTAAATAGTGCAGCTCATAGTTGCTCAAGTGCTCTCAATAAAAGAGAAGGCTGGGGTTCAAATCATTCATCACCTTGGTAATATAATTTATTATCATTTTTCTTAAGCTAATTACTATTTAAATTTTAAAAAGTTTATAATCAACATGACTGGAATTATTATCTCAATTTTTCCCAATTATAGTTATTTTTAAAATTTTAGTTTCTTGAGATAATTATGCAATTATCAAAAAAATTTACATTATGAAGTTTGTTTTTTTTATATAAGAAGAATTTGTATCATTCATTAACTTTCATGCCTGTTGTAAGCTAAATGATTAAATGAAACAATATTATTTTAGATTTTTATTCCCAATTTATTTTAATTTTTATTATGTGTTAAAAAGCTGGGTTTTCTCTTACATTACATGATAAAAAATGAGGGGATACAAATTGAAACTTTTGACTATGTAGAGCGACTGCACTTTTATTGGATTGATACCGTTAATACTGTATCATACTCAATAAACATGTGCATGCATGGTTTTTTCTGCTTACTTCATACTAATTATACTGCTCTTGAAACATATAAAATTTTGAATCATGCTTAATTAAGCAATATAGTGAGTACCACTAGCTAGTATTAGCAAAACCCTTAACACTTTAAACAGAATCGCAACTGTTCTTGAAGCAGATAAACTTTGTAATCATGCTTAATTAAGCAATACAGTTAGTACCATTAGCAACTATTAGCAAAACCCTTAACACTTTAAACAAAATTGCAACTGTTCTTGAAACAGATAAATTTTTGAATCATGCTTAATTAAGCAATACAATGAATACCACTAGAAACTACTAGCAAAACCCTTAACACTTTAAACAGAATTACAAGTTAATGACATACAATAAATTTGCTAGAAACAGTTTTATTCAGTATTTAATAAAAAAAAAAAAAAAAAAAAAATTATTTAAACATATTTTTATGATTAGTGGGATAGGTGAGAGCTCTCAAAACTGAAAATATACTTATTTGATGACTTTGTTTATTGACCAGTATTTATTTTCAAAATTTCAAGATGTTTAATATTTTCTGTATTTTCATATATTTGATATTTATTAATGAAATATTTGTGTATGATATTTTTTGATATCTTCAGTCCAAACAAATGTAAATAATTTTTTTAATTATCATTGGCTGGGCACAGCTTTTGTAAATAAAGAACTTTTCTTTGACATTGACTTTTCTATTCTTCCACCACTACCCTAAAAAAATAGATAAATTTAAAGTGTTCTGCTTAAAGGTATTTTTAAATTTAGAATTAATAATTAAACTGCACAACAGGTTAGAGATTAAGTGCTTTTGGGGAATTTATAAAGCAAGTTGTGTCTCTTTTCAATTAGTTGATCTTCAATTTTGTAATGTAAGTGAGAAAAAAAGGAAAAGACATTTAGAATATTGTTCTAAGTTTTCATGCTAAGTATAATATGTTTTAGTTTCTAATTATATTATGTCTGAAAAATATTTATAATAATCATTAAGTTGACTATTTTAAAAATATTCGATATATATTTAAAAATATCAGATATTTTGATATTTTTTAAACTATTGTGATATTTAGGAAACCTTGGTAGTCACCCTACATATTAAAATATTAGAAAGAGTTGTTTTATTCTGTGGATTTTTATGCTGTTTAGCAAATAAAGTACTAATGGTATTGACATGTTACTGTTATTCAAAAAATATCTGAAATTAAAATTATTGCAATTTCATTTTTTCTTTAAATTATTTTTAGTATGTTAAACTATTTTTGGATACAAGTTTACTTCTTAATAAAATAGTAATAAATCTAAGACTGAACATATGCATTGTATTTGAAATCCTCACAGAACTTATCATTTACCTGTCACAGAAGCTCAAAATAATTCTCTTAACTCTGAATTTGTTTAATGATGCCATATTGAATCAGAAATTAGATGATAGAAAGAAGCAACTGAAGAATTTAAATGATTAATGTACTAATTATAGTATTAGCAGAGAATAAAAAAATTAAACATCAGTAATTACACATTGAATTTTTCTAACTGGGTGAAAAATTGCTCACGCTAGACTTGAACCCAGGTCCTTTGTTTATATTGCCAATGTTTTACCATTTAAGCTATCTAGTCTGATAATTGACAAGTGTATTTCACAGATAACCTTATTGGTAATAATATCTGGTCTGCCATGTTGACAGTTCAAGAGAACAAATCACAGGTAAAAGAGCTCTATATAAATGATGGGTATGTAGATATACTATTAATTTTTTAACAATATCATTCTGATTGATAATGTTATCAATAAGTTCTTTTACCTGTGATTTATTCTGTTGAGCTGTCTATATATCAGACCTGATGTTATTATCTGTAAGGTAATCTATGCAAAATATGCTCATTGGTTGTCAGCCTAGGTTGCTTAAAGAGGCAAAGTAAACCAAGGATCATTGGCAAAGTAAACCAAGGATCTGGGTTCAAGTTCATTTTAGGCATATTTTCACTCAGTTGAAAAAATTAAAAAAAATATGTTAACATTACCAATAAATATTATTGAGTTAAAAAGATTTATAATACATCAGTATTGCATTTTTTAAAAATAATGCCGGGGGGGAGGGGGGAAGAAGTTTGGTTCATTATCATCCAGCGTCGTGCGAAAAGGGGGGGTGAAGGGGGCAGTTGCCCTGGACATGAAAATTTAGGGGGTGCCAAATTTATACTACCAACATCATTTTTGGCCTATCACACGAAAAAGTTGGGGGTGGGGAACGCCAAATAGCAACTTTGCTCCGAGTGTATTTTTCTCTTTGCACACCCATGTTATCATCATAATAAATGATTTTTGGTAACCATAGCAGCAACAATTTCCGTCATAATGCATCTGTTTTTCTTAATTTATGTGATGTTGATGAATACTTTTGAGTCTATAGTCTCAAAGACAGTGTCAGGATCTGATAGCACCTGTGCTAAAGAATGGAATTTCTACTATTTCTCTATTTGAATATTTCGTAGTGTATGGTTGTGTACAGAATTTCCAAGGTGACATTCCTTCTTTGTGGAAAGGGGAATTGCCAGATAATCCTTTTGCAGGTGGTGTGTTAGAGAAAGGAGATTGCTGAGAGGCATGTCCATCTGTCAGTGAAATATGCGGATGATGAACAGATTAGCAGCATGTCACTAAGCAAGAAAAGAATGGAGTATGTGTCCAATGAGGAAGCTCCAAAAGGGTTTATGTTGGGGAAAGCAGTGATTTGGAGAGGGCAAGTTTGTCTCAGACGATTCATTCGGTACCTAGGTTTCGGACCTAGAGGTTGCTCTGTGTGGAAGAGCATAAGCAGGGCGTTTTCTGGTGAGCAAAGGACACAGACGTCCTGGTGTTTAGTGCTCTGGGCTAAGAAGTGCAGGCCTAGTATACTTGTGTTGGGAGACTCAAGGTTGAGCTCCGATAAAGTGAATTTAACGTGTATTGAGTGTGAGGTGGAAAGTGTAATTGGAATAGTACACAGCCAATCTTTACTGTATCTAATTTAATGTTGAACCGGATCACCTATATCCGAGTTGTAATTGTATATATTTGTAAATAGCGTATTTAGTGTGTACATATATTCTTAATAAACTGATAATTCAGTTACTTAACAGCGTAAGTCTTCATTTACACAAACCTCACTGTGGGTGACCTTGTCGGACGTTCCTCTCAGTCCACACAACTTTGAAGAATGTCCGTGGTAGATATAGCTGCCACTACCGATATTACTAGGTGATATCGGTCACCCACTGTGAGGTTTGTGTAAATGAAGACTTACGCTGTCAGGTAACTGAATTATCAGTTTATTAAGAATATATGTACACACTAAATACGCTATTTACAAATATATACAATTACAACTCGGATATAGGTGATCCGGTTCAACATTAAATTAGATACAGTAAAGATTGGCTGTGTACTATTCCAATTACACTTTCCACCTCACACTCAATACACGTTAAATTCACTTTATCGGAGCTCAACCTTGAATCTCCCAACACAAGTATACTCGGCCTGCACTACTTGGCCCAGAGCGCTAAACACTAGGACGTCAGTGTCCTTTGCTCACCAGAAAACGCACCGCATATGCTCTTCCACACAGAGCAACCTCTAGGTCCGAAACCTAGGTACCGAATGCCTGATCTGAGGCAAACTTGCCCTTTCCAAATCACTGCTTTCCCCAACAAAAACCCCCTTGGAGCTTCCTCATTGGACACATACTCCATTCTTTTCTTGCTTAGTGACATGCTGCTAATCTGCTCATCATCCGCATACTTAACTGACAGATGGACATGCCTCTGAGCAATCTCCTTTCTCTAACACACCACCTGCAAAGGATTATCTGGCAATTCCCCTTTCCACAAAGTAGGAATGTCACCTTGGAAATTCTGTACACAACCATACAATACAACATATTCAAATAGAGAAATAGTAGAAATTCCATTCTTTAGCACAGGTGCTGTCAGATCCTGACAGACAGGGTTCTCATTGGCTTTTGAGCAACATTAGCGATTTGGCGAATATGAAATAAAAAACAGTTGCCAATGAAGAAAATGTTAGCAAAATAGATTTGATGTGAAACACTGAAAAATCTATCTTCAACCCCTTTTTGTATCTTTTTTATGTGTTCTAAAATACCATAATATTTTGTCATTGCTTAGAAAATAGAAATTGTACTATACGCTACAAAAATTATTAAGAATAAGTACATATCCTTGGTATCTAAATATTTTATTCTTTTAGCAGTAAACTGCTATGAGATTTTCACTACAATTGATAGAAAAAAAATTGATGGTTAGCCAGTTATACTTTGCAGTATAGTAAATGGCAAATTTAATGCCACATTTCAGCAAAACTTTTCTCGATTTAACGATTGATGTGAGTAACTTTGGTTATAATTTTACTGATGCATAGATGATAGTGAAAAACTTACAACAGAGAAACTCTTATTGTATAATCCTTTCAGTGTCTTTGGCTGTTGCTAAACTGAATTAGTGTTGAGTGAGTATCTCTATACATAATAATGTAAATGGCATGATGCAATTGAAGATAAGAAGCGACATTAATTGTAAAGTAATGTGGATAAGAACATCAACTGTAACTATACACAAAAGAGCAGAAATTAAGCACTCGCAATTTGGCAAGTTTGATTGTTCATATACTTGCCAAATGAAGCATTTTGCCACACTGGCAAGGGGCAGCGAGAACCCTGCTTAAAGATGAATATTTGTTTCATATTGGAGATTATGTGTTGTTGTACTCTGTGATGGAAAAGTGGTTTAGAGGAATTTTTTTGCAAGAAATTTGAATTTGTTAGGCATTATTTATTTTCCATGTTTTAGGATATTTATGAGTACTGGCATCTATTGTTTTAATTTAACAAATCAAACCTTTGTTTTCTCAAGGCTGTTTCTCAAAACTGTTTTAAACATGAAATTCCCAAAAATACCTTCACAAAGTCATTTTCATATGTAAAAATTCAAAATTTGCAGGCATAATTATTGAAATCATTTTTAATTTAATAGTGATTTTTGATAAATATAATGCATTTTGAATGTAAGCTGCTGTTCAGTTACACTTTTTCTGGCTTTCTTGCTTTGAAAGTTGGTGTTAGACCATAACTTTGATGCCATTTTCTGAAAAAAAATGACACAAATCATACCTTTATAGAAAAATGGAGACTATAAAATTTCATTGTATCTGAATATGAATACTTGCTAATTTGGCATATTTATAAGTTAAAATGATTTCATAAATGTGACAGAAAGTAGTCATTTTAGATTTGAGTTAAAAAAAAAAATTACAGCACAATACAAAGCTTCAAATCCAGGCATCTAAAATTTAGTATTAATCGAAATCTGTACATTTCCATAATCGGTATGATTTTATTTTTGTAGAAAAATTCTAGCAAAACTAAAAAAGCTAAAGCTTCAAGAACTGCAAACAACAAAATTTACTTTATTGGGCTTAGTCTGAAACAGAATTCCTTTTATGTATGTCAAAAAATCACCACAGAATGTGAAACAAATTCTAAAAATCACATAAAAAATTTCTGTACAAATTCTAAATAAATTTTATTCAAAAGAGGACATAACTTACTATGTTGGACTAAAAGATAAATACCAGATGGATAAATCACCTTGAAATTAAAATAAAATACTAAAAATTAACTGTGGTGGGCTAAAACATTGCAATCAGAATTCTTTTCCGAAAAAAACACGGGGACAAAATTTAGTATACTAGGCTAAATGTTTGAAATTTTATTTTTTTTTAATTTCCAAAAATTGGCATAGAACTAAAAAAATCTGTGAAAATTATGTAAATTCAGAAAAGTCTGAAGTTTGTCTGGAAGATTCATAATTTTGGACTTTATTGTCTTACTCTTTTAAATAATAAAGGTTTTTCCCAACACTCTTATTTATTGATTGATTACTTATCTATTGCAGCTCTTTGCCTCCCGTAAATAGCATTCCTAATTATTCACAGAAAAAATGGGAACAACTCCAGTCGTCATGGAATATATTGGGTGTGAAACCTATAGATTACTCTTCTTACCAAAAGCAAAACTAAGTGCTGAGAAAAAAAAATTTTTTTTCACTGTATATTATTATCTCATTTACATTTTGTTGCTAATTTTAAAAGTTTTATTTTATCTAGTTGGACTTATGTATTCTACCTCTGTTGTATATTATTACATAATATATGTTTTTAGTTCTGTAAAATTGTTAATCAAGAAGTTTTTATCTGCATCTGTAAGTCCAGGTTTATCAACCAATTTCCTTTGAAGAGGGTTGATATTAATGTAGTGATAAACAATTGAATATTTAATTTATTGGTGTTTTTTCTTTTTTTTTTAATCCGGTGTAATTTCTATTGATCAATCTTTATTTTTATGATTTTTAAAAGTTTATGATCTTATTTTTATTCAAATTTAATTTTAGATAGTAGTTTAACTATTGGACTATTTTTAGATATAAACTTTATTTATTGTGGCAATTTAGAGGAATATAAATGAATCTACTTATTCAAATGATTCACTAATTAATCAGAATGTGATAAACATTTTCTTGCTTGAAAAAAATTTTAATACTATGAAAATTCTATTATTTCTAAAATTTTATTATTAATTTAATTTCATTCCATTTATATAGAATTATCTTATCATACTATGCATTATTGTGTTGTAAATAAGTATAAATTTATCAATAGATTATTTCTTAAATGAAAGTTAAATACCTTTATTAAATCATTAAACAAAATTTATTTTTTAATTTTTGTGTGATCTTTAGTATGTAAGCAAACAAGAAAATAAAAAGAGTACTTGCTCACAAAATTAAAAAAAAAAAAAAATATATATATATATATATATATATATATATATATATATAGAACATAAATACTATAATTTTATTACAGAATCACTGATGTCAGTTGCGCTTTGCATAAATGGTCAAGCATCAAAGCAGCACTCATGTTATTAGAATTGTAGAATAGTTATGATTGTACATTTGTATATGATATAAAATTATTAAATTATGAATCATATCTATTATTAATCAGAATTGAAAAGAGATCAAATTAGGGATATTTTGTTGAAATGGAAGTTCTGTATAAAAATCAAAATGCTTCCATTTCAAATCCTGGTCAATCATAGCATGAAATACTACTTACGACAACAATATGAGAAATCGTAAATTATTTTTTAAATATTTGAGGAATTATAATCTACTTACAATTTTATTTTTACTGCAAGGTTTGTTTCTTTATTATTTTCTAAAAGGCCATCAAGTAGTATTAATTTAAAAATTCTTTTGTCACATGATTAATTCTTTAGTTAAATCAATGCAACTCCCATTTAAGATTTTTTCCTGTATACTTTCACCTGCACTTTCATCTTCAGTGTCATAATTTTTTGAGGATGTATAGAGCTATTCAGACATAAATCAATATAAAATAGCATTTTTATTAATTGATTTTCTAATAAACAATTCTGAGCTGTATTATTATTTATTGCTTTAATTTTTATACCGATTCGAGCAACTTTGTAAGTAGTATTGTTTACAATGTAACACTTGCTGAACAATCCTGAATAACAATGAAAAAAATATATATAAATAAAAGTTCATGAACTATTGTCGATTTAAAATTTCAGAGTATAATTTGTTTCTAAAGTACCTTGCATATTCTTCTAATTTAATTATATTTGATATTACTTACTTAAATAAACTTAAAAAAATATATTTTTTTATATTTAATTGCTTTAAAATTAGTTTAGCTATTCAGGTGGTTGAAGAAGTTCTTTTAAGAAAAATCATATTTTTATACAACTGTTGTGTACCTTTGTTTTGCAAATGGTCATAATACCTTAACCTGAAAAGGGTAGTTTTTTTTTTTTTCCCAATTTTTATTTCCATAATTGTATGATTACACTCAAATTTCGATTGTTTTTAAATTGAAGAAAACACCTTAGCTTTAATCACTTTCTTAATCTCTTGTATATTCACAGAAGAGAAAAGCAGTTTTTCAAATGCTTATTATTGATACTAAATGGGGTACCAGAAATTCTTCTCAGGTTAATGGGAAAAAATTTTAAAAATATAATACAGTAGACTTCTTCAAATTGGCAATCCTAAAATCTGCAAGCACTTAAAATCCTCACATCATCACAGATGTAAACAGTGAAGCATTCAATTCAGATGTAGTGCAAATTATTGCGCTGCTTTTTACTTAAGATCAACAAGAGAATTCACTTGCAAACTGAGGTGTAAATCTTTCATTTTTCATACTTATCATTAGAAACTTCGTTTTACAAAAACATAACTATAAACTAAATGTTGTTTTAAGAATTCATTCAAAGAGAAAAATAAAAATTTTATGTATAGTAATTAGTTTTATGAAATGTTTTTTTTTTTTTTTTTCCTTTCAAAATCAAAATGACTGAAAACGGTAGAAAAGTGAATGTACTTTTTTTATTGTATTTATGTTCTTTAGGTAATTTTTTTAATTAAGAATTTTATTCAATATGCTAAAATAAATAAATAAATAAATGATGCACTCATAAGTTCTGGAATTTTTTATAATGTCAATTAATGGTGCTAAGAAAATTCCATTAATTGTGTTATAAATTGTCCTGATAAGACTTTGAACTAACATTAACAAGGTCATTTAATTTCTGAAAATTTTTTATTATAGTCTTATCTAATGGTAATGGTATCATTATGAAAAAATATTGAATTGTACAAATTCAGTGTTGGATGCACTGCAAATGAAGTTTAAAGGTAAAAAAAGCTAAAGAAATCATTGTTTGATGTATATATTTTTTAGATTTTTGTTTAAAGAAATTTTTACATTCAGTTCATTTTTTTCATTTCTTAAACACACAGTCAATTTTAAATTCATGTCGAATGGTACTTTATTATTAGTTTTGACAACCTATTGCATAATATTTAGACATTTGAAATCTTGTAGCTATTGCCTCTTGTATGTTGTAATCTGTTTTTACATGCATTTTTATTACTCTTTGTTATGGCATTTCATAATTTTTATACAAATTAGACTTTAAGAGCTTTTTAAGTATATTTTGCAATGAGTATTGAATAGTGAATAGAATTAATAGAATTATTAATTTGTCTTTTTTCTGTGATTGATTTTTTTTCCTTTTTGGTCTAATAGATATTAACTACTTAATTTAATGGCAATAATATCTGTGCATAATGTAATCACCTGATCAAGTTTTTGTTTTTCTATAGAAAATGCGTTATTTACTTTTCACAATAACATTCTGCTTCAAATGAAAGATGTGTTCCTTTTTTTTATTGTTATTCAAATTAATTCTTTAAAAATTACTTAAAAAAGAAAAATGATTTAGGAGTGGAGTTCAATTTAATTGAAAGCAAAGTTTGTGTATGAAATGTCAATTTTCCACTAACATTGTTGAGTTGATGGTATCTCAGAAATCTTCTGTGATATACCATGGACAATAAGTCATTTTTATTATATGATAAACACAAAATTTAATGATTATGTGGAAAGATACTTTTAACATTTCAAAAACATTTGAAAAATGAAGAAATATTTCACATAAGTTATTATTTTTAAATTAAACAAACTAAATTTATTTAATGGATGTTAAATGTGAACTTTATATATTTTTTTAGTTTGTTATATTGGGTAAAATAGATATTATCTTTATAACTGTTGCATAATGTATAATATAATAACTTGTCATGTAATATTATCTTTATAAATATTGTATAATGTGCCATCCTTATTATATCATACAAAATTTAATAATTATGTGGAAAGATACACTTAACATTTCCAATGCAATGGTAAAATGAAATATTACACATAAGTTATCCCTTTTAAACCTCACAAACTAAGCATAATTAGTAGAGCTTAAATGTGAACTTTATAAAATTTTCTTTACACATTATTATACTGGGCAAATTAATATTATCTTTCTACTTTGACACCCAATATAATATCAAACAAGATAGACATATTTTGTTTCTTGTACATGTAACAGCAACATATAAAGTTTTATTTCTAATGTGTTATTGTGAGTTTTAGTTTTAAATAGTCCAAGTGATAATCCAGTTCCTTCCAAGCATGTCTCAAACTATCTATGTGAATGCTTGGTTTTTTTATTATTTTTCTTGGTTTCAAATTGTAGTTGTTAGCTACCAAAGTACAATGCATATGCTCATTAAATTATCTCACAGGGGGGAAAAAATCACACATGTATAGCAATTTAACTGGCGAAGGCATATGACTGCAGCAACCAATCCATCGATCTGTGAATTTGTTTTTGTTTACAGATTTACAGGTCCTGGTTTACTTAAAAACAACTATGGCTACAAATAAGACTGTTTCTGTTACATGTACAAGCAACATAACTTTATCTTGTTTCTTTTCCGATTTTATCAAGTGTCAAATTGTAGAAAATTTCATTCTTTTTTTTTTTTGTTGTTGTTGTTGGTAGTGATTTCTGTAAAGCTTGGATTAATTTCATAATTTGTTTTATTTCATTGTTTTAGAAATTACGTATTAACCAGATATATTATTTAAATGTCATAATTCTATATTTTTAGTAGAAAGTTTGGAGATTGAAGTTTAAATCATTAAAGATTTTAGTATGTTTCAACGAGTTTTTTTAATTTTTTTTTATAGATTTTGTTGTTAACCCTTACTATATTTTATTATTTTTTACTTAGTATAATTATAATAAACTAACTTTATACTCTAATAAATGTAATAAATAACTATAATAAAATTTAATTATAATAAAAATGTATTTTATTATAATAAAATTTATGTATTTTATTTTTTTATTTACAAAACCTAACAATTATATCATTTTATTTTTTAATTTAATTCTAAATGTATTGAAATACATATAGATTTTTTTCAGATAATTACTTAAAATATCATTATTTGACTTCCATGCACTGTTAATAGATTAGTTTCTTATTCATGCATTTTATAGTAACTTCCTATAAAATCTATATATTTTATAGTTATACATTTTATAGAAACTTCCTAGAATGTTATAGCAGAAAAGAACTTGCTATTTTGGCTGGGTGTGGGCTCGAATATCAAAATATGTTAAAATCACCATTTATGGCTTTTTATTTAATAAAATATGATCAAAGATGACATTTATCTTTCATATTTTCTATATTTAATCAGAAAATATTATTAATGTTATCTAATTTTTTTAATATTTTTTGCTTAATTATTAATAATTTTTATGGCAAAATCTGCTATTTTTGGCTCAATCTGGACTCAAATGTTTAAATTATAGTTGCAAAGTTAGTTTAGAAAATATTATGTAGCATACTTCTTTTTTTTCATAATTAATGATACAATTATGATTCAGTTGGTTTTACATACTTTAATCTATACTGTAAATGAAATTGAGGTGTTTGAACATTTGCTATAACAATTAACAAAAAAAATAGCAAATAGTTAAATTATGAATCTTATATCATAGATTTTTGTACATTTTTACAACAATGTGGTTGTAAAAAATTTTCATTATTTTTTTATTATGTTTTTGGAATGTTTATTAAAATTATTTTTAACAATTTTCATGTAAATTCTTTCATATTTTTAAAAATTACCTATCTTTAGTCTTCTACCTGGAAATGATTCTGTAAACCATGTGTTTAATTTACATTCTTTATAGTTCATTTTGCAATATGTATTTCATGTGCATGTTTGGGTTTTTCATGTTATTTGTAGTTTTCTGTGATATAAAAGGTATATTGCCCCTAAAATTGCCTTTTTAATATAGTAATGTGATTTTCACTGTCATTCTGGTGGGAAAGTAAGGATTGTAAATTAAATTCCTTACCTTCATATTCACTGGCATATCCTACCTATTAATACTTACTTTATTTATAAATAAATTGTTATAATAATGATTAATAAAGTTTTGTAGATGATATTTTTCATTTTGTACTTTTTTTTTTCCTTCTTAACAGTTACTGTGAAATAACTTGGAGAGATCAATGTTTAGTTTTACACTAAATTCATTGCAGAACTGCTTTAGCAAAAGCATCATTGTATTATTTTTTTAAAGTAAATTTGTTTTATAATTTTAACCTGAAATAAAGTTTGGAGTTCATAGTTTTAACTTATGAACTCCAAACTTTAGTTCAGCACCTACACTAGTGCTACTTGACATTCCGTAAATTCAACTGCATATAACTTAGGCAATATACTGATACTGTGATATAACACATAATTCTTATAATAAATTTAATGAGGAATCAAAGTGTAATATTTATTTATTTTAAAATTTTTATTAAATTTCAAATAAAAGCATGTTTTTAAAAAGCTCCAGCAATTTAAATTTTTTTTTTTTTTTTTTTTTTTTTCAGTGCAAATTCACACTAGTTTGGCGTTTACAAGTTAAAGTTAATTTTTATTTTCATCATTTTTTTCCCTAGTACAGCAAATCAGGTCACTTCTAATACTAAGTGCTTTAAGACCATAGTGTCTTTTAGAGGATGCCTTTAAATTAATGGCCTAATTTTTATGTCATGAATAAAATAAATTCTAAGACGAAATTGACATCCACAGCTATATTTAATTAACATAGATTTTTCGTATCCATAAAGCAGTCATAAAACTGACGTTACAATAAATATTATAAACTTTGTGTTACTTACCCAGGCCCTGCATACAGTTGCAGGTTCCTTGATATGTTTTTAAATAAATAAGGGTTGTGACATACTTTAGTAATTTCAGAAAATGTTTCAAAATAAAGGACACTGATTTTGAAAGCTGACTCAACCTTATAGCTGACCAATAACTAATTCCCAAATTGTTAGTATTAGATGTAAACTTAAAAAGAAAAAATTTAAATGTTGTTTTTTGTGTTAAAAGTTATCTACATCAAAATAGTGATTTTAAAAAACTGGCACCATTCTGATACTTTTAATTTTATGACTAGCATTTACTGGCATTAAAATTTAGTGTCAGGATGCATCTTTAGTTCTGGAAAATGCTAATAATTCATAAAACTTTAAAATATATCAGTAATATTTTGTTGTAAAAAAATAATTTTTCAATTTATTTGTTAAAGCATGGAGAAGGTTTTTCCAAGTATAACTTTTAGGACTCGAGACCATATAAAACTTTTAATTGCTTTTACGAAAATAACTATTTTGATTTACAATGCTTCAAAATGATGAACAGCATTAAAACGTTTTTACAATTTGAAATGCACCTAAAACTAACAGTCTAAGAATTAGTTATTGGTCAGTGATAAGAGATCCTGCATATTTTAAAAAAATTAAAAGCTCTTATGCATAGATGTGCATATTAAACTTTTAAAAAGCAAATATTCTACTGTTATATGAGATTCTAAACTTTATCACCCAAGTGTGGCCTTACCTCAATGATCTTTTAGCATTGTGAATTCATCTTATTGATATTTCAAAACTGAAAACAATTTTTCTAAAATAATGTATTTAGATTTTTCTAAGTTAATGTATTTAGATTTTTTAAAGGTGATTTTTAACCACTTTACCAGCGACAGGTATAATATATTTAGATTTTTTAAAGGTGTTTTTTAACCACTTCACCAGCGAAAGGTATGGGGAAATAATGCTTTTATCCCTGATTTATCTTGGGGCAAATGGTGAAGTGGTTAAAAGTGTTTTAAAAGCTATGTTTCTTTACTAATTCATTTTTCCAAAAGAAGATTCTTTCCAAAGGTGCCTAGAGTTTGGAAGCCCTATTATATGCAATGAGTTTTATTTTCTTTGACAGGTACTTTATATTCAGATGGTACAAATAAAATAGAGAACTTGAGTGGAGGGGGAAAAAAAAACTTCTGTTAAATAATCTACTAAAATCTTGTTTTTGCATGACATCACTTCTGCTTTATAACCTCTTGGACGATCTGAGTATTGTGTGCCTTTTCTTTGGAAATGACTCAAGAAAGGTCATTTAGTATATCTGTTGGTCACTTTAAAACTATATATTGTCTATGATCATTATAACAATGCAAAATTATGAAATGTCCACTTCTGTCAAGTTTTAGATCAAAGAAGCATTCGAAGTTGAGTGCAAAAGGATTTCCTATATCTTTTAAAAGCTTTTTTAAAACATTGTACTTGAAGTCTTTGCTATTGTATAGTATTCACCTCTAAACTAGTGACAATGAATTTTTTTCCTATTTTATATTTTTGCATAGTACAATCAATCAATACTCTTTATTAAAATTTTCATTTCCAAAATTGCTGGGTAGGTGCTTAATTTTTCTTCAGAGAAAAGTGTTTGAAATCTAAAATCTCAAATTATTGTATTTTTTTTTTTTTTTCAAACAAATCTAGAGTTTATAAAGTTTGGTTTAGACCCATTGCCTTCTGTTATAAACATCCAGCTTGGTTATGTTCTGTGTTAAAATCAAGCACTTTTTTTTATGGTGGGGGGGAGGGGGAATTAACTAAAGAGTTCTGGAGGGGAAGGATAATGGCACTTTTTTTACCATTGAAAACACAAAAACTGTAATCTTCCTGGGGGAAGGGACATATCATTGCTCCAGAGTGGGGAATATCTCCTACGGGCCATCCCCTGAATTTAACACTGGTAAGAAAAATTCAAAATTGGACACAATGCTCGTTGTGAAAGGATTAAACCTAGACTTAGATGGAAACATAATATCCTCAACCTTTTGGAAATGCTTTGGTAACAACAACATTAGTGACACTGTGTATTGAAGTATTTAAAAATTATCATCAATGTAACTAATATCTTGGTTTTCACAAAGCATTTATGCTAGAAATTTTTAATAAGTATATCGATGGAAGTAAATCACTACAGCTTTTAAATATGATGCGCTTAAAGCGATTGTGCCAGTTGATCAATAATAATGTCATTTATTAACAATGCAAAATGTATCTAATGACATAGAGTATTCCTTTGTAAGCAATATTAATGTTCTTAATCTTTTTCTAATGACAATGATTGTGTCGAGAAACAATTTTTTCCAACTAAAGTGCTCACAAGAGGGCAAACTCAAATAATTATTACTTAAATATTAAAGTTGTCCACTTGCTTGTCTAATGGCTTTTTTGTAGGTATTTAAGAGTACATGAATGTATAACCTGTCCTGCGCAGAATTTACCTTGTACTATGATATGTGTAGTTATCGATTCCTTTTAAATATTAAACTTTGTGCAATTTTTACCCCTTTAGTAACTTTGCGACAAGTGTCTTGCAGTGTTGAATTCAGGTAATGGATTGGGGGGGGGGGGGGGGGGACATTCCCCTCCGAAGAAATGAGACATCCTCCCTGGAAGATTTAAGATTTTGTGTTTTCAATAATCAAAAAGTGAAATCCTTCCGAAACTCTTTAATGCCCCCTTTCCCTCGGAGTCACAGAAATAACTTCTGAAGAAAAATGTCTGAATTCAATGCTCAGTGTCTTATACAGAATTTTTAATCTTTTATCACTGGCTTTTCATAACAGGAATTTTTACCAAATTTAATAGAGAAAATGTCCTGATTAAAAATAAAAACTGGTGGGAATGATCTAGATGTCTGAGCACCTTATACCGCTCGTATACATTATGCTCTCCCCAAGGGGTTAAGAATACATTAATGTTTCAAAGAATAGAATTTCGGTGTCGCTGCTTCTGCATAAGTTTACGTACTTTTTTAAAACTAGCAAATTTTAACTAGTTTTAAAAAAGTAGAAAATTGAATTTAAAAAACTGATATACCTAGAGGTGGCGGGAGATGATGACGTTTCAATGTGACTGTTTGCGTTTAAAAAAATACATTAACTGCCAGAAAAACAAAACAAAACAAAAAAGATTAATGAAAATCCATAAAATAGATTGATGACAATAATGAATACAGACTTGTTAATGAATAATCCATATCATTACATAGGAATTGGAAAAATTTTATTGCAAAAAACATTTTTGTATAATAAATCTCGCCACATAAGTCACCAAACAAATACTCTAATTGAGAGATTAAAGTTACAGTATGTCACAGCAAACAAACTGATTTCTTGCTCTGGAAATGCCTTTATGACTACATAATAATAGGTCGCTTACATCTTCACTACTTCCAGTTCTGTCCTATTTTCTTTCTTTGTTTCGCTAGTTAAAAGACTAGAATTTCGACTAGATTCTAATAAAAATTAGAATATTATAGCATACACTAGCGAAAATATTTGTAAAGATATTTTGTATTGTCTAATTTTGTTTAAATTTATACCATTCGATTATCTGCAGGCATGAAGAAATAATAAAAAAATTTTAATTAATGGGAATTTGTTCAGTATTTTAATTGTAATAGAATGTGTTAAAAACCAAAAAATTTGTTGTGTGAGGCACTTAGGCTTTTCATTTTTTTGGCATTCTGTAATGTCAAAAGATGAAAAAAAAAAAAAAAAAAAAAAAAAAAAAAAAGAGAGGAAAGAAATTGATTATGCATATATTTTTTAAATTACCTATAATGTTGACATCATATATATAAATATATATATGTTATTTTTATAATAACTATTTATAATAATTTATGTTATTAAACAATAATCTTAAAATTTCAAGAAATAAATTTGTAAACAAAAAGATTTATCAATAAAGTAAAGTTTTACAATAAATAAGGAAAATAACCAGTTCAGGCTTCCTTGGTTACAAGGCATTTGCAAAAATACAGCAGAACCTCGATCAAGTGCATTTTAGTGATGTTATACTCTTTCGAACATAATAAAATTGATATGCATCATGAAATATGTACTAAAAGATACAATCTGTGATGCAAAGAATATTTGTTATTAATTTACAGGGCCATACAAAAGTATTCCATTGCATAATGATGTAGGGGAAACATTGTTTGGGGGCTATGTTTTAATTATATTAAACTATTTCACATTTTTAGGAAATTTATGTACGTTGCTAAGGTTTACTAATTATTTCCAGTATACTAGAAAACAAATAGTATTTGCAGGGACACACAAAAGATTTCGGGTACTTACTGTATCTGAAATACTGTATATTATTACACAAAGATTTGAATATTTTAAAAACTTACTTATCGTACGAACGCACCTCATTTGCTACGTTTGATGTATAGCTATCAACTTGTTATTTTAATAACAGAAGAGCAAATCAATTAGTTAAACATTAATAGAATTACAAATAAAAAGTTGAAGAAGGGTGTCAAAAATATTGAAGGAAAGTGTGACATCATTTTTGGACAGTCCTAACAGAATAAAAATGTTATTTTTCAAGATAAGTAAAAAAAGAATTTTCCACCTAAATTAGGAAAATAAAACTTTTTCTGATCGATGAGTACGATGATTACTTTTATTTCAGACTGTGAACTTATTCCCTTCACAATTTAAGAATTTTCCGCCTGCCTGAAGTTTTTTGTGGTCTCTAAAGCTAAATAGAGCCTCTTTCAAAGAATTCCTACTACGTGATTCTCTAGCCATTCACTAAGGGGGGGGGGGGGGTCGCACACATAAAAAGAACTCTGGAATATCTCAGCAATCATCAGGCACTCCTTAATACGTTCTTTTTTATAAACACCTGATAAGAATGCGAAGAATGCCTTATACATTACAATTGGGGTTGTGTAGTGTGTAACAAATAGGATCCCCATAAATTGTTACTTGGGAGCAGATTAACCTTTCAACTGATGGAGATCCTTTCGGAGGCCTCCCTTTTTTAAACCTAGTTCGGAACTTTAAAAAATAGATCATTAAAAAACGAGTTGGAATTTGCACGTCAAACAGTAAATGAGGTGCGTTCGTTTTAAAGATATTTAGAACTTGACGTAATAATATAGAGTACTTCGGATATAGTATAGTAGCCGAAATCTTATGTGCATTCCTGTAAATACTATCTGCTTTCTATTATTCAGGAAGTAAGTTGCTATAAACCTCAGCAACGTATATCAATTTCATAAAATGTGAAATAGTTTAATATAATTGAAATGCGCCTTAAACGATGTTTCCCCCGATACCATGCAATGGAGTACTTTTGTGTGGCCCTGTAAATTAATAACAAATATTTTTCGTACCACACATTGTACAGAATGTATGTTTCAGTATATATTGCATAGATGCATATCAATTTGATCATCTTCGAAAGAGCGTAACATCATTATAATGCACTTGAGACTATTTTTCCCATTGGCCGTAATATAACGGAATATTTTGGATTGTCCCTGTAATTAAACTATACGTCCGATTTTCATAAAATTCGAATCAACTGGATAAAATTATGCAAAAATTATACATTTTAAACGATTCGCTTCGGTAGTTTTCCTCTGTTATACGTGATTATAGTTGCTACTTATTTACATAATTACGAACTCCCCTAAACAGAACTTAAATCAATTTAGCGATTGCCACTTAGCATTATTATTTTGGTAAAAAATAAAACATGAAATAGGTTCTTTCAAGAGGGAAAAAAATGAAAACATGTGAGGCTTTGTTATTTAAATTGTGAAAATTTAATTCTGTTAACAAAACCTTAATGCGAATAAAACCCATAATCTTAATATTAATTTGTAGATAATTTTCTTTATTTAAAAATCTGTTTAAAAATTAATACCAGATTGTAAGATTTCCATATTTGTATTTTTTGTTACTTAATTTAATAATTCTTGGAAATATTTTGCCAAAAAGGAAAAAAAAAAAAAAAAAAAAAAAGTTGTAACTAAGCATTTATCAAATCGGTTTTAATGAATTTTATAAATTTCGTGTTGCAATTATATAAATTTTCTGGTTTATCTTCAGATATTACGAAGATAATATTGAAGTAGTTTCAAATTCTTAATTCATAATTTAAAACATAAAAGATCAAAATATCAATCGTCATAAATCAATAATGGGGAATATAAACCTACAAACCAATATTTTACACGAAGCACCAAAAAAGGTGAATGAACTTATAAATACATCGTAAAATACGAAGATGACATACGTTTCTGGTCAAAAATTCACCTGTCTTTTATAAGGGGAAATAAGTAGCTTGATTGCAAGGAAAGCACGACCACGCGTTATATGTGAGATAATGCATATTGCAAGAAGACTAAACTTGCGGCAGATATTAGATCTAGAGAACAAACAGACCAGAATCAAAAGGGAGACAAATCAAGATTGCACCGAGGGAAAAACATAAGGATAGAGAATAAAATAAAAAAGAATATTACCCAGTTATACTGATGGCATTGAGCTCACAGGCTACGCATAGTAATTGTACATTACAGCCTTATATTTTCAAGGGTTAATTCCGTTGGAAAAAAATAAGAAAGGGAAACAGCTCTCTCCTTTCCTCTTTTTTATACTTAATCATTAAACCTCCTAAACTATCAAGAACATGCTTTATCATATAAAAAATCTATATCCAAAATTCAGAGCAAATCGCATAATTCTTAATAAAAACCCATTTAACATTTATATAATTTAAGAGGAGCTATTCCCCTCTTTTATACTTAACCATTAAACTTCCAAAATATTCAGAGATTTGAACGAAATCTGACAATTTTGCTTGAAAAACACTTTTATATCAATTTTGGGGAGGGGCATTAGAACCCCGTTCCCCCTGTTTATACTTATTCCATGAACACCTAATAATAGTCACGAAATTGCCTCATCAAAATGATCCTATATCTAAATTTTTGAACGAAAACTGTTAATTCTGCATGAAAAACCCATTAAATCAATTAAGGGGAGGGGCATGAGCCCCCCGTTCCCCCTCTTATACATTTCGAATGAACACCAAAAACTAATCAGGGAAGCGCCTTATCAGGATATACCTATATACAAAATTTCAAGTGGATTCGATATTTTTATCATGAGTTATCGCGGTACGCACGAACGTACATACAGAACGGGCGGACACATAAGCTCTCAGGCTATGATAGCCTGTGAGCTAAAAAGATTGGGAGTTGAGAAATGATGCACACAGCGATACAAATTATAAATAATAATCAATGATAACAAATAGAATGTTATAAAAGTGTAAAATTTTTTAGCAGTAAAATTCAATGTGAAAAATTCAATAAATTGAAATTAAAATAAGAGCTAGAAACCAAATATCAGAGTGTTTCTATCTGCCTGAATTAATTCTTTTTTAAAGTCTGTGAAATTGATTTGGAAACACTTACAAATTTCAGGAAAGTACATAATATTAATCATAGCAAAATATAAATGGATACAAAAAAATTTTATGCTTTTGTACATGATTATAAAAATCATTGTGTAAACATCAGTGTCAGTACAAAGTGTATCAAATATCAAACAATTTCATAAGCACTACAATTCTTTTTTCGAAGCATTGTATGAGTTTTTTTCCTTGTTTGATTTTTGTGACCCAAATTTATTTTCCAAATTTATTTATTTTTAAATCAGTAAAGTATATTTGTGATACTGAAATCATAATCTGATTTTAAAAGGAAATATATGAAAACTATAATAACATTTTGTTTTATCATTTTCCTGCTGCTAGTGTGTAATAAATATGAAATTCTTTTTATGAATAATCTAAGTAAATCGTAAGAATTAAACGAACTAAAACACCTACAGATAATCAAATGTTGTTTAAAAAATAACTAAGAAATTAACCTGAATGTTTTGTTAATAAACAAATAATTATTTGATGTCAAAATCTATTTTCTATCCAACTGATGGTTAAATACTAATAGCGAGCTTAATTCATAAGAAAATAGGCTTTACTCTCAACAAGCACACATGTTTCCGTAAACAAATTACAAGCACTTGGAGTTCTTGAAAAAATCAAATGCACTTACATAGAAAAGGCAATAATTATTATCATTCCTCTTTACAGTTTTTAATATTATAAAAAGAAGTTATTGATACAAAATTTTATGCACAGAATAGATTTATTATTTAGATACTTTCTTGTTAAAGTTTTTTTCAGAGAAGACGGAATTTTGCCAAGGCAAGTCGCAAATAAATGGTTTACAATCTCGAACTTACAATCAATTCAACTTAATTTATTTGTATCCCTCTGAATAATAATAATGAAAAAGGTTTCATTTTACCAAGTAACAATCTTTGATTTAAAATTGCCTTTAATTTTATTTTTACTGTCGCATGGTTCATGCCCATTAACAAATTGCAGACTAGTAACTTTGCCTAATGGGCTGATCGAATAAACATTTTTCGAATCAGAAATTTTATTTAGTAAATTGTAAAAGAAATCAAATTTAAACATATAAAATTAAGTCACATATTATTAAATAAAATTTTTGTTTCTGAATATGTTTAAATGAATACGCATTTTAAACACAAAAATTCTCGTTATTAGTCCACAAGGTGTTAATAAAAAATGTAAAAACTCATAATAATTGCAATAGAAATTATGAGCAAGAAATTACGTAATATAACTATAGCCATGGTTACTACCTGCCTTGGAAAAATTTCGTAGAAACCAAGAAAGTACCATGTGATTTCAAAAATGTTTAAATTCCTGTCTAAAATCATATGAATATTAATTTTATTAACAATTTTAAACAATTTTGTATTTAGTATTATTGTAGTACAGATTTTTGTAATATTAGCAAAATATTTTTGATATGAAAATGCGTTTAATATTTATACTCATTAAGTTTAAGTCTAAAATATTGAAAAAATGACTTCAAAATTTATTTTGCTCTTGAATCATTATATTGAGTACATAATTTCAATAAAGAAAACAACAATTGCATAGATAATTCATTGACATATTGTTTAGATTTTTTTAATGTGATTTATATTCATATATTTTATGCAAATTTTAACATTCTAAATGTTTCTAACTCAAAAATATTTGTCTAGATTAGATGTAATTGTTATAAGTGGAATGAAAAACATAATAGCGAAACATGTTATTCCATAATTTGTCAGTATGTCAAGAATTTTTGCAACTCATTTCATTCATGTAAGCTGATTTAACATTCTTAGATCAAATTTATGTATTCTGGTCTCCTGTTTTACAGTTAACTGGATTCATTTTATTATTCTTATAAGAGAGAGATTTATTTATTTATTTTGAGCAGCGGCCAAACAATTTTTTACTTAGTTTATGACCTTTTAGTATTTATTTATTTGCTTTGAATAATGTATATAGTTATTACTTTTTTTTTTATAAACATCTTTAAAAAAATCTCATTCTAACATTTGTATAAACAAAATATGCAAATCAGGACATTCATTTATTGATATTGTTTGTTTCTCATTGATTTAATTGCATCTCTCAAAAACTTTTTAATTTTTTTACTCAATATTTAATTAATTTAACTATAAAAAGAATAAATTTATTACATCGAAAATGTATTTTAATTATTTTGAGAAGATTAAAATCTACTATTAACTATTTCATGTTTAGATTTATAATAAAAGTTGTAATAAACACCAGTCCATGTACTGTGATTATTTTTTTTTTTTTTTTTTTTTTTTTTTTTTTTAATTTTCTATTCGAATATACTAAAAGGTGTATGGAAACAACAATAGATCATTTCATTAAATTTGCTTTATGCTTATTGAGTTTTGTTGCCACAAAAGTATTATAAAAAATATTTAAATTTAAATGAGATAAAAATCATCTGATAACGAATATTAACTTTTACCATGATGTATTATTTGTTACTTCAGTGCAAATTACACACGCAGTGATTTATTTTAATATTTTAAAAAAATTAAGTTTTAATATTAAATTGCATTAGTTTTTCATCACTTTATTTCCAGAACTGAGTATAGAAATATTTGAGACGATATGAATATATAGTTATTTGAAAACTTTAGTGTTAATAGTAAAGCAATTAGAATGTATATTTTAAATACAGTATGGAGCTTTTACTTGAAATACCGTAGCAATGCTGATAGCATTCCCTTTTTTTTACAGGACAAAGTTCCAGTACTTGTACTTTTACAAATAGGCTTTACTTTTACTTTCTATCAGATAATAGAAGCCGTGTGACATAATACATAAAAGCCCCATTACATACAAGGAAAAAATATTTGACATAGAATATTTGACATAGAAAAGCAGACTAGTTCATAGTGCAACATATAATTTTCGTTGAATTTCGTAAAAATATATAATTTCAATATATTAGATTTAAAAATATTATAAATATCCTGTTTCACGCAACACACTTTTTACAAATGTGCATAAGTATTATACAAACATACAATAACTGAAACAAACTTCAAATATTTTAGTCCAAAGAAGAATTTTTTTTGCTGACATAAATATTTTTTTTCTCCTACATGTATCACACAAAAATTCAACTCTGTTTTTAACAATGATATAAGTCAATGTAAATATAGACAACACTTTAAACACACATTCTACTAATATTCATATATATATGTATTATATATAAATAGTTGCTTATCACAGAATAACATAGTTATATAACTTTAATATTGACAAAGATAAAATTGAAGGCTTTTGGTTTGTACACATATTTCGCACTTGAATCACACAAAATATATATAACTGATGCAGTGCTGCCATTTAATTAACATTGAGAGTTTTTTGGCAATAACAATTTCATCTTCCCTCTGTTCATTGACTTTATTCAAACATACAATCATATAAATAGATTTGTAAATTAAAATGAGTTGTAAATGTGATGTTTTGTAATACGTGTAATATCAAGAATAAATGCAAAATATATTGGCAAAAAACAGTTTTTAAGATTACATCATACATTTTTATAGAACTTTTACATTTCAAATAATACGTTATTAAATAGCATATAAATCACAATTTAACATGATAGTTATTTTTATTCGAGTAAAATGATTTTTAAGAGTAAAATATTCCCTGTAAAAAAATTCATACATTTTCATAAAATGTTTGGCATTTTAACTTATGTATGTTTGGATTAATATGTAAGGTGTATTTTTTTATTATCATTTTTAAAGTTTTAGCTAGATTATATTAGTTAATCCAGGTGCATTTAACGAATAATTAAGTAAAGATACCAACTACATAAATGTAATTTACAAACAATAAAGCTTATAGTTGAAGGTAGATCACATATATTATTATACAAGTTAGTATCAAGCAAAATTCAATGGGTGTTAATATTTAAAGATTCTTAAATTCCTTTAAAAATAAATGACATATCACTTTGAGTAATACTGATAAGTTTTTAATTAATAAAGGCGTTTGATATGATATTCCAGCTGTTTTTCCAGACGAAAACAGTTGAATGTTTTTAGATGATTTTTTACTTATAATCTTTTAGAAATTTTTAAAATGTCATTTGGTACTATTTAACCCTTCACTGCATTTGTGTTTTTTATGACATGCGCCAATAAATGCTGTGTATTTCACCATGTGCCACGCATTTGCACAATGTCCCATATCTGGAACAATCATATGGATTAAATGATATATATAATGCTAAATATTGCACATTTTGTTTTAGAACATGTAGAAGTGTAAACTAGGTATTAATAAAGAGATTTCTTTTCTATCTTTATTTATAAATTCTAAAACACAGCACACTGTAATAAAATAAAATAAAATAAAATAAAATAAAAACTTGAAATTAATGTGCAATATAATCGAGAACAAAAATAATAACTCTTCCGAGTTATTTATTATTCCAAACAGCGTGCTTTATCAAAAAAAAAAAAAAAAAAAAAAAAAAAAAAAATTCATTTTTTGAGATTTATGGAACCATTTATAAAGATGAGATTTCTTTTATTGCCATTAACTTTCGAAAACCTTCCCCAGTTTTTATAGTGAATTAATCAGTTTTTCAAATCGAAATGGATTAATAAAACTGTGAATGGATTTTTAGATGTATGAGATTTTACATTAAATATGATTTTTTTCCCTCTCGTGTATATCGAAAAATGGAGAAAATTCAAAAAACTCTCAATTTAAATATTAAAATAAATAAATAAATAAATAAATATAAACTTGAATGTTAAATCTTTGCACAAAAAAATTATTAAATACACCATAGAACAAATAATAATAATAATGAAACTTCTATTTAAATTAGCAAAAAAGCCTTTGTATTTTTCGAACAAACAAGTTATAAAAACATGAATAGGGAGAAAAAAAAACAGTTTAAAGTTTTCATTTGTCTCAGTAATTGCGCTGTATTTATCAACAAAATTTACAATATCTCACAATATAATTGTCGGATAAGGTAAAAATGAGATGTCAAAATATTCACAATTAAAGAAGCTTTCAGTTGATATAAAAAAAAAGAAAATCGATATTTTGACCAATTTCAAGGTATCGTGTTCCCTTAAAAGGCGACTCAAATATTAAAGGATATGCTACAAGTTAAAAATATACATTTTATTTAAAACTTCTTAGTACTTTCTTGTTGTATTCCCGAGCCCCTCACCAACGAATACTTTAATATTTTACTTTTATAACTAATAACAATTGCTCCTTATTTAGACAAGTATTGATTGGAATTAGTTATTAGATAATTATTAGCAATTAGTTATTAAAATATTGTCTAATGATAGGTTCGGGAAATATTACTCGAAAGTACTAGAACGCTTTAAATAAAATGTATATTTTAAACTTGTAACAATTTTTTTTATGATTTTAGTCTCCCTTTGCGTTTAAAACAGTGAGCTTTTTAAAGTTCATGCTGTATATTTTATGTTTGAATCAAGATGAAATATTGCGTTTCGTCTCATAATTTTATTTATTTATTTATTTTTTATTTTATTTTATTATTATTTTTTTTAATGCTGCAGTAAAGGTTTAAATATATTAAAAATGTCTTTTATCTGGTAGCATTCCTTTAAGAAAATATTTAAATTTTTTACAGTTTGAAATTTCGTGCCTGTTTAAATTATATAGAGATAGTTGAGTTTTTTCTTCCCTTTTTTTGGCACAATATACCAAGAGCAAATACAAATTCAAATGTGATTTTTTTTGGTCTGTAAGACAGCAGCACTGCTAATGAAACAGTTAATAATAACTTCATATGAACACGAAATAAAAAAAAAATGACTTATAATTGGCACTGTACTCAAACACAACATTTCGATGTTTAAATATTTCCTTAAACTTTTTTGACAACACTTAAAATTCAACATATTAAATCAATATACCAACTAATAGCATTCGATGTGCACAGTTGCTATAGCACTATACATTTATAGAATAAGTAATTTTATAAAATCGTTCAAAATAAGTATATGAAGAGTATTCCTGTTACGTCACAATTGGTAAAATTGGCGGTTTCTATAGCCTTGAACGGAAAAGAAGAATGGAGCCCATTTCATTATGGATTACGAGCTGGAAACAAATGCTGAATTACCTTTAGTATTATATTATTTTGAGTGTAAACGAAATTCTTTGCAATCATTTGCTTGCGGTAAATACGATTAATAGTATTCGTGTGACTTCACAATTGGTAAAATGAAGATTTTTATAGCCTCGAACCAAAAGAAAGAATACTGTTCATTGTGAAAAGTACCATTTACTCTTCGTTTACATTTTTAAAAGTATGAGGCAAAACCAATTGAATTTCGACGAAAGGAAATTTTTAAGGAAAAACAGTTACATTTATTAATAATTAACCTACAAAATTAACTGTAATAAAAAAAATCCATCGAACATTGGTTAGTCTGACTCTTAAAACTAATATTACTTTCATCTAAGTTACCAAAACAATACTTCCTTAAACGTTAACTATTCCAAGTTTTTGAGAAATTAAGCTTTATTCGCATTCGTAATTATTAAAATATAATCAAGATAAATAAATATGATGAAATTATAAATAGAGGCTTTTGTGATATGTATATGGAATGAAAAATCAGCAAAAATTATTTTGCTCTGGCTCTGACGCATTCATAGAATTTATTTCTGTATCAAATTTAGACCTTATACCATTTTTATCATCTCAAAATTTACATATACACCTCTCACATCCTTATTCATCATTTTAATAATATTTTAGACACGCAATATTTTATTACGAAAAAATTTTCTAAACTTAAAGTTACGTTTGTCAGCTACAACTTTGCTTATAGACATTCGAACTCTTGACTTGAGGTTTTAATCTCAATACCAGTGAGTAAAACTTCCAGAAATTTATGCTTTTTCAAACGTATCTGTGGTAAAATATATTTAGTTTTATCAAAGAAAATGTTACTTTTCTATTAAATATGGTGACAGTTTCTGCCATTTTAATGAAGCATTTTGTTTAGCATCTTATGAGTATCAACGAAACTGAAAAATATCGTCATGTAACAGTTGTATGAGGTAAATGCGTGCTTTTAAAGCATGCCGTCATTAAAATTGTTCAATTTTTATAAAATTATTTTTAATTACAATGAGAAAATGTCATGAATAAAGATATAATCAATCAAAATAAATAAACTTATTTTCTAATTTCTCTGCAAGAATGGAAATTATCTAAGTGCTATCATTTTAAAAAAAATTCACAAAAAATTGCAAATTAAAAATAAAATATAAAAATAGAAATAAATTAAAAAATAGCTTCTTAGTACGGACACGTAAATAACTATCAAAATAGATTCAGTAGAAAGCTCATGGCACTTTAAAAAATCCGTTACATTTACGGCAAAAACTGCTCGCAGCGATGTTGTCAGTAGCTTTTGCCGTAAAAATTGCAGTAAAATTAGATGTAAAATAAAATTTACTTGTAATTTTACTACAAT
Source organism: Maratus speculifer (assembly GCA_964019185.1). Lineage (NCBI taxonomy): Eukaryota > Metazoa > Arthropoda > Arachnida > Araneae > Salticidae > Maratus > Maratus speculifer. Next base: position 34,993,369 of record OZ025300.1, on the reverse strand, counting down.
TTTTACTGCTCAAACTGCTGGCAACATTGCTACCAGCAATTTTTGCCGTAAATTTAACGTTTTTTTTTACAGTGGGTTGATGGCTAAAAAAATAACATTGTCTTTTAAATACATAAATTAGGTAGAAAATGCAAAAAAAACCACAAATTTTCTTACTAGTTTTTGTTAAAGATCTTCAGTTAGTTTTTGAAAATACATTCTTGAAGTCGACAAAACCATATCTTTTAGAATGGAAAGTTTGTTAATCAATAAAAGTTTATATTTAGAATGAAAACAAAACAAAACAACAAAAAAAGTTTTTATTACGCGCAGTAAATGAAGAAAACATTATATATTTTCGTAAAAATGCCTGAGAACGTATAAAGAAAAAAGTTTCTGCTTTAATTTTCTTACAAATTCTTACTTGATACTTTAAAGACTCTTTCGAAAAGTTCTTTTGTAAATAAATCCCCTGGGGATGATGTAAAGCTTCAATGCGCGATTTAACGAGTAATAAAACTAACATTATGTTCCAAAGAAAAAGAATTAATTTAAGAGAGAAAAAAAAATTGAACGGAAACTTTTGTTTTGTAATAAATTAGAATGTATTCATTAAAACATACAAACTTGGTCAGTGGTACACATAAACAAGAATTTTTATATGAACTTTTAATATTAAATTAATCATAAAAACATAAAATATGTGTTTCAAGCAGCTAAGGCCGTAGCTAAAAAAATATTTCGGATGGAGATTTAAGGTCCAAAATTTTATTGTCTAATCCAATGATTGTTTTTTATTAACTCTTAATTAATAAGTATCTCATTAAGTTTTATTCTGATTTCAGATGATTTAATTGAAATAATCATATGAAAAAATTTAAGCTTTTATATTACAAAATAATTACAGTATCATCTAAATTCTTCTGCAATGATTTATTGACGTTACTATGAACCAAATTAATGTTTGAAATTTATAGAAATGTTTTCAAATGTTTGACATAATTCAATTGGCATTATAAATCTTTACAATTTTTATGTTAATTCGTGCCCTTCCGGTAAAGTATTTCGATGGAAAGGAAAAATAAATAAAATAAATTTGAAATTTTTACTAGTTCGAAAATTATTCGGGATCTACTAGAGTTTTTAATTAAAAACGATTTTCATCTACTGTATACGTTTGGAAGTATATAAGAAATTTTTATCTTGAGCAGCAAGATATAGTATTTTTAAAAAATGATAATTTCTTTTTATATATTTAAAATTACATATAATTGCTTTAATTTTACTTTAAACTGTCTAGCAAAAAGAAAAAGAGTCGGAATCGGCTGGTTTATTATTGACTGCGACTCCGACTCTTTTACTCATAATAGGGCCTGACTCAGATCCCGACTCCGCAGCCCTGCATTTTACAACCTGTGGTGTCTGTACGGGAGATGCCGAATGTAGTTCGTAGCGGGCATAGCCCCCTAATAATAATTTAAAAGAAACTTACATTTTTATATGGACTTATTCAATGTATAGCTTATTTGCTTACATTTTTTTTATAAAATAATTCTAATTATTATATTTACATATGCCTAACTTTTTTATAAGTGATATACGAAAATTCCTTTTTAAAAGGAAATATTAATAATGGTCATAGAAGTGAATGTTAATTTAAATGTTATCAATTTTTAAAAGATAAATTATGCGTAGAAATTTTTCTCTCTTTTTAAAATGTATGCATGCTATAGCAAAATGTGCTCAACTTTGCCGATACTGAAATTCACAACATAACATCTACTTTACAACAAAGCGTCATAAGCATTAAAATATGTTTCAAAGTAAACATTCAACAGTAACAACATAATTATACGTAACATCAAACAGTAATAAACACAGGAACATTCAACAGTCAAACCAGATCAAACTATATAAACGTCTAGATTAAACTCAACAGAAGATATGAATGATTATGATGATAACCCTTCCACAAATGTACATAATTATTTACATGTCCCGGTTAGTTGTTCCATTTGTTGTAACTACTGATATTTTATAAATATGAATTATGTACAGTAAATAATGCATTCATTCAACTTGAAATATTTTTGCTAGAATGATTCTTAATCTTCCATCTATCTGTTTATATTAACTGTAATTTAAATATTTTTCTGGCTTCTTGCCTATCGTAAGTTGTTTCTTTTTATTGTGAAATATTTGAAGACTTGTAGATTTTATTTTCAATTTCCTATATTTATAGTTTATTGTCTAAATTTATGAAATCGTAATTAGGAAATATAAGAAAAATAGCACAGGATTTTTTATTAACCGAAATTTTTAGATCTTTTTTTAGTTCCTATTCTAAATTGATTTTTTTTAATTGTGAAAACTTACAGACTAGCAGATTTTATTTAAATTCCCAGTAATTACAATCTATTTATTTATTTATTTATTTATTTATTTAAATTAAGAAGAATGTTAAACATAAAATAAAAAGTAAAATAATACTAAAAACAAGGTTTTTAAAAAGCATGGTTTTATTTATCATTAAAGTAAAATAAATAAAAAATTATTAAAATAAACATAAAGAAATAGTAGAATTTATTGCTGCTTTTCTTGTTTGTGTTTCATCGCCCCCCCCCAAAAAAAAAAATTATACAGAGAAACTTAATCCCTTCCGGACAAATGTCTTTTACAAAATTTTTTATCTTTTATTACCGATTTTTTAAAACAGAAATTTTTGCCTAATTTAATTGGGAAAATATCTTAATTAAATAATGCAAAATTTGCAACAAAAGGTAACTAATAGAAATAATCAACGGTTCCGAGCATCTTTATGCGGCACATATTCGTGTCGTTTGTGTCCAAATGTAAGATTTGTTAAGAATAATATGTGTATAGACTTTTCTTGAATGTAAAATTTAAACTTACTACCCTTTAAAGTTCATTACAGATTAGTCTAGGAAATAGAATGTCCACTATATAGTGTGTAAGATAAATATTGCAACGTTATTTATTTTTCATTTTGTAGCATTATTCTTAAGAACCTACACTAGTCAATCAAAAAGACCCTGATGATAATGTTAAGTCTATGGGGGCGTCCTTTTCAAATATCTCACTCAAATTTTAATATTTTTACATGATTTTTTTTTAATAATATAGCTGAGGACAATCTATAACTGGACTAGATTTTACTTTTTCGTTTTTAGTTATATATATACATTTTTTATATAAGTATAGTATCAATTTTAGTTCCATTTCAAACCGGGAAAAGTAAAGTAATTAAAAAAAAAAATCTGAAACCAAAATCGAAAAATTTAAAACTAGCCTTAAAATTAGCCGTCCTCGGCTATCCTGTGAAATAAAAAAAAGTTTAAAAACGTTAAAATTTGAGCGAGATATCTGAAAATAATGCCCCTATAGACTTAACATTATCATCCGGGTCTTTTTGAGAGACTAGGTGGGCTCTTAACTTCGTGAAAAATAAAAGATCGTCATTATATAAGACTTTCATCGTACATCTAAATATTCTTATAAGTTGAGCAATATGAAAATGAGCAAAGTATCAGGAAGATTTTACAAAAACATTATGATTATCTTAAAGAACTATGCAACTTACTTTTACCTACTTAGTATTATGGCAATTTTATTTTCAATAATAATAATTAAAGGAAAAAAAAATCCGCATACCAGAATTGCCTATTCTTGGGATTTTTTAATGCCAGCATTTTTGGTAATAAATTTTCCCATTTTTAGCATGGAAATTCTGGAAATGGATAGAGACAAGGATTTCTGTTCGAAAATACTTCTATTCAAGAAATTTAGTGAGCTGTGCATATTGTAATAATATTTTAAGATAGTTATGCTAATAGATCTTTTTTAAAGTCTTTGTAATCAATTACTATCAGTAATAATGGCTGAATTTTGTAAATTTATGATTTATTGATTTCTGTTTACTTTTATTTATTTTTTTAAATAAAGTGCCTTTATGTTTCTTGTTAAAAATGTAAACATAAACTTAAAAAAAAGCAAAAATATATTAAGGTTGTTGGAACAGGTAACTTCTAAAATGAAACCAAATAAAAATAAAATACCTAAGTTGTATCACAAAAGTTCAAACGGTTCAAGATTATTTTGCAAAATGAAATCCTATCAGGATAGTTGTTCACGAATATTGGCAGTATTTTCATTAAATTAAAAATTAATAACCTTTCTAAAACGATAAATTTATTTTCTTTAAAAAAGTCACAATATATGATAGTTGTTATTTGATTCTAAAAATCTGTTTAAAAAACTTAAAACTTCAATACCACACACAGAGTATATATATGTAATAGAATTAACCCTGAAGATGATCACGTTGTGATCGTAAGTACTCGGTTTATGGTATTAAAGTTTTGAGTTTTTTAAACTTAAAAGTTTTTTTTTTATATGCAGTAACGACTTTTACATTTTGTGACATCTTTTGAGCTCATTTTTAGCTATATTATTAGTAATTAATTTGATTTATTCCAAGGTGCATGTGACATTCCAGTTCCATATATATATATATATATGTATCACTTATACATCTTATGATTTTTATTAAACTTGTTACTTTTTAGTGATTCAATTGTAAAAACATTTATTTACTTTGCATTCATCCGTTAATATCTCTCATGATTATAAACAACGACGTTTCCTATTTATACGCAAAGTCGTGTATAATCAAACTGTCTGAGAAAGTTAATATTTTATTTTGATAATATGTAAATTTTTATCGAAAGTAAATATTTACAAAAATGATATTTCCTTTATTTACAGATTGCTAAATTTTATTATTAGAAAGCTTCGTAAAGGAAAAGCTTTCCGAAAGTGTAAAATGGTACGATAAAAAAAAAAGATCTGGCTAGATTTATGAAAATTTTACTCTTAACTGAAATAATATTCTAACCAGCTGAGGGAGCTGTTTAAGATATCCGAATATGTTCAAAGCACCTTTTTGAAAAAATTACATATAAAAAATTTTATCCTTTTGCAATTTTACTTTCTGTGTACCTTAATAATTTTATCAATGTTTGCAATTAATTACATTAATTTTAGAAAATTGATAAATATCTAGAGGATTTATTTTAAAATAAGCCTTTATAAAATTTTATCGAAAAGACTATAAGAAAAGCTAGTCAAGCAATACGGATGAATTTGGTATCTATATACATCCTAATATACTTATCTAAAGGAATGAATTAAAATCTTTAACCTATTCTTTATTAAATAAAAATTTTAGAACTAGTTGAAGAATTGTTACAGTTTGGCATATTTTACAACTCTGATATTTAAATGATATTGTATAATTATTACAAAATATCCCTGTTATAAACTGGTTTTTTTTTTCAATTATGTAAGTTTAAAAAATTAATTAATTAAAAAATATTGTTATATTTTGAGTAATTACTTTTGAAAATTTCGAAACTTTCGAAAAATGTGACATAAAAAACGCAATTCTTATCATATATATTTGTGATAACTAATTTAAAATTCATCCACTATGCAATTGATAAATGATCAGTTCCGTTAGACAGCTTTACGAGCATTTAAAACTTATTTCCGATTATTTAAAATTTTTTTAGCAGTTTTGTTGATTTTTACTAAATCTTCATTTTCTTGTTTTTTAACTGAAAAAAAAATCACAACTTTTTTTGAAAATCCTAATGAGTGCTTTATTCGTTAGAAACAAAAACTGATTTTTCTTTTTTCTAAAGTTGACCATTTTAGCGAACTCGGATATCTTAAGCACAGTCAGGATTTCTAGAATGATATTACATATAATTATCTAAGAAATCAAATGGAACAACTATCCTAATTAAGTTCATGAATCATTTTGGTGAAAGTGTATGGACGACAAGGGACTTGAGAAACGAGGAGAGGAATAGAAGTCTCTGAATTTTTTAATAATTTAAATAAAATGTTTATGATTTGCATACTAGAGCATCCACTTTTTCTTAATGGATTTGGTAGCACTGGCTCCTCCTTTGGCGGAAATATTGGCGATAATGTCCGCGTCTGCCCACGGTAAGATGATGCACATAAAGACTCGACCACTTCTCTGATCTGTTGGGAAGATACTGATAGGACTAAAAGGATCGTTGTCTTCCACGAACCTCATAATTTTCCGATAAGTGTGAGGGTATTGTTTTTCTACATCCACCCCTCTTGCAGATAACTGTTCGACAATACCACTTAGTCCTTTCCTTCTTTCCTCCGAGGTGCTCTCAATGGGATCACCTGTCTGTGGATCGGTCTTAGAAATTGTTAAAATCAGTGTCTGGACATCATCCTCGGGCATGGAGGGAGAGAGGTGCATCTTGGCACCTCGCACAACGATCTCTCTGTTTAGGGCTTGGGCTATATCGTTCGTTACAGTGATAGCAGCAAGGAGGATGAACTTGCGTTCAGGGTTGTACTTGTCGCAAAAGTTTCTTACCTGACTGAATACATCGGAACCCATCTCCTGTGGTAAAAGGTCGGACCTTGCAACATACAAAGTCTGACCTTTAGTGGATTCCCAGCCATGCACTAGATAGTCGTTAGCGTCTTCAGGACATAGAAAAAGTAGTTTCACAGCACCTCGTCCTCGTGATAGAAGTCCTCGTCTGGCACAAAGTGAAAGATGTCTGCGTGAGATGGGATCATCTCTGGCTTTCATGAGAACCTGTTTGCATAGATTGCTGATTCTTGTCTGAGGGCAGTGGTCCTTATGGCGAGCCAGGTGCAATTTCCGACACTGGCGACTGCAGTAGTACGTGTAGCAATTGGGACAGGTGCGAAATCGGGCTCGCGCCTCTTCCGCCGGTAGACTTTTGTTGCATCTCGGACGATGGCACTTCAGATGTCCCTCGGTCACAGTTGTCGCCTTCTTTCTGGCTGCAGTTCCGGTCTCTTCATGAGTAGAAGGGCCCCGTCCTGGATTGGAATCAACATTAGTCAGGCAAAAGTCTTTGTCGGGATCTGCGACAATAACGGGGTCGCCACAACACGGACCGGGCTCGAACGAACACACCGATTCCCGTGCTGGTGTGCCCGGTTCGGACACGCACGTCTCTCGGGTGGGTGGCACATGACTAAAGGAGTTAATGGTATGGGGTGGTGGTGCAAGGGCTCGTGCACAAAACATGCAGGGCAAGTGAAGAAGAACGAGACAAAGAGATTGGGGCCGACGTAAGGGTCGTTCTGCTAGCCCATGGCTATACGAACCCGGTTGCAGGCCCGCGAAGAGATTTCTGAACTCTTCCTCCTGAGGTTGAGATAAAGGATCATTGCTGCTACATGAAGGCAAAGTGGATTGCCTTCTTAAAGGTGGCCTATGATGATGCTGGCATTCGTGCATAGATGCTTGTTGAAGAGGCTGATAAAAGTGATGATCATGAGGAAGCTTGAAATCTTCAGTTAGATTTGTGCCATCTAAGGTTAGATAGAAAAGAAGAAAAGAGGAAGGGAAAGAGGAGAAAAAGAGATTTGTTTGGGACAAACACATGCATGTGATGGGCAGATGGGCAGGTTTAATATAAGTTGCTCAGTCTAATTCTTACTATATGTTAGGCAATTTTTTCTACTATTTTAACTCTAAATTCTAATTTAAAAGCTCGGTTTCTAACTTTCTAATAATCTTGCCTGAGCAACTTATTGTTCGAGACGTGCTGCATGCAATTCTGTAATGAAAGTTTAAAAATATTGAAAGAAATTAGTATTTCAAAATGCATTGAAATGGTAAGGCAAACATGCTGTAAATAATGAACATGCAGAAAGGAAAATCGTGTCATACCTTCGATGATGGAAGACAGGTCTTGCTCTTCTCCTTCCGGTACTAGAACTTCCATGCTTGTCGGAGAGTGGACGTCATCTTCCAGAGGAGAGGTGGAGCTGCTGCGACAGAAGGAACCATGGTTGACCTCTTCCAAAGGAAAGAGTGGCTGATTGGTGGAAGTACTACTACTGGGGATTGGAGGGAAGTTAAGGCTTGCATCGAAGATCTTACCCTGATCGTCTGCTGAAATTTCTGCACCGGAGAACTCAACACCAGGCTCAGTCTTCGGAGGTGCATCTTTGAATACCACGGAAGATGACAATGACGGCGCTGGCTGGGATCTGATGACTTCTAAAATAAAAAAAATTCCCGATTAATTATAAAAGTGAACAAATGTAAGCCATTTTTTGTTGATGTAATTTTTTTTATTATTTTCGGATGCTCTTTTTTGACCAAAAAATTAGTAGTTGTAGAATCATTTCCCTCCCTATAAGATTCTGGAGTTAAGTTTAATCAAAAATTAATACAGCTTGAGAAAAGAAAAATTGTGTGGTGAGTCATTTGCAGGTTTCAGCGAAAGGGTTTTTAATAGGATAAGCATTAGATCCCTAATATAGCCTCCAGTACCATATTCGGTACCTACACGAAAAATGTTAAAGATAATCAAGATTTTAGGGTATTAAAATAAAACGACACATCTTTCATTAAAATAAATTCATTAGACTAAAATATTTAATAAAAAAACGTATTTTTCTCAAATATAAAATAAAACTGGTGCAAAGAATCAGCTAAAAAATTTCCTAACTTAAGGTACTAACCTAAGATAAGGTAATCAAAAATATTTAAAAGAGTAGTTATAAAGAAATAAAAGTAAACAGAAAAAACAAAACAAATATTGACATAATAGTAAAAAAAAAAAGTGCGGATAAAAATTACATAAAAGAAAGTTCAAAACATGGGGTGCACAGAAATAAGTCAGTTTTCTTCTCCCCACAATCCTCGTGAGACCACCTAATACACTGGGTGTATTTAGACCACTTTTCTGCCATGTTCGAGAACATTCTATGAATTTTTAAGGCTAGAAATTTCTGAATTCTCTTGAAAATCATGGAACAGCATTTAACGCATCTTCATGCCTATAAGGAGGGTTATTATAGGGAAGTGGGCATTTAGGCGTTCTGTCGTCAAATTTCGTCTATAAGGAGGGTTATCATATTGAGGGGGACGTTCTGTCGTCAAACTTCTCCAAGAGAGTTGCCAACTTGGCGATATGCCGATAAATTTGGCGATCATTATTAGTCGCCAATTTGGTGATATCTCTAATATTTCCCACAAATCCCACAGACTTTCATTGTAATCCAATAGGGTTTACTTGCTTGCACAAAATTAACAAATATAGATATTTTAATGCAACTAAAATTAATATTAGCTTATGAATCTAGCGTAATTGAACTATTTACATTATTTTTGAGTACAAACACGGTTTACAAAATCCGTAAAAATATGTAAAGTTAAAATAAAAAGGTAACATACAAAAAAAAGGAGGTCCATATATGGCATTATACCCATATTTGAGAATCCTTGGTAGTGTCATATTGTGAATTCTACATGGATTGCTAATACTAGTTATCGACAAACGAAAATGAATTTCAACCTAAACCAATAATTAGCAAAATTAATATAAGTAAATGAAATTACAGATACAGGGTGTTTCACAAAGGACCCCTAACTTTAAAAATCTATAACTCGGAAACGGTGATAGATAGAAACATGAAACCAGTGGTGTGTTTATTTAAAAAATCGTAAGAATCTTATACATAAATCAGAAAATTTAGTTAAAAATCGTCCCAGAACAATTTCTGTATCTCTGCGTCTTCTTTATGCCTGCTTATAAATCATCGTCAATATTACAGAGACGAGATAGCACAAGGAAATTTTACAACACAAGACATAAACAACTGGTAGCTCCACTCAAAGAGTGCGTGCAATAGAGTCAATGGGATTCGAACCCCCAACCTCCTACACTCGAAGGCGATAAGCGGCGTGGGGTTTTGACTACTCGGCCACCGAGGCTTGAAGGAGAATGAGGCATATCGAGTGGGATTTCGACGGCTGGTCGTTCAATGCTTCTTAACTCTCTTTAGAAGGTCTTAACGCTCTCAGCGCCATCTATGAGCGCTACTTTTAACTAAATTTTCAGATTTATGTATAAGATTCTGACGAGTTTTTTAATAAACACACCGCTGGTTTCATATTTCTATCTATCACCGTTTCCGAGTTATAAATTTTTAAAGTTAGAGGTCCTTTGTGAAACACCCTGATGTTCAAACATTTCAAAATTACTTACCTTCTTCAAAAAATTTACACTTGAAAATGTAACCTTAAAAATATTTCACTTTTGAAAACATAACTGGTGGAGTATCAATACTAAAATCGATAGAATGAATGCGAACGCACTGCACCATGTTGAGTAAACTTGAAAAACTATTGTTTGAAAACTTTCTCACTAAAGTGCGACTTCTCCTTTACAAGATATCAGATAGTACCATATTAGGAGATTATATTTGGGCTATATTTGGTCATTTTACTCTACATTATATGAGGATTTTTGTAAATAATCATGCATCAGCTGATTCATTATCTACTTTTATTCACTACCTTACTACAGCGCGTTCAAAATACTTCAGTTGGAATCAAATAATAATACTAAAGAAATCTATCACTGTTATGTCTGCATATTTTATTAATGAAAGCGTTGAAAGCGATTTCAAGATTTAGTCGTATATGCATGGCTAATAATTTGTACTCACATTTGAATCAGTATTAACATAACTGATAACTGCAAAAAGTGCAGTACATAACAATAAATAGTCTCTCAATTGAGCCAATATACTCACATCGATGAGTAATTTGAAAATTTCAGAAGAAAAAAACGAGATTTTATGAAAACAGAAACCAGCCGAATATTTGACAATATTTTTACCGGAAAGGAATGTTCGTCAAAACTCTGATTTTATAGTAGATTAATTCTAAGATAATTGTTCTTATTTGTAAATAAGTCATATACGATGTAAATTTCCAACTGGGCGAAAAATTGTCTGATCAAGATTCGAATCAGGATTTTCTTGGTTGAAATTGCCGCTGCCGATGCTTTTCTACCTGAAATATCAAGGACGGAACTGAAGAATCTAATTCACGCAGTTAACCTTATTGATCATAGCATTTAGTGTGATATATGAATCAACTCAACTGAGTAAAATTGCAGTTAAACGATGTCCAAGTTAGTTGAGGAAATTAGATCCGTCCCCGGAACTTCATCCGGGACAACTCAGATGGCAGAGCATTGGCAGCTTCAGCCAAGAGAAGTTCGAATTCTGATCTGGACATTTTTTAAACAGAAGGAAATTGTCACCTCTCATTTTATGCCGAAAGCAAAACCGAATAGCCGAAGCTGGATGACCTAATTCATCCAACTAACCTAATTGATCTGATATATTAATCTGATCAACAGAATGAAATCACAGTTAACTCCAGGTTAACTGGATCTTTTAGACTCTCCAGTTTCGTCATAGATATCTCAGATAGCAGACCAACGGTATCTTCAGATGGGAGATTTCTGTTTTAAGTCCTGGTCAGGACAATTTTTGACCAATTGAAAATTTACATCTCCATTTTATGCCGAAAGCGAAATCGAATATTCAGTTCAACTTTAATAATAATAGTAAGACTGAATATTTGAATTCGCTTTTGGCAAGAATTGAAAGGTGAAAATTTTCGAATACTTAGTCGCCCTCTTATAATAATAGTATTATTAGGAGGTGCTTTGCCAGGTGTAGGTCTTGTCATCAAATCAAGATTCTCAATTACGAATCAACTTGAGTAGCAATGTACAAGTGTCAATCAACAAAATACAAATGTTAAGTAACAGGCATAACAAAGCTCATAACTAAACAATAGGCACTACAGATAGGATGACGATACTATGTAGGTGTTTGTCAGGTTTATTGCCACTACACGGCGATTAGGTATGGTCACCCGCCCCGATACCAGATATAAAATCTGTTTAGTTGCGCTACAGTGTCTAGAAGTATTTTAGTTCACTTCTGGCACTATAGCTGGGGTATTCCGGGTGCGACCTGGTCATCGGTTAGAAAGAAAGAAAGAATAACAGTTAGAATGACAGTTTTACCTGGTTCGCTTTTCCTTGCTGGCAAATCTTCCTGAGCTTGAAACAATTGTGAACTTTGCTGTTTGTGGTACAGGTGTTGCAGGAATTGACCCCTGGAACGTCGGGGTGACGTCGGGCTGGAGGATCGAGAGTTCGACGGAGGAATTGCCAGGAGAGATTCCAACACCTAAGTTCAAAATAAAACAGGAATCCTGGTTTGTTTCTTTTTAATTCGACTAGGGCGACTTGTGCGAAGGGTATATGAACGATGAGTGCAAAGATAACGTTCTGAATTTTAACAGAATATTTGGCACAATCACTACTCTACTTTAAATTAAAACATATGAATAGTATATATTTTCAAAAAAATGCATTGAATGAATATCTAATAGTAAAGTGTCATTCCCTTTTTTTTTTTTTTTTTTTGTATATTTTTTTGTACATGAGGATATGTAGAGTTCATTTAATTAAAAAGAGAGAAAGTGATTTAGATCTTATTGTATCAAAAAAGGTGATACTGACCTTTGCCTGAAGAGGAAATTTTAGTTAAGAATTATACATAAATAGTATTCAATGGTAGTAAACAGTTGTGCTACCGTTTATTATGCTACAAATACATGTAAAATAATTTATTAATCCTTTCAAAAAGTGGTACTTTACCAAGACTATAATAACTACACTTTTTTTTTTTTTTTTTTTTTTGTACTATAGTTTACCTAGTACCACAAAAATTTAAGATGGAATTGATGATGTTGCATATATGAAATAATTTGCAATGAAAATATATTTTGAAGCAATTGTATTTTTTCATTAAATATATATATATAAAAAGAACTTGAAAAAACCTCTTTTTAACAAAAAATATTTGATTTTAACTAATTTCGAAATACTAGATTCATTTTTACAAATTTTTATCTTCAAATTATCACAATTTTGAGCTTGAAAGACTTAAACTCGAAATTTACTAAGTATTTTTTTTAATGGTGTCCTTGCCGAACTTTACAAAAATTTCGCACCTCCTCCATTGAGGCAGATGACTTTTCTGCCCTGTTACTGGCAGAACTGGATTCCTGGTCCGTCCTTGAGTCTTTCCAACTGTTCGATCCTCCAGACTTTGAGTCTCTTCTGAGGATTCCGCTCTCCTCCGAATGTGTTGAAGAACTTTTTCTAGAGAACTCTTCCCGATTTTGGGAAGAGTCTGTTATATTTGAAGAATACTGAGGTGGTTGATAAAGAGAAGATTCGTTGCGAGGGTCGTAATTCGAACCTTTCGAACCTCGTCTTGAACTAGCAAAGAAGATAGGTCGAGTTGAACTCGTCGAATCTTCAGAAGCTGTGAAATAAAAAGATCAAGAATTAGTTATAAGTTATAAATCATACCATATTTACTCGTGTATAACGCGCACTTTTTTTTCTCAAAAAATAGGGCAAAACTTCTAGGTGCGCGTTATACACGGAATATTTTTTTACTGCTGAATGTAATCACACGATATACATATGAGTCAAGAAATGTATTTAAAGAAGACATAACTACTCGGAAAATCTTATTTAATTGAAGTATTACTACATTTTTATTTCACTCCTTGCACTTTTTTTAAAAATTAACATTAAATAAACGCTAATTAGCAATTCTCACTGTCGTCAGTCACTCCTACCCCTCGTCATCCACTCCCTACCCGAAGTCTAAAAAATGTATTTTTGCTTTGTTTTTGGCATGATGTAATGTTTGTTTCGACTTTCTTTACTGAAATTCATTTATTCATTCATTCATTTATGTATCAAATTTACAGTGCGCGTTATATACGAATTTTTAAAAAATCGCCATTTTTTTCTTGTAAAGTAGGGGGTGCGCGGTATACACGAGTAAATACGGTATTCCAATGTCAGTCTTTCTTACTAAGGGGCCATCCACAAATTATGTCACTTTTGGAGAGGGAGGGGGAGGTTCATGAAATTGTGACAGTTTGTGACAAGGGAGTAGGAGAAGGTAAGGAGAAATGTGGCATCACACATTTTTGGTTAAAATAAAAGTATTAAAAATTAGCAGATTAAATTTTGAAGCTATTTTTAAATTAAAATATTTTGTGTCCATAAAGTAAAGATAAGATTTAAAGCCAAATATATTAAATTCTATTTCAAATTCTAAAATATTATTGTTTTCAATTGCTTTTCCATATTAATATTTGATTACTAATTTATGTTATTATTATTATTATTATTTTGCCGTAAACATTAACATTATTTCATACAAAAGAAGTACATTAATCATTTTTATTGTTCAGCTCACAAATGTCATTAAAACACATAGTTAAAGTTAAAAAATAAAGTTTGAAATATGATCTATAACGTAATGTTTCGTTTCTGAACCGCAAGTATATGTTTATATAATGTAGCGCGATATGTGACAAGAGGGAAGGAAGGAAAGGTGAAAGGAGACACTTTGTAGCAAAGGAGGGGAGCAAAGGGGTCAAAAATATTGAAAAAACCTGTGACACCATTTATGGGGAGCTCATAAGGTGTCCTATGATAATAACGCCAAGTTTTAATATTATGTATAATCATGAAACAATCCGGGAGATTGCACTTTTGGGATCTGCACAAAAGGGCTCTGAATCACCTGAATAGCAAACAATCATTAAAACTTAATTTGTTTTATTTGTAAACGTTATTGTTGGTAGAAGCACGTAAAAGTCAAAGCCAGGCCTAAAATTTGCGAGGTAAGTTCTGTGACCCGAAGACAATTATTTATTAGGAAATATTTTGTTTATTACATAAATTTGCAGTGCATTTAATGTGCTTTCAGAATGTTGTGAAAGATTTTGGATGTATTCGTGAAGCAATTTGTAGATTAAAGTATACCGCGCAATAAATATACTGGGATAATAACACCCTCCACTTGCGTTACTCCAATTGATTCTTTTCAGAGCTAGAAATACATCCGAAGAGGGTTTATTTTTTATTTTATGCAGAAGAGAGCATTATTGCCATTGTTGAAAGGCAAAAATAATTTAAAAAAATTGTATGTCCCAAGTGCTGCTAAATTTTTCATGTCAGAGGAATACAATATCAAATGCTTATTACTGCTATCGCAATTAATAATAAGTAAGAGAAATTTGTTAATTTATTGGGCTGTAGAGTTTGTATCTTTAAAATTGGACAATTTACATGCTATTCGATTTTATTTTACAGTTTTGTGCGTTAGCCATTACATTTTATGAATGCATCTGTGCTAAAATGTTCTTTCTTGTATTCATATCAATAAGTTGCTGTATTAAATTCTATATTTGTTTGAAAAAAAAAATTCTAAAAGTCGTGAAAATTGGTAGAATATTAACTTGGCGTTATTACCCTAGGACACCTTATATTTTTACAAATGAAGGGTTCTGGTGTAAAACATAGCAGCTGACATTTTTTATTTTATTTATTTATTTATTTACTTATTTTGTGATTTTCATTTGCAAAATTGTGTATGACTGTTATCAAATATAAATTAGCTACTTTTAGTAAAATAAGAAATTATCGACTGTCACCGTAATTTATAACCAATTATTTTAGAAATTAAGAATTCCTTAATTTAAGCTTTCATTGTAAAAGCAAAATTTTATTAAAATATTATTGTTGCCATTTGTAAGTTTGGGATTAAAATTAGGTATCTCGGACTGGGCACACTGTACCGAAAGGGCTAAAAAACCTAGAATTTGAACATACTGAAACTTGAATTTTGTAGTTACCTTATTTACATCCGAACCTTTCAAATACCTACAGTGGCGGTCAAAAGTTTCCGGTCAGTTAGTTTCTTCGATTTATTTACTAAAAGGTTTCAACAAAGAAGAAGCACAATTGCTTCAAAAGTTAGGAATATGTGAATGACCTCTGACCACGTGATCATTCTGATTGGATACTGAAGATGCTTCATGCAAGGGATAAAATTCGAAGTTCGCGTGTGCAAAAGTTTCCGGCCACTTATCATTCTTTAGTCTTTTTCTATCGGTAAACTGTTTTTTGGTTGTGTTTATGAATGAATCAACGTGTATAGCATAGTCTGAATTCAAAATTGAAAAGTTCAACATTTATTGTTCATAAATAAGTGATTAGTTTGTCGCTAAAAGGCCAATCTTCTCGAGATATTGAGTCAAAGTTATCGATCGGTAAAATCGACCGTAAACGATATTTAAAAATAATATAAAGATGGCCGTGGCCTTCAAAACTTTCAGAAGTCCGGGAGATCTCGTAAAATTACTATTCCTGTGGACAGAATTATCAGGAGAAAAACAATTGATAATCCGCATAAAAATTCCGCTGCAATATACTGCAATTTACGGAATGAAAATATTGCTTAAATAAGTCTGTATACCGTATCAACATGCTGACGTGATGTCTAACTTTATGGAAGAGTCGGTGTTAAAATTTTTTCAGCGTTAAAAAAAATACAAACGTACCCAACTGGCGTTTTCCAAAAAAACACAAAGTCTGGTCAAGTGAAAACTAGAAAAAAGTTCTATTTTTCCATCAATCGAATTCGAAACAGTTTTGGAAGTGATGGCAGACACAACGTCCGATGACCTAACAACAAAAGATATGATTCGACCTATGTTATTCCTACAATGAAGCATGGCGGGGGACATTATGCCGTGGGGAGTATTTTCTTCAAAAAGTGTCGGTCCGTTATTTGAAATCCACAGCCAGGTGAATGATACAATGTATAAGGATATCTTGCAAGACTATTTTCTGCCTTATTAGAGAAAAAATTTTGGTCGCAATTATTTTTCTTAACATGATAACGACATAAATAATATATGCAAACCTCGATAAACAATGGTTTTCGCACAAAAAAATTCGTTTTTGAAATGATCAGCCCTAGCGTCCAACATGAATCCAATAGAAAATCTTTGTAAAGAAGTTGACAAAAGTCTGCGGAACTATAAATATTCCAACTCAGCCGAAATTTCGCCAAAATTGCAAGAAATGTGGGGAAAACGTACCATAGATGATCTTTAACCGTTGATTGTATGAATGTCACGTTGCTGCGCCGCAGTACTTATTACTAAAGCTAATAAATTAGTAAGATATACTAAATAGTAAAATACTAACTGTAAATGTTGTTGATCACTGTAATTTTCTATTACAATACCACTTTTTAACAAACTTGTGAAGGTGGCCGGAAACTTTTGAGAACAAGCGTTTTCCTTTATACTTAATTTTGTCAGTTAAATTTATTGATATTTACATGATCTTCTATAAGTAAGTTCCTAACTATTATGTCAATAAAATGTATAAATATCACTTTGAGATTCCTCTTCATATGGATATATTTGCAAATTAACTAAAAAAATTTTGCTGGCCGGAAACTTTTGACCGCCACTGTAAGTTGTGATTTTCCTATTTGAAGAATTTTGTAATTTATGTATGTGGTCTGACCTTGAAGCCGATTAAGATAATTTAATTTACTCAGAAGCAAATTATATACAAATATAAAATGAATTATATCTAATATTGTCGCTTACGAGTGAGATAAACTGTAACACTTAATGCCATAATCAAGGTAGGCTATAATACATATTCATTATATACTTATGGTTTTGTTATGTTTTTTTATCTTTGATTCAGTGGGAGAAGTGGGCCATTGCTAGTTGCTGGGTTGACTGGAATCGACAAAGAAAATGTTCGTCAATGTGAAGAACTAGGTTCTTTCGCTAGAATGTAATGCGGCACTCCATTCCGTTTTGTTTCTGAAGGCGTTCTATAAGCATAGCACACCATTCCCGTGCTCGATCATCCTCCGTAATCCCTGTGAATTCCATTTATTTTAAAAGGTCAAAATGGAACTAAAGAGGGCAAGCTTTCAGAGCATGGAATCGATCAAAGCAAAATCGTCGATGATTCTCAACAAGCTGACAGAAGAGGACTGCTTTGCTCAGTAAAAAATACAGATGGCGCGATGCAGGAATTGCCAGAAGACAGAAGAGTGTATTGAAGGCGATTAAGTTTCTGATGTAACTGGTGACGAATAAAAAGTTTTATTACATCAATATGGTTATTTAAAAGCTACACTTCGTATTATTATTATTATTTTATTTTATTTATAATTACTATTTTTGCAATAATGTTATTGATTTCTATGAGTACAAAGCTGGCCGTAAAAAAAGTCTTATAGGCTTGTCAATTGGACATTACTGAAAAAAAAGTTTATATGCTAATTGTGTGTTCCAGAGTTTATTAAACCATCACTAAGCAAATCAATGCTTTAAATTTCGCAAAAATATAAAAAAAGGATTTAATACAGCTTAAGAAGTAGAGAGTGCTTGATTAGTTTTTATATAAATTTGCTTATAATTTTGCCATTTATGTGAAATAAGTTTTTTAAATTTAAGTTTTCAGTGGTGTGTTTCCTGATCAAAGATTCCCACATTTTATTATCCTACGCTTAATTATAAACAATTATTAACTCTGTATTTTATTCCACTCACCTCGTTTTTGTTGATGCTGATATCTAACTGGAGGCGAAGTAGGACTAATGCTACTCCTAGAAGATGACCTCGCGTCCAGATGTTCAGGGGTTGTTCTCGAGAAGCTGTGGGATGCCATCTCTTCACCAACCGAAAGCCAAAGCTCGTTGTCCGTCGAAGAGTTGTCTGGAGAAATATCTTTGCTGCTGCTGCTACTGTGCCTCCAAGAACTCCGAGGATAAGCTTTAGGTTCTGTATCGTAGTTCACTAAGTTTGGTCTATGATCCATATTGAGGTTGGTCGAGATTAAACGAGAGCCTGGTGACAAGAAAAAAAAATGCTATTTGCTTTATCTCGAATAAACTAACACTTATTGTGTAAAAAGAATGAACAGTTATTTAAAAATTAACTGAATTGAACTTTTGAACTAATATATATATATGTTTAGCAAGAAATAAGTTAAGCACTTCAAAGGGTTCTGGAACAGTTTCTACTGCTCTGATTGAGATGAAATTTAAATCTATATTGGACAGTAGAACCTAGGTCGCCTCAATATGAGAGTAGCGATAAATGAGATAAAAAATTTGATCGGTTAAGATGATTCTGGATCAAACCCAAACCCGAAGCGTTTAATGTCAACCCGAAGCTAAAAAAAAATTAAAAAAAATTAACCAGGATCGGGTAAAATCGGATTACTGTTCCGAAACATAAAATAGCGCTAACATGGGACATTAAACAACCCAGCAAAGAATTCAGCGAAGTTGCTTTCGATCTACCCGCAATCTCATTTGAAAGTTTCCCAAGTCTAACTTTATGTAAATTCAATTGACTTCTCAGTTTTCTGGTTTTTATCTTAGGCCAGTAACTATGATACATTTTTTTTTAACTGATTGGACTCTCTTCTTTTTTCTCATGACAACGAAAAAATGAAGTAGGGATGACAGATATCCTTTGCGAAGGCACTTGAAATTAAATAGAGTATAGAGTATTAAATTAATTTGTAATAGAAAAATCGACTTAAGTGATTGAATTTTCGTCATAATTCATACCGAGAGGATAAAATGTTTTTATTTTATTTTATTTTATTTTATTTTATTTATTTTTATTTTTTGTAAATGACATTATTTTCAAAATTACGCCATTGAAAACAGGTGTTTTTATTAAAAAAAAAAAAAAAAAATACTGTAATACCGTTTTATTACAATCTCCATCCAGATCGTGTAATCTGAATGGAGTTTCAATACTGTTTCTTACTTATTATAAAAAGTTTGATGAAATTTACATTGCATTTTTCATTTACAGTAAAATTACACTTCCCCCATCTCACCCCTCCACAAATAAAATAAAATTAAAATATATATAAATTAAAATAAAAGACCGAAACATCTCATGCAATTCAAATGAAAAACATCGAAATGCCATGCAAATTGTTATAAGAATAATTTTTTTGCTACATTTAATTAACGCGCTACTAAGTACTTCCTTGTTTTAAGCATTTGCGTATTTACAGGGTCAATTTATTCATTCATGCTGAGGAAACAGTCATTTATAATCTAGAATTTGTTCAATTTAGATTCTTAAATAAGAAAATAATGTTTAAAGGAAGTTAAGAAATGAGTAAGCAATAGAGTAGTGAATCAACAAGTGATATCTGAATTGATTACATGAATCGATCGACCACCTTTCTTGGGTAGTACAAAAAAAGTCTCCAAGCACTCCATTGCCTTTGCAAAAATCGGTGATAGATCTATCTCAACAACTCTGTCCAAATGAGAAATTATGTCATTTTCATTCCATTAGTTCAAAATTCAAAGCCAAGCATTCAAATTACGAAATGTTTTTGTGACAAATGGAGTTATAGAAATTATACATTTTAACATAATTTTAATCCCAATTTAATATAATTGTATCAGAATCACGTTATTTGCAAAATATAATTTTCGTAACTAAAATAAATTAATTATTACGAGAAATTTAATAAGATTTACTATTACAAATCTTTTCTAATCATAGAATGAAATTACATTCTTTTTTTACTCCAAAGTTGAACTATCTCATGCAATGCAAATCTAAGACATCAAGCTACCGCGCAGATAAATATAAATAAATTCCTTAGTTTCATGTAATTACCATGCTACTTTAAATGCTATCTGTTGTAATCTCTATGCATTTAAAAATCCAATTTATTGCACCATGCTGGTGGAAACAGTAATTTACATTCTAAAATTGAATTTGTTTAGTTTAAGTATCTAAGTAAGGGAAAACGTTTAACCCTTTATGTACTAACTGTACTTTAAGTACCGCTGAACAAAATTTAATGTAAAATTTATTTACTCTGTCTATTAATAAAAGTTTATTATTTTCTTCTATCTTTAAAAGAAAAAAGTATTTGATTAATGAAATTTTTTGAAATCTGGTATTCGACGGATTTACACGTTTTAGGGGTCATAGAACCCGAAAAACATGTTTTCACTAAAGTCTGTCTGTCTGTCAGTCAGTCAGTCTTTCTTTATGTGACAAACATTTTGTGGCGTTCTATCTCAAGAACTAAGGCACAGAACTTCATAAAACTTTAGATTATGTTAGAACTTGATATAAACTATATCTGATTAGTTTTTGGTGTATATCGCTCAACAGATGGCGCTGCTATGCTGCATTATTTACGATTTCCACAACAACTATATCTCAAGAACTAATACATGGATTTTCATAAATAATGTAAATCTCTCATCAGGTGGCGCTGCCATGGTGTGTTATTCGTGAATATCGCTATAGCTCTATCTCAAGAACTAATGCACGAGTTTTTTTAAAACTTCACATATAGTTATTCCCTGATATAGATTAGAGTTGTTTCATTTTTGGTGTAAATTTGTGAGGGAGTGACCTTTGTAATAAAGGCACTCTAGCATTTTTGAGATCGTGACGTCAATGATTTAACATGTGTAAGCGTGAAAGCGATATCTATCCTCTCTTTTACTTTAACTTTCTAGAGCGTGTGTGTCTTTCTCGGATTCTACAGTTATGTCGCGGTTAGAAGTAATATGTAAATTTGTAGTATCTCAGTTTGCAGCATATAAAAGCTTGGAGTTTGAGTGTGTGTAGAGAGTCTAGCGGCCTTGGCCGACTAGGTGAGTAGCCAGTTAGGTGTATCGAGCCTTCAGTGAGTGACAAGGAGTTTTGGAAGTAGATTCGAGAAATTGGCCGGTGGTAAGAGTTAATTATTAATTACGTTGAATATTTTCAAAGTCAATAAAGAATATATGTACAGCCACGGGCTGTCTAATAAAGTTTATCTAGCAGTTTAGTGGAAGTTGAAGTGAGAAGTAATCTGAAGTGCCCCGATTGAGTTAGTGCCGGAGCTGTGAGTATGCGTTTAACCTTTTAGTATTGTTATCAGTTGTTAAAATTACAGAACTGCTCCACTGCCCTTCAGCCCTGACCGTTTTAAATAAACTGTTTTTATCTTAGTTCCTGAGTTATATCTGCATTTAACCCCCAGTACGAACACCCAACCGTTACAAATTGTCCTACAGATGACGTTGCTATGCAGTATTTTTCAAGATTCACAATACCTGTATCTCAAGAACTAATGCATGGATTTTTATTAATCTTCAGATTCAGTTAGTAACTGATAAAAATTGATTCTGATTAACTTTAGGTGTACATCACCGAACGTGTGACGCTGTTATGCAGTTTTTCTTTTTAAACATTTTGCAATAGCTCTATCTCAAAAATTAATGCACGGATTTTCATCAAATTTCAGATTCAGTTATAAGTTGACATAAATTGTTGCTGACTAGATTTTGGTGTAAACCACCTGACCGATGGCACTGTATGCTACATTTTTGAGGAAGTATTAACATGCATAAGATAAAAGAAAGTTTTGGGATTGCCACACCTGACTAGTTTTTCTTTCCACACAAAATATTCCGCTCAATCAAATTTAGAAGGCAAAGAGAAACAATCAAAGTTAAATACATTCAAAGAGTAATAATTTTTTAAGTAATTACATATCAGTTTTTTCTTTCTTTTTTCTTTTCTTTTCTTTTTTCTTTTTTTAAAGGTATATGAAACATTTTTAACAGTAAAAGCCTTTCCATTTACAGAGAGGATCATAATACATTTAACTATATTGCTTTTTATAAAAAAATATGATATTCCGATAAAAGTATTTTTGGTTTAATCTTATTATTTTTGTAAATATTTTACAAATAAAAGAAAAAAAAAGTTACAATTATCGATTTTAATTGAAAATCATATATAAATTTCATTTTATTATTATTTAAAATTTCCAGTATATCTTCGGATATCAAATAAGATAATTATGGAGGTAAAGTAATTTCCTGATGAACAATTCCTTATATAAGGGTTAAAGAAGTTAGGAAATGAACTTATAGCAATACATAATAGACTTAGACTAGTGAACCAACAAGTGATATCCGAATTGATTTCCTGAATCTATTTATCACTTTCATGTGTAGTACCAAAAAATCTGCAATCGCTCCCTTGACCTTACAAGGATCGGCGATAGGTCTATCTCAACGACTGTGTCCTACTTGGAATGAAATCGATAAACTTTCCACCCCCGTGTTCACAAGTAAATAGGTTGCTCGTAATATTACTAGGGGCTGTCTTTAGAACATGACAGAGAAAGGGGGGTACAGTCCCTGGCGCCAAAGTCCCCCTCATAGTTGTCTCAAGGGGTGGGACCTGGTGTTCTGTTCTTTCAGATCGATGCTTTAGAATTAAGAATTGTCCGGATTCGGTGAATTCCTGGGTAAAAATTATTCGACATGTTTGGTCCCTGCTTTCAGCGGCGTAAATAAGGAGTAGGTCGATAGGGCCGCAGCTCCTTCCGAAATTAATAGAAAAAAAACAAGTTTAATTACGAATGTTTAGCGAAATGGAATGCAAATTATTAAAATAAAATTCAAAAGAACAACAACAGAAAAATACATTTAGGCAGTTAGTAAAGTGTTATTTCGCAAAGACAATGAGTTCTCCATTTCAGCGAAATTTTTGTTATACACAGGCTGTCTTTACACATGTTTTGTTAAATAAAACATGATATGAGGTGACTCAAAGTATAGTATTCATTTTTATTACTTATTATTCACCATCTGAAAGCTTGTGATTTAAAGTCATGCGTAGACTGAGATATCATCTTAAATCTTAGTATGAACTGCAAAACATGAAATCTTTATTTTTTTAATTTACTTAAATGGGGTAGGATGGGAACGCTTTTAAATAATTTTAAATTTTCTGTCTATACTTCGGTTTATTTAATATTTATTGAGATAGCGTTTAACAGATAATTTTCATATTCTGTTTATAAATATGCAATATAAGCATGGAATAATATTTCCTTAGCCAAAAAAAACCTGCCTAAAACGAAAAGCTTCTGAGTTATGTGCGGTTTTATCTTATCCGGTTTGATTGAATAATAGATGAATCTCCTGCTATGTTAAAAAACTGTTTAAAGCGGGAAATTTCCTATTCATTCTGATTCCATCTAAGAAACTTTTACTAGACATCAGCCCCCTCCAAAATGATAAGTCTAGATACGCCACTGCTTGTTTTGTTCAATATAAATTAAAACAGCTAAGAAATGTATGCGATGCGTACAATTTTTTGCTTTTAAACATGTAATTTAATCTGAAAAATGCCACTAAAGCATCTCTCTTTTGTAAATGATTACTAGCTACTATTTTGATGAGAGCGAGTTCTGAAAAGCGCGCTGGGCCTTGGGTCCCCTTCAACCTTTATCGGTCTCTGCTTTCTTGAACGCTGAACAACATACTGCTTACAGCGAATGAACATGGAGAAATTGTAAAAAAATATTACCTTATTGGGAGAAATTCGGCAAAGGCATTGCGAGTCTACCGCAGAAACAATGAACTACTCCAAGGATCGTGTACTGTAAAAGCTGTACGGGGCTTGATACTCAAATTTGAATAAATCGATAGATCTCGAACATGACGACCTTCTGGTTCTATCAAGGCTGTTGCAGAAGTCCATCAAACGATAAACAAAGTTCCTTTTGTAAGCGCACGTAATGTTTCATGCGTTCTGCATTTGTCGAATCCTATGGCAAGCAAGATTTTATGCTCTGTTCTCCAAATGTATTCGTACCGGTTACAGCGAATCCAAATGCTGGAATACCAGCATATGATAAGAAAAAGACAAAATTTTGCGAATGAATTCTTTATCTGGTCTGATAAAGATAAGAGCTGACCTTTACACATTCTGTGAACGGACGAATCAAATTTCTCGTTGGCACGTAACATTAATTTTCGAAGAACTGCATGCACTGGGAAAACAATAATCTCCATAAAGTGATTACACTTTCGTTAAGAAAGGGGGACTATATTATACAACATAATATTCACTTTCATCCTCGACCCTAACTTTTTTGAAGAGGTTGCAGTCAATTGGAGTAACTTTGACACATAAGGGTAACTTTAACCCAAAGGACATAGATTAAATCTGCCACATCTTTCGGTTATCGGCAAAATTTTGGTCTCGAAATTCAGGTAGCAGCACTATCGTGATGTTAGCAGCTCATTGTAAATAATTTGCCAAGGTTCCATCAGGGCAACATGGATCAAAGTTTCATAAATGTGGTCCAAAGTTATCCCAATTGACTGTACTGCCGCATGTCTACAAACGTGTACGTTAATAAGTGGTGACTATCTAGAAATGCTATCTAGTTACGTAATTTCCAATTTGCAACTGTGAAATGCTCTATCTGGTGAAATATGGATGGAAAATAGTGCTTCTCTACATGTGGGTTCTTCTGTCAAACATTTTTGAACACAACACTTTTGTGACAAAGTTATCTCCCGCCAGATTACATTTCCGTGGCTAACAATTGTCTCCGATGGGATTGCAATGGATTTTTGGCTGTAAGGATACTTAAAATCCAAATTGAATTCATTTAGTCCGCAAACTGCATCTGACTTGAAAGATGCCATCACACGCATCAACAAATTCCTCTTGCCGTGGTATGTGCTTCAGTGCTTTTCATCATCTGCCGCATGCAAAGTGTCATCTTGTATGAAGGAGGTCACGTAGAAAAATTGTGAAACATAATAAAATGTTTTGCTTTGTTTCATATGTTTCCTTATTTAACTTTTATTTTTAGTTTGTCTCTAGTGTCTAGTCTATAGTTCGTGCTGCTGGTACCGTTTGAATTCTATTTATAGTTTTTCACTATGGAAATCAAAAGTAATATTGCCATTTAAAAATTTCGAAATTTTGTCACTGTAACCGTAACTGTTAGAATTTAACTGTTGTTTTTCATATGATTCTTGAGTCATATCTCAAAATATATTAAACCAAATATGTCATCTAATATCTGTGAACGATATGATAGATACAGGCTCATATATCGCGATATTGTTTTAAAAATCACCCTATATGTAATTGATTTTTTTTCCTTGTCGTGGTGAAGCATTTGTATTTATGAACCGAAATGAGTGTGACCGATCATGTATACAGGACTTAGCAAGGTCTCTATTGAGTTCGCTGTTTAGCTTCATCTGCCGTCTTATTTTAAAATGGCGGCTACACAAAAATTTCAAATTCAAATAAATCGAAAAAAAAAATTAAATAAAAATCTTAAAAGTTTTTTAACTTAAATGTTCAGCCTCGATACAAGAATTCCAGATCATTTTGTGCTTTGCTCTGTCTTAAAAAGTGACTGAGATCTAGCAGTTTGATATTTTAAAGTGGCTGATGTTTTGAAAAAAGAAAACAGGTTTAAATTAAATCAGTAACGTCAAAATCTTCGTAAACAGATTTAATGAATTATAATGAACGTGGCTTTTTAAAAAGTTTCTTTCATTGTTGTTACCATTGTTTCAACTCTTTTACGCCGAAAATTATGTATTACTATTACTATCCACTAGCATTAAATTCTAGCGAAGCTTGGGAACACTTGGCGCGATATCACCAAATTTAACAACAAAAAATAATATGCTATAAATGAAGCCAACTTGAGTATAGATAACTAATTTGGGCAAAATTCTCATTCAAATTCAGAATTGACAAAAACTGGGAATGGAACTATTTTCCCTCCCAACACAGACCAGAATGATTTCATTTCTATGGAACTTTATTTATTGTCAAATTTTCTAGTCTAATAATGGTAATACTAGATTTATGATAGCCAATCCCCTCTCGCAAAATTACAAAAACTGGTATAAAACAAGTAAATAGGACAAAAAAAGAAGAAAATTAAGAAAAAAATCACTTGTAGACGGTTTTAATTTTTGTTTCAAAATTACTTATTTAATAAATAAACATCGAACTTGTTTCCCGCAAAAGTCAACTTGAATGAGATTGCTTTTCTCAATTTTCGCTTATAATAATTAGGCCATGCTGAGATGTAATCATTTATGTTGATTGAAAATTTTTTGATTACAATGGATGGTGGGAAAATTTGATTAGAAGTAATTTGATTGAAAAAAAAGTATTAAAGAAAGTTTACTAAACAGAAATAATGTAATTAGGAAGAAAAAAATTAATCGATATTTTTCTCTAGTTGAACGGCTTGAAAGTATATCTAAAAATAAAGGAGAATGAAATAAGAATTCAAAATAACTTCTGCAATTACAATAATGATAATGCTAATTTTCGTTATTTGGTTATTTAAAAATATAATTAGGAGAAATTTATTTAAAGTAATGTGAAATAATGTGAATTTTCTGGAATTTTTGTGCAAAATTTTTAAACACAAAGAAACAGGTTTTTTCATGTTACTGAGGTCGAGGTCTCATTAATTAATTCCGTCACACTTTAAGAGGCGAGGAAGGGTCCACAAAGTGTGACAGAGTCTTAAGGAGGAGAAGGAGCGTCTGCATCAAGGCTGACGAAAAAGACAAGGCGTACAATTGTTCCCCACATCCAATAGCCGAAAAATTAGAGAAAACATTCTCGGAATACAGAATAATAATCAAAAGACGGATTCATGCCCTTGACTTCATTCCCAAGTTCAATCAGTGGATACCACACGATCTTACACTAAGGTAATACCAAGAAATGAATCAGAACCTATGATTCTTTGTTTTCCTGGAACGGTAAAGAACCATTTTTGAACCATATTGATTCGGATGATGAGAAGTAGATACTAAACCGTAATGTGAAGTATCGAAAGACCGTGTGCCGATGTTGCACGACGTATTCCACTGACCTAAACATCCCGAAGGTGTTTTGCTCAGTGTACGGTGGGATGCCAAGGGAATAATCAACTAGGAGGTCCTAGCACCAAATCAAAAGATCAATGCAGACCTCTGCTACCAACAATTGAAAAGACTGTGAGCAAAACTCATGACTAAACGGCCAGCACTCATCAGTCGCAAAGGGGTTCTCTTTCATCAGGGTGAAACCAGGCTTCGTGTTGCTTTTAGTACTGGGCAAAAGTTCCTGTACCTTGGTTGGAATGTTTAAAGGTATATAGCGCCCAGAGCCTTCGCGAAGACTTTTTATTGGTAGGGGCCAGAGCCTTAAATTGCCAAGTCAAAATTCAGTATTTGCCAACTCAATAAAAATAAAATATAAATAGTTTTCCGCTTTTGACAACTAGTTTTATTATTTTACCAAGTTATCACAATTAGATAATGTAATACCCTTTTTATTTGTAAAAAGCTTCATAATATTTCTAATTATATTGGTAACTTTCGTCAAATCTATCAGAAATAGAAAGTATATTATAGTTTTTTATTAAAGTTTTGAACTAATTTGCCAGTTCAATTTGTAAATTTGCCAAATGTAGCAGCATGTGAAAATGTTTGAGCGGGGAGGCTACCCCCTCCCCCCCCCTTAGCGAGGCCCCTGATAACGCCTACCTTGCACCTTCGGTTTATTCCCTTTTTTGATCGATACAAAACGACTTCACTCGCTGAACTTTCAATAGTGTGGAGACTGTAAAAACGAATTTCGAACATTATTTTGACTCTAAATCAGAGGAGTGTTATCGGCATGGGATTCACTTACTGGCAGACTAATTTCCAGAGGGCATACTAAATGATGGTGCTTGCGTAAATTCATAGAAGCATAACTTTTCGTATATTCTGACTTTCTGTTTTCACTAAAAAATTGATAAAACTTTTACACTCACCCAATACATTCAAATTTTTACTTTAATTATTTTACACACATGTTCAAAATTAAAAGAATATGGATATTTTTTCAAAGTTCATTAAAGTACTGAACGAAGGCAAAACTAATGCTTCAAAACAAAGATGCAATATTTTAGTATCGAATGCGTAAGCGAACACGTATATTAAGAAAGGGGTGGGGAGGAGGGAGTGAATAAAGGAACAGACTTTATAAAGCGAGTAATTTTTTGCAACATTCGGTGAAACTCAAAAAAGAAAACAGTAAAAACGAGTAACCACAAACTTTTGGATGATGGAATGAAGTGGCAAATTGCGGGGAGATACAGGGCAGTCTCAATAGCAGATTCCTAAAGACTTCAGTGCAACGCCGAGCTTCGTGTCTAAGTTATGGAAATAGCCTAAGAACGCTGGAGGCACAGAGAGAAAGTTTTGGAAAGGTCTTCCAAGAGCCACAATGGTCAGCGAAGATTGCTTTTTGTCCATTACAAAGAGTGGGTAACAAGCGTGCAGTGTTGGGTATGAACGCGTTCACTGAACGAAAACTCACGAGTTTCGCTCACTATTTGTGAACTTTGAACTGAACTTCGTTCATTATTTAATAAACGAGCGTGAACTGAACGAAAACTCAAAAATAGGCGAGTTTGAACTAAATTTACGTTCATACATGGCTATAATGAGCAAATTTTGTTGTAAATGCATTACATTCTTTTCACAAGTACTGTTATTCTCATTTTACATAGATCAACATTTTCTTTTGTTTTGTTTTTTTAAACGTATAATCCGTCATAGGCAGGTCCTTTAATCAAGTTTTACCGTACCTTAATTTTATTGGCTAGAAATTCTACTCACCTTAAAAATAAAAAAAATAAATATATAAATTTTAATTGTGTAACAATAGTGATTTTAAAATACGCCCATTCTTTGAAGAAAAAGAATGGTCCGGGTCAAATTGTACTGATATTTTTACTGGTCAGGTTAGATCCGGACCGGTTCAATGGTTTTCTTCTGAGCTGGGACTGAAAATGTCTGCCTGTTCACACTTCAAGAAAAATTCAATCCTGGCCCATCTGGGTCCGTAATTTGTACCTCTAGAAAAGAGTAATGCCCAAACCAAACTCGGTCCGACTATCAGAAAAAAAAAAAAATGGTCGGGCCTATGAAGATCCTTACATCGAATAAACAAAAGATTAGTTCACAAAATTTTGTAAATTTAGACAATAAAATTATAATATGTAAAAAAAAAAAAAAAAAAAAAAAAAAAAAAAAAAAAAAAAGGTGAACTTTTTAGTGAATTTTGTTCACTTTTATAAATGAGTTTGATTTGAACGCGTTCTTTTGAAATTTTTTGAACTTGAACTTGACTCATTTTTAAGAAATTGAACGTGATTTTGAATTCTTTCGTTTTTTTCGTGAGCGTGCCCAACACTGCAAGCGTGTAACAGTTTCTCAGCTCTGTAGTGACCTTTAGGCAGCCACAAGCGGACTTTCAAGGGGTACTGCTTGCAGGAGGCTACATATCAAAAGGCTGTTTGAAATAAGATCCGCATCTAACATCTTAGACCGGGAGTTGGCAGCAAACACATCCACCTCATCGAGTTCACGCATGAAAATCCAGGATTAGTTAGATTTCGATTCGCATATTAAAATGCAGTTGGTCTGCCAAATTATATCTTGGTGGATAATACCTAAAAACCCGATTTTAGAAATTGACTCATAGATTTATTATTATATTTTCCTGCTCCCATTCCTCCATGTTTTCATACTATTGGATACGGGAAAGAACAATGGTAAACCTATGAGTCAATCGTTAAAATCGAATTTTTAGGTGTTTTCCACCAAGATATGCTTGGCAGACCGACTGCGTTTTAATTGCGTTGCGAATCGAAATCTATCTAATCCAAGATTTTCATCCGTGAACTCGATGAGGGGATTGTTTATGCTGCCGCCTCCCGTATTATCTTGCTCACTTCAACACATCTGTTTAGCATGGATTACGAGATCATCGATTTTGGACCAGAAATCAATCAAGGAACATCTTATTTTCCGATGAATCTGTTCAATCTAAATACAATTTTACGATGTATTTTTATCTGGAGGAAATGAAAAATACACTAACTGCCTTCCAACTTTCGAGAAAATATCAGTATGGCAGTGGAGGTTTGATGGTTTGCGCACAACACTACCTTTTTTTTTAATAAGTTGCTTATTACCTCATTAAAGTCGATTGGTACAAAACTCTACCAGAAAAGTTTAAACCATTTTTCGGTTTGAATACCGCTTAATTTGAATCGAGACATTATCTTTTGTTTGATGGATTAAACTTCGTGATAAAGTCAATAGTTATTTTAATAAAACTGGTGTCAAATGCAAGTTTTTAATTTTGAAGAGAAAAATAATTCTAGCTTTAATGGGTTAAGAATGTTTAAAAAACAAAACAAAACAAAGCGCTAATATATAATCACCATACCTGCCAACATGTCAATTCTGAAATCCTTACAATTTTCGCGATGTATTCTTACATGCTTAAAAATGCATTGCATATGCAATGCAAAAAGGAATATCATTTCTCAACAATATTTTCTATGCTGCTTTTATATTTATTTTTCTACTTATATTTTGAAAAATAAAACATGAGGCTACACAAGAAAATGTTTTTCCAATTTCATACTTTGGGAATGTGTTTTCAAAAAACTGTCCTGCATGATGATCTGTAATAAATAAGGCAGATTAAATTCACAACAAATTTCCTGAAAGGTTACAGCAGTTGAGGGGGTGGGAGGAAAAGTATATTTACTGGCATTAATTATGCATATTTTACTGGGTGTCTTCGATGAAGTGCACATTTTTTTCAGCGATCCTCTTACAAAATTCACGATTTTTACGCGATCTTTTGTTGAATCAGCCTTTTTTCAACGATCTTTTGACAAAATCTGAATTTTTCCAGCAATTCTTTGACAAAATTCACTGTTTTCCACAACTTTTTCACGAAATTGGCGTTTTATCCGCGATCTTCAGACGAAATCAGTGGTTTATCTGCGATAGTTTAGCAAAATCGGCGATTTTTTGAGATTTTTTTATCGAAATCGGCGGTTTTTCCACGATCATTTGACGAAATCGGCATTTTCCCGTGATTTTTTTTATGAAATCGGCGGGTTTTTTGTCCGATGATCTTTTCACAAAATGTGCATTTTCGCGTGATTTTTTCTCGAAAACGGCGTTTATCCCCGCGATCTTTTGACGAAATCTGCGTTTTTTCGACGATCTTTTGACAAAATTTGCATTTTTACGCGATTTTTCCTTGAAAAGGACGTTTCATCCCCGCTTTTTTTGACGAAATCGGTGTTTTTTCGTGATCTTTTGATGAAATCGGCGTTTTTTCCATAATCTTTTGATGAAATCAGCATTCTTTTCAATGATCTTTTGACAAAACATTTTTAAACGATCTTTTATCGAAAACGGCGTTTTTTCCCGCGATATTTCGACAAAATCGTGTTATATCCGCAATCTTTATACGAAATCGGCGTTTTCTCGCGGTCTTCAGACGAAATCAGCGTTTCATCTCCGATAATTTGGTGAAATCGCCATTTTTTCCGCGCTCCGCACAGGAAATTCACCCTTTTCAGCGATTTTTCCACAAAGTTCGTTGACAAAAGCAGTGACAAAATCGTCGTTTATCCACGAAATATTGACGAACTGTTCCGATTTTTCGGCGATCCTGTCACGAAATTTGCATTTCTCCGCGATTGTTTTTTTCCGTGCGCAAACCGTACAATCGTACTGTTCATCCGTACAACCGTACACTTAGAGCAAAATCCGTACATTGTACGGCCAAACCGTACAAGTTGGCAGCTATGTAATCACGCAAATATTTTTAGCACACCACAAAGTCCTTCAGCATGAAAATGCATAAAATTTTCAACCATTATTCTTAATAAATAAATAAATAAATAAATAAATAAATAAAAATAAATAAATAAAATAAAAAATAAATCAAACAAATTATTATTATTATTTTTTTTATCTATGCGATGTAGCTTCAATTAATTATAACTAATTGCTCCGTCAAGATGATCTTTCTATGATTGTCGTGTTGTGAAAATTGGCTTAAACATTACATTCTTAAATAAATTTATGAGTGATGGGTGTAAAACCCACATCACTCAAACCAGACAATTCTGTAAAGAAAACTAACTATCGGAAATAAATTATAAAAAAAGAAAGGAACAGAGGACAGTGGATTTACAACTCAGACAAGAAATTTATAGCGGCAATAAGACTGTGACGGACGCCCATAAATAAATGACAAAACAGAGACATTTTCATTATTGTGTATTTACGACAGGGCAAAAGGGGAAATCTCATCTGCGTGTGTGGTAATAGTTATCAACAACATAGACATTCTGACGACTAGGCCTGTAGAAGCCCCTAGAAAATTAAAATTAGGGGGCGTTCAAGTTAATAGTCAATTTAAGGACAGCCAATGAGACTGGAAGGGGAAAAAAATATGTTAAAAGGAAAACTGTGAATGGTCGAAGGATAACTCGACTACAGAATAATTATTATACACTTTTTTGCTTCTGAAATTTGTAAAAAAAAAATTACGAGTCAGTCAGTCAGTCAGGCAGTCAGTCAGTCAGGCAGTCAGTCTACCAAACATGCTCGAGTGATAATCTTCGCCAATATGAGCAATAAAAGTGTGCCGGACTTCTACTCATCGGTCCGGATATGCATTTACCTATGATGTCAGCAACTTTAAAAAAGGTATGCTTTTTACCGACTTATTTCCCCTTATTTTGCCCACGAGTATAGAATATGATCGAACTAAAAAATAATGGTGAAACACTTGCACGCCAATTGTCCCGCCGGTTAATTAATTATGGTGATGATTTCTCACGAATTTATGAAATCAAATTCAATATTGAAAATATCGTGTTACAAAGCATAAAATGTAATTATGCAGTAATGCCAACAGCTATAAAAAAATGAATAGATTTTGATTTGATTATTTTGTATCTTTGTAATTTATTTATGTGCATGTATATATTTAGTGTATTATGTGTGATCTGTGTTGTACAAATAAATGTTTTTGTTTTATAAATGACAAAGCATGGTGATGATTTATGGAGTATGTGTCGAAATTACTCTAGGTGCATGCTGATCAACGTTTCATAAGGATCTGATAACGTCAAAAAAAACACAACGCATAAATTAATCTAAATTTTTTTGGATAAGAATATTTTTTTTGTAAGAAATTTTAATTGGAAGTATTTTGTAAGGAATGTTATCATTTTATTAGAATTGTTATTAGTATTCCTTAGGCTACAGAAAATATTCTTTTCCCTAATCAGATCCTAGAAACATAATACGATCACTAACAGATTTAATTATAATTATTGTAAAATAAATAAATTGGTTGATCAAATTGATGCACAATTTTGGGGAGAGAAATATCGGAGGGAAATCAAAGGTACTAAGGAAGCAATATGATTATTACAAAATATTTTTAGGTATGTAAAAATCTCTCCATCATCTCAACCCCCCAAAAAATTGGTTGCCGTGATACCAGTTCCTTAATTATTTATTTTTATGTATTTAATTTAAATGATTAAAAGAACGAACTTGGTTGATTTTAGTACTTTAATAATACAGTAGTGTGGTAATTTCTTTTAATTTGAGTACTTTAAAGAACCAAATTATTTTTCAAATATTAATTAGCTTCAATTTAGATATTATTACTGCCATATTAGAAGTAAATATTTAATTAATATTGTGATTATTTGAATTTTATTTTTTTTTAAATTAATTTTGTGGTTACTTGAATTCCTTTTGTGAAAAAAAAAAAAAAAAATGATAATGAAATGAATGAATGATTCTGACAAATATACATTTTAAAGGAGATAATTAGATTGGAGATAAGATAGATTCTCTTTTGATTATAAGAAAATAGGAGTTGTTGTTAAAATTGGTATATATATACGTAAAATAATAAAGTAAATAAAAATTTGTTTTTTTTCACATAATAAATTTTATAAATATGATACTAAACCGAGACATTGGCATGCAAGTGTATTTTTGTTTGAGATAATTGGCACATTTTTCAAAAAAACAAAAAGTGTATATATATGTATGTTTACACTATTGAAAAAAAAAAAAGAAAGGTTGTTATTTAATTTTATGTATTTATGTGTCTTATGATAGAAAGGATTTTATTCTAAAATTCATCAAATATTTTGATATTTTATGTTAGCACATGTGGATAAAACTGTATAAATTAAAAAAATAATAATAATAAGATATGTGGATATATTTATATCACGTTGGTTATTTTTTTAAGTAAATCATTGTAGTTTTATTATTTAAAAAAATTGAGGATAATTGATTTTATGACTAAAGGAGGTACGAGGAAATCTCTCAGAAATAACACGCGTTTAAGTGGCGTTAAAACAAGAAGGCAATTAAAAATATTATTAAATAAAAACGAAAAAATTTCGGGAGAGAACAAAAACGATAAACAAAGAAAAAAAACAAAGAATTCGGGATCAAAAATTTCTGGGATAGGAAATATGGCAACTCCTAATGCAGAGCATTTAGTAGGATTAATTTATCCGTTTGATGGTAAAAAAGAAACTAATATCAATTATTTCCTACTACAATTTGATAATTTAATTGACAAAACGAAATATAGCGATGAACACAAATTAATAATTTTGAAAGCCAAGATCATAGGATCGGCAAGGGAAACTCTCATGCAGGATGAATCATTATTTTTAGAAGCAGACATAGGAAAATTCAAGGAGAAGTTAAGGGAATTATTTTCCGTTAAATGTAATTTCGGGGGTGCTCAGAATTTATTTTTCAGTCTAAAGCAGAAACCCGACCAAACATTAGCTAATTTTATAAATGAATTTAATGCTACGGCAAATTTATATATAAAAAAAAGTGGTCAAAAATTAGAGGATAACAGCAACGCAAAATTTTTAGACCAAATGAAATTGGCTAGATTCCTAGATGCAATCCGCGCAGATATTAGTTTAGAAGTGAGAAAAAATGCACCCGAAAATTTTGAGGCAGCATGCAAGTCCGCACTAAGATTGGAAGAGGCTTACAATCAAGCAAATATTCCCGAAATAAATAGCATTACCGTTAATAAAGAGAATGAAATATTGGGAAAATTAAATAAATTAAGTGCAGACAGTGCAGAGCAAATTCAGACACTCGTCACCGAAATAAACAACCTTAAATTGAAATTAAATAATAGATCGGAGAGAGAAAAAACATGCTGTGAGGTATGCGGGAAAGAAAACCATGAAACAAAAGATTGTTGGTTCAGACAAAAATATAGTAATGATAATGCGGCTACGAATATTAACAGATTTCAAATTAATAGAGGGTCGCAGGTCTCACGCACAAGAGGTTACAGAAATAACTATAAACAGCAACAAGGATTCCAAAATATGGGGTATCAGGGACATAATGGTAACAATAATTTTGGCAATTGGAACTATGGCTATATAGCACCTCACTTTCCTACCCCCCCTCCCCCCATATACAATTATATGTATCCACAGGAATATTACCATAATACAGGAGCACAGGGGTTCGCACAGCCTTCAAGAGGTCGTGGAAGAGGTGGCTATCAAAACAATTTTAATAAATCCCAGACAGACGAGCAAGAGGATAATTACAATGAACAAAATAGCAAAAGGGAAAATAAACACAGAGGCCATTCCAAAAGAGGTTCATTCAATAACAAAAAACGATACGAAAAACAAAGGTCGGAAAACTAAATCAGAGGCTCGCTGAAAATAAACAACAATATTTTAGCGACACAGGTGAGTCTCAGTTTAAAGGGTGTCGCAAAATAAACAGATTTATTGCCAGTGTTAGAAATGAAGGAGAAAATCAGTTACCCATCATTGACCTAGAGATAAATAACATCAAATTTAAAGCGTTATGTGATAGTGGGGCGGCGGTCTCATTGCTTTCGCCCACTATTTTTGATAAATTAAAGGAAAAAAATGTAAAATTTAAATATCTAGGAAATCAAATACAAATACAAACTTTAACGAATTCAAAAATTTATTTTAAACAGTGTATTAGACTGGTTTTTAGAGTAAAGGGCAGTTTTACAACAGGTACATTTTACATCACAAATAAAGATTTCGGTCGAGAATACCAAATGCTTTTGGGATACGATTATTTAAGGGATAATAATATGATTTTGAATTTTAAAGAAAAAACACTTATTTTCAAAAATATAAAAATTAAACTGAATATTCCAGAAAAGGAAAAAGGGATACAAGTTAATAATCTAACTTCAGAAACAGAAGACAAGGATAGGCAAGAAAACAATCCATCAGGGTCTTATGTAAAAGAAAAGAATAATGATAACAAGAAAAAGACACAGCCCATCACTAAGCAAAAAAATATGTATGCTAGGACCATAGCAACAATTTTTATAAATGCAAATTCAAAAAAAATAGTTAATTTACAATGTCATGATGCCATAGCAGAACAAGAGGTAATATTATTAGAACCCTTGAGAGACGACTCGAAATTCACATTTCAAACTTCATTGCATGAAGTGCAACAAAATAATAGAATTCATGTCATAATAGCAAATAACACTGACAAAAGAATAAAGTTGAATAAAGGGATAAATGTAGGCAAAATAACAAAAGATATAGATTTTAAACAGGATACAAAATCCGATGACATTGAACAAGGAACAATTTACGAATTAAATAGCTTAAATATCGAAGAGATCAGAAAATTAAGAGAAGCAGAGTTAAGAGAAACAGACTTTGATTTAACACATTTACCCGAAGACCTAAGAGAAAAATTAAAAAACATACTCATGAGAAAAGCGCATGCATTTTCAAAGTCATATGATACTTTAGGTCAAACATCTTTAGTTATACCAAAATTTAATTTAAGTCATGACTACCCGATACAAACCAAACCTTATAAACTACCTCAAACAGTCAGACAATATGCGAAAACAGAAATACGGAACTTACTAAGAGCAAAGATTATTGAAAAATCAGACTCAAATTATGCTTTTCCAGTAATTTTTGTTAAAAAGAAACAAAGTAATAAAGAAAAGAAAAATGAAACCAAATATAGAATGGCTATAGATTATCGGTTATTAAATCAAATTCTACACACATACAGCTTTCCCATACCGGATATTAAAGAAATTCTTTACTCGATCAGCGGAAAAAGGTACTACACGGTGTTAGATCTTCATAGTGCTTTTTTTCAGATAAATTTAAGGCCACAGGATAGGCAAAAACTAGCATTTATTACTGAGGAAGGAAAATTTAACCCTTTAAGGCTCGCTTTTGGGACAAAGAACAGCAGCGCTTATTTCGCAGAACTAATTGATAAAGTGCTCGGACACTTCAACAAGTCCCAAGTGGCATACTTCATGGATGATGTGGTAATTGGTACCAATACAATCCAAGAAATGCTACAAATTTTAGAGCAAGTTCTACAGGCTCTCATTGACCACAATCTGACCATAGAACCTTCAAAAATGCAAATATGCAAAGAAGAAATAGATTTTCTGGGCTTCCAACTCAACCGATGGGGATATTCCCCAGCAAAAAAAAACATAGACAAAATTAAAAACCTAGTACGTCCAAAAACAAAAAAGGGAGTAAGATCACTTCTGGGTCTAGCAAACTACTTTAGATCTTTAATTAGAAATTATTCAGATATTGTACATCCCTTAGTAGAACTTACAAAAGAAAAAGTAAAATTCAAATGGGGTGAGGAGCATGAACAGGCGTTGAAAAACATACAAGAAGCAATAATACAAAACCCTACACTTAGACCCCCAGATTATAACAAGGAATTATTTTTGATATGTGACGCCTCGAAGCTAGCCATATCCTCAATTCTGGCGCAGGAGTCTAATGGCATTTTATTGCCTATCGAGTTTTTTGGGAGAAAATTAAGAGGGGCAGAAAAAAGCTACCCCAGTATAAAATTTGAATTATTGGCGATTCATGAATCAGTCAATCATTTTAAACATATTTTATGGGGTAGGCAATTCACGATTCTGACGGATTCGAAACCCATTACACAGCAAATGAATTTAGAAGCGCAATCTGACATAGTCAAAAGATGGATGACAGATTTGGCGGAATATAATTATATTTTTGAGCATATTGAAGGTAAGGTCAACCCCGCTGATTTTGTATCTCGACATATTTGCAATTTAGAAACGGACTTACAATTACACAATACTCTATTTAAAGTCAACGAGGCTTTGTCTAATGACAATATTAAATCAGAACAATATGCAGACGAAAAGTTAAGAAAAATAATTGACAAAATAGAAAAGGGACAAAACAATCGAACAACAAAAAGATATATGTTAAATGATGATAAAATATTAATTCTGAGACCAGGTACAGAAAAAAAGGAACTACTCATTGCCCCTGACTCTTTGAAAATAGCCATTATGGAAGACGCGCATTCCCCCCATTTTGGATTCCAGAAAACTTATGACACCATTAAGGATAGGATATTTTGGCATGGAATGTACAAAGATATCAAAATATTCTGTGCGAACTGTACAGCGTGTCAAACAGCTAAACATCACAAAACAATAAAAGTACCAGTGCAAAGGGTGGTTAAAGACCAGGAAGTAGGAAGTATACTACATATTGACGTATGTGGACCTCTAACATTTTCTGTGCGAAAGAATAAATTTATTCTGACTATCACTGACGCAACTTCCAGATTTTTAGAAGCGGTTGCATTAAGAAATGTAGAAACACAGACAATTCTCAATGTGCTGAATAAGTACTTCAGTACTTTTGGAATTTGCAACAGCATATATCTGGACAATGCAAAATATTTTAGAAGTGATTTATTCAGAGAATATACAAAGGCATTAAATATAGAATTACACTTTACGAGTGTATACAGAGCCAAGGCGAATGCAATTGCTGAGACGGTAAACCGAATTCTGAAGAGCTCCCTAATTGCAATGTCAAAAAGCACAACGGAATGGGACATTCGGCTAGATTTTTTTAAACTTCATTATAATAACACAATTCACAGGGCTTTAGGATTCGCTCCCGCACTCATTTTCTTTGCGAGAAAATTGAGAACTCCGTTTACATCGCATATTCCCACAGAAAAGGTCTCAACTAAAACTTATGTGGCACAGAGAATGGCACACATTAAAGAAGTGAAACTACAAGCACTGGCCAATCAGTCACGCATGCAGGATGAGTATGCTAAAGAAGAGGACCTGCTACATACACCTACTCTGAATTTGGGACAAATAGTATACTTAAAACGTATAAATCCGGGCGCTCTGGCGAACAAGTTTGACGGTCCTTTTGAAGTAATAAAAAAATTACGCAACAATAATTATTTACTAAAAGACCTAACAGGTAATTATGCTCGGCCTATAAAAAGGAACATCGATTTACTATTCGCGCCTAGAGCAGCAACTCCTCATATAGACGGGAAAAACAGTACGGCAGAGGAGGATTCAGAGGGGGAAACATAACAAAAATTTGAAAGAAAAAAAAAAGAAACATAAGCCCTAATTATTATTTAAAATTATCTAGTGTATTCGTAATATATAGGGATTTGTATCATGTATTTAAGAAACAAATTTTATGTCGATAATTTTTTTTTTCTTCTCTTTTTGAAAACAATGCGTTTTTAAGACATCATATAATAACTTGCCTTTTAAAATCAAGCAACATAGAGAGAAAAAAAAAGGAAAGGGATAGCAAGATGAGTGTACTATTTCCCTCTGAGTTACAATTGGGGAAATGTGCAGGCACACTCGAAAAAATCATTACATACACTAAATATTACATAGGTACTTCACAGAACTTCATGTTGCATAAAAAAAAAAAAAATAAATAAATAAATAAATAAATAAATAAATAATAAAAATAAAAAAATAAATAAATAAAATAAATAAACAATACTGATAATTGTACATTGGATGACTAGGACAGAAGCAATTGCTCAAAATAAATTCGCCTAGTGCATAATCAATAAAAAAAAAAATAAATAAATAAAAAAAAAAAAACTTTAATTATTTATTCTGCATATTTAAATAAAGTGGAAACAACTTGAAGAGAAATAACTCTTACAAACAACGCATATGCAAAATTGAGATTAAAAATATGTATATGAGTACAAAAAAAAAAAAAAAAAAAAAAAAAAAAAATACAGACTTTTATATAGAAATTTGATAAGAAGTTCGGCGAAGTACGCAAGAATAAAATAACAGATAACAATGGCAAGGCAAGTTATTGACACAACAAAATAACGTGGAAACTCAGCACATAGGATTAAAAAAAAAAAACAAAATAAATAAATAAAGAACTCAAAGAAAAAAAAAATAAGGTTTTCTCACCAACAGAAGACTTTCCGCTTGACGAGATGGATGGAGCGGATGACAGGTCGCGGGGAATAAACACAGTTATCTCACCCCAGATCAAGAAGGGGGAAGAGTTGCTCTCGATTCGGAAATATTTCTCTAGGCAGGGCACGACAGAAAGCTATAAAATTGAATATCAGATTTAGTCGCATGGCAATTTTAAGATGGTTTGCTAAAAAGATAAAATGTTAAGGTTAGGATTTTACGAAAACGCGTGTGATATAAGCATTCCCAATAATATTTAATCGGCAGAGTAAAATATATATTAAAAAAAAAAATAAAATAAAATAAAATAAATAAATAAATAAATAATTAAATAAATAAGTAAAGGTTATATTTTTTTTTGGAGGACATTTTACAGGAATTTTTTTTTTCTTTTACCTTTGCCTGAAAATAAAAGGTATTACAAATTCTTTTGCTGCACGTTAGATATAAGTATGATGACATTACTCACGCAACGTAGTTTCAAAAGAAGATCTTCTGGGATAGTATACAAAAGAAAGTTATAACAATTAGACTTCATCACAAGGCAATACTTAGTTACATTGGATAAGTAACAGACGCAAAATTATTTTAGAGTCTTATCAGGAATCTTATAAAAGCAAATAAATTAGGAAGTTTTTTTTAAATGTGAAGATTAAACGACACTATATATATTATTAGATATATTTTTTTTTACCGACATAGGCGTATGGAAACATAACAATATTTTATAAAAAGTGTACAATTGCAAAAAAAAAAAAAAAAAAAAAAAAAAAAAAAAAAAAAAAATAATTGTAAGTGGTATCGATTTTGCACTTTTACACACTTCTTAATAATATTTATATAAAGCATTAAAATACAATAATAATAAAACAATATAAAGATTCATGTAGGGATACCATACGGCAGTGTGAGTACATATATTTATGAATATAAGGAAATCTTTCTGCGGGCAGAGAGTATTTCTAAAACCTGGCCAGGTTATTCACTAAAATGTATATACTCGATTGTCAATAATCCGTACAAATTAATATATATATATAAATACAAATATTTAAGTATTTAAAAAAAAAAAAAAAAAAAAAAATAATAATAATAATAATAATAAAAATAAAAAAAGATAAATTATTTTAATCAGTATGACATGCTGAATCATTTTAGTAATAAAATTAGATATAGAAGTCAATACATATTTCAAATGATTAAGTAATTTTGTTTTCAAAATGTATTTTTTTTTCCTTCCATACTATAGTGTCTTTTAAAATTTTAAATACTCAAACTACAACAAGAAAAGGTAAATAAATGGATGGTATATAGATACACTCTATTAATATTACTTCATTTCACACTTTATAGCATTTACCAGCATTTATTAAAAGCATTTATACTTAGAAATATTCTTTTAGACTCTTCTAAGGTAGCATAAGATTTATAAACAAAAAATATTTTAGGGATTTCACTCCCTTTTTATTCACGTTTTGCTAGATAACCCCCCCCCCCCTCAAATTAAGCATTTAGGAAGCATATCAGATTTTTCTTCCGCTATTTTTTTTTAGATAGATATGTATGGTAAAGATTTACTTGCAGAAAGTTTTTATCAACAATATCACAAACAGTAATGAAAAGAATTTTTTTTTTTCGCTAATTTTTTTTCTCTGGTGGCAAAATTTGACTATAGTTTTTCAAGTTTAATTGCAATTATCAGCCAGTGAAATGAAAAGGCACATTGATTTTCGAAAAATTTTTTTTTTCCAAGTTGTGATATTATAATTTTTAGCATTGGATATTAAAATCTTTCAGGCAATGTTCAGACTCATAATATAATTTTAGGAACATTGTTAAACGATTGCATAATCGCGGTATTATTTCCTGAAAGGCAATTGCATTAGGATACTTCTCTGAGACTCCAATATATTCTGCGGGAAATATGAGATTTTCGACAGTAAGCGTCTTCAGCCAGTCTATAAGAAGCCATTTTCCCTGAAAATACAAAATAAACAGTACACAGTACATGGTTTTATAGCGAATATATGTCAATTTTATAGAATAAAGGGGTGAAAATTTACACGGAAGGCATGCGTAGCAGGTTATAAGTTAATACGGGTTAGTTTCTAATAGTTTAACATAAGTTTCATGCAAAAGAAATATAATTTTTAAGACAAAAATACGAGAAAATAACATACCTGTGTGGCTTGCAAAGACCATAACATTCGCTATTCCCGTTAGAAACAAGTTTTCCTCTATAGCGGGGTGGCTTATCGGACTTGTTTTCTAGGAAGAGCCATCCATTACCGTTTCAGGGTGTTAGGCTAATAAGCACGTCATTAGCACCTGTCAATCAAAATGCGCGCTACTGATAGGATGCGCTCTTTTTCGCGCTAGCTCGTTTTTTTTTCCTCTTTTTCTCATTTAAGAAAACGTTCGCTTCTCGTGTGAAGAGCAATAAGCTATGCTTTGAGCACATGTGTCTGCAGCGATGTCCTCTATACCTCCTCCACGAGAATGATGAGGAATGTGTATATAACATTACCCATTTTATCAACACTTAACATAATTCAAATTTGTAACATTCAGCTATGATTTGTGTTAATAATCTTATGAAGTGCAGAATATACACAACAGGGTATATTTGTTTTTTTTAGATATTTCATATGATGTACATAAAGAAGGATTTCTCAACATTGTATATATATTTTACTATTTCGATACTAATCCAGATATGTTATGCTAATGACATTGGTGTTGCTATGAATTTGTGTTATCCTTTTGTTTTGTTTTTGGGTTAATACATATTTTACTTTATGTGTTTAAAATATTATGCATTTAAAATAAACAAAAAGTGTGCCAATACATCTCAAATTCAGGTTTAGATTTTTCGGAGCTTTTACATGTTATTTTTTTTTTTCTTTCTTAGTGTAGAAATAAATTATTCCAAATTTATACTTGGCTTTGATTACATGATTTGGCATTTAATGGATTAATTTAATTATTGTATCAAAATTTGGGCATGGGGAAATAATACACAAAAGTGAAGATAATCGGACCTTGGAAGTGTTCACCAGAAATGAATCCAAATTCCAATGAATATGGATACAACAGTTGCGGCAGTGTGGTGTGCACAAAAATGATGTCTACAGACCTCATTTTTTTTTAGACCCAGGGGATAGATGATGGGTGTAAAACCCACATCACTCAAACCAGACAATTCTGTAAAGAAAACTAACTATCGGAAATAAATTATAAAAAAAGAAAGGAACAGAGGACAGTGGATTTACAACTCAGACAAGAAATTTATAGCGGCAATAAGACTGTGACGGACGCCCATAAATAAATGACAAAACAGAGACATTTTCATTATTGTGTATTTACGACAGGGCAAAAGGGGAAATCTCATCTGCGTGTGTGGTAATAGTTATCAACAACATAGACATTCTGACGACTAGGCCTGTAGAAGCCCCTAGAAAATTAAAATTAGGGGGCGTTCAAGTTAATAGTCAATTTAAGGACAGCCAATGAGACTGGAAGGGGAAAAAAATATGTTAAAAGGAAAACTGTGAATGGTCGAAGGATAACTCGACTACAGAATAATTATTATACACTTTTTTGCTTCTGAAATTTGTAAAAAAAAAATTACGAGTCAGTCAGTCAGTCAGGCAGTCAGTCTACCAAACGTGCTCGAGTGATAATCTTCGCCAATATGAGCAATAAAAGTGTGCCGGACTTCTACTCATCGGTCCGGATATGCATTTACCTATGATGTCAGCAACTTTAAAAAAGGTATGCTTTTTA
Source organism: Maratus speculifer (assembly GCA_964019185.1). Classification (NCBI taxonomy): domain Eukaryota; kingdom Metazoa; phylum Arthropoda; class Arachnida; order Araneae; family Salticidae; genus Maratus; species Maratus speculifer. The sequence continues at coordinate 34,948,695 of OZ025300.1, read as the reverse complement.
CCGACTTATTTCCCCTTATTTTGCCCACGAGTATAGAATATGATCGAACTAAAAAATAATGGTGAAACACTTGCACGCCAATTGTCCCGCCGGTTAATTAATTATGGTGATGATTTCTCACGAATTTATGAAATCAAATTCAATATTGAAAATATCGTGTTACAAAGCATAAAATGTAATTATGCAGTAATGCCAACAGCTATAAAAAAATGAATAGATTTTGATTTGATTATTTTGTATCTTTGTAATTTATTTATGTGCATGTATATATTTAGTGTATTATGTGTGATCTGTGTTGTACAAATAAATGTTTTTGTTTTATAAATGACAAAGCATGGTGATGATTTATGGAGTATGTGTCGAAATTACTCTAGGTGCATGCTGATCAACGTTTCATAAGGATCTGATAACGTCAAAAAAAACACAACGCATAAATTAATCTAAATTTTTTTGGATAAGAATATTTTTTTTGTAAGAAATTTTAATTGGAAGTATTTTGTAAGGAATGTTATCATTTTATTAGAATTGTTATTAGTATTCCTTAGGCTACAGAAAATATTCTTTTCCCTAATCAGATCCTAGAAACATAATACGATCACTAACAGATTTAATTATAATTATTGTAAAATAAATAAATTGGTTGATCAAATTGATGCACAATTTTGGGGAGAGAAATATCGGAGGGAAATCAAAGGTACTAAGGAAGCAATATGATTATTACAAAATATTTTTAGGTATGTAAAAATCTCTCCATCAATGAGAAAATCGAAAACTGTTCAATTTCTTAGCATATGAATGCAACGAAAAAATTGTGCATTTGTGTATGTGCAAATATACCTGAAAATTTTATGCCCTTACGAATGAAAAGGATTTCCTTAACAAATCTTGAAGCAGCTATTTTTGGAGTTGTGAACAAATGGAATATAAAATTTGCTTATGAAAAAAATGTTGCCCACCTCTCTGTCACAAAAGAAGAAAGTGAAAGGTGGCGGGGGTGGGGAGCGCAGACATTATCCTTTCTGTAGTTCTCTAAATAAAAAGCTGGATAAATTTTCAAACCCTATACATAGCATATAGGTTAGAAAAAAAAAAAAAAAGATTATTTGACATGGAATGACCCCAGCAAAAAGCAAAAACAAATTAGTGAAATTTGCAACCACGGTGTCAGAACGAAGGCTAAAGTTTGCCACCCAGGTATTATATATCGTCTTAAAAAGGGAATTTGATATGGCTGAAACAGATACATTAGAAAGCGTATAGAAGTTCACTGAGGTCATGTTAGAATTTTCAAAATAGATTACTGAGAACGATTATTTTGAACTTTCGAAAATATAGAAATTGAAAGAAATTAGGCCTTTTTAATTATGAAAAGAATTAAATTTAAATCTTTCCCCCCCCCCCTGTTCTTTTGTTTTAACACATGAAATAGCAATTTTTAAATTTTTCGCAAAGCAAATTTTTTGATCAAAAGTCTTAAATTTTTCAAGAATTTAAAATTTTACGTTTTTCATTAAAAAGAAAAAAAATATTTTGAATCATTAGAAAGTATTTTAGTTTTTAAGCAATGTCAAAGTGTTACATTATGATATCTAAAACATAAAGTTTAGAGAAAGATTTTAGAAAAAAAAAACTATAAAAACCTCTTGAAGTTTAAGAAATCTGAATTCTATTGAAAATACATCCGAAAATTCTTATTTTATTTTAAAAGAGATTGATTGTTAATACTTTTTCTATAATTTCAACTATTCTACTATAATTTTCCGTAATATGATGTATACAAAATAAATTATACAGAAGTATTTATACAAGTATTTGAATTTTATGAATCCTTAAAATAAATAATCTTTCTAAAGCTAAGAATTTTCCTTATATTTTAAAGGTAGAAGTATGAAAAACTTTCGAAATGAGTGAAATAAATTATAATTTTCATATTAATTTCAAAATCTTTCTTGGAAATGCCTTATACTACATGAGGGCATCAAAAGCCAAGGAGTATAAGCGACAAAATTGGAAAAATTGAACTAAGTGCACAAACTACCTAAAAACATGCTTCTTTCTTTCTATGTAATAAAGTATAAGTGATTTCACTGAAAAAAATGAAGTACTCAAAAATGTGTAAATCGATGTACTCATATCAAATTGAATATGTTTGGATCAAAAATGAATACATTGCTTTCTCAGTTTTGAAACATCATATGTCATCAAATTCAAACAAACAATAATTTTGTATCCTGTATTGGTTTATTTCATTCCTCTTAGCATAAAAGATGCTTATTAAAGTAAATGTTAAATTATGTGCAGCATTATAAAATAATTTAAAAATGCTTGCAAATAATGCTTTTGTCATAAAAATATTCGATTTGCGTATTTTGCTAATAATTTTGCTATTTTTCTGAATAAACAATCAATCAAACGTTTATTGTTAATAATTTTGTGCAAGAAATAAATGTCAGTTTATTTTTACTTTAATTTGCGAGTTCAGGGGGCAATTCTTAGACACTTGAACAGAATCATGGCATCAAAAATGAGTTATGTGTTTCTCAGTTGTGAGTACATTTAGACGGAGCTATTTTGAGTATGTAAAGTACTTAAAACTGAGTACTTTTTACTCAATTTTGAGAATTCCTTTTTTTCAGTGTTTCTACTTACATGTTGCATTCTAGAGATCAACCACTTTTGCCGAATAATAATCAATATTGATTAATCATAAATTTAATCGAAATTGTACTCTACTTTTCACATTTATTGAAATAAGTGTTCAAGGACCACTGTGAAAACAGCAGTAGTTACCTATTTCAATCCAGTCAATTATTATTGAAGTTCAAATTTAAAATCAATTATCTTTAACTCAATTTACTCAAAATGAAATTTTTGTCTCTTGTACCTGTTAGTTTCTGAGGTCCTCGTGTAAATTGAATAAAAATAACGGAACAGTTTTTTTTTTTTTTTTTTTTTTTTTTTTTTGTGTGTGTGTATGTGTGTAATAATATATATAATGTGTATAATCTATAAACCAATAAATAAAAAAATACAATAAAATCTTCCTATTGTTAAAAAAGATTTAAAAATGCATTTTCTTTAAAATAATACAAATTTCTGAAAATCTCAGTCGTATTTTTAGTGACCAACTATGGTGGATATATGATCAGTTTGGAATTTCAAGTTCCAGGCAAAATAAGGGAAAAGAAAGGATTTTGTTTTTAGCATCTTCTTCTTCTGGCTGTTATCCAATGCGTTATATACATAATATTTATCTGTCTAACTTATGCAACAAACCGACAGAATGACTGACAAATTCTTTACGCATCTCATGGAAAAAATGAAAAGACTGATTAAAAGGCTTTCCGAATTTGTTTGTTTAGGATATCTATTGAGATATCACATATGGATACATGCGCTTAATGCATGAATCTAATATATAATGTTAACTTGCTAACACTGAAGCATTTCTTAAAGAATTATATTTTCTAATAAAAAATATGGGGATATTCAGGACCATCGCTAAGACTTTTTATTAAGGGGAGGGAGGGGGACTTTAAATTGAGAAGTCAAATTTCAGGATTTGGCAATTAGTGTTATAATTTTGCCAGGTTACCACAATTAGAATATATAATATAGTTCTTACTTGTAAAAAGTCTAATAATATTCCCAATTAGATTTGTAACTTTTGCCAAGTCTATCAGAAATAGACAGAGTATTTATTAAAGTTTTAAATAAGTTTGTAAATTTGCCAAATGTAACAGCATTCGCTTTTTTTTTGGGGGGGGGGGGATTTACTACCCTCTCCTTAATGAAGGTTTAGGGGGTCATTTCTAAGGAATTAATTTTTTTGTTGTTGTTGTCGTTTTATCGTTTATGCAGTCTTAATGGTACCATCAGGAAGGATGGAAATACTCCTATTCAAAATGCAATTTTCTAGTCTTTTTTACAAACAAATTTTCTAAATTTTTACGATTAATTAGGGTGATGAAAAACTGCACGGAACAACTGACGTGGAAGAGTATGCCCAGATCAGATTAATAGCGTGATTAGGATCCTGAAGAAGTCGGGTTATACCTGAACCAAACCCGAAAATTCTGCTTAAGGGCTACTTCATTCAAATGAAAAGGCCCGTTGTCTAATGCTAATCCTATGGAAGAAATATATAAAGATATCTCGTTTGTATTTCAATATTTTTAAATTACTGTTATTATTATTATTATTATTATTATTATTATTATTATTATTATTATTATTATTATTATTATTATTATTATTATTATTATTATTATTATTATTATTATTATTATTGCATTGAATAGTTGAGATTGATCTGAATGCAGGCCGTTTTTTACTTTTTCGATTTTGGTTGCAGATATTTTTTATGAGGGTGCTTTCTCTTTCCAAACCGGTTTCGATAATGAAAGCAACCTCATAAAAAATATCTGTTAACAAAATTTAAAAAATTAAAAACGGTCTGCATACAGATTGATCTCAGCTATTCAATGAAGGAAAAAATCATTTAAAAATATTAAAATGCAACCGAGATATCTTTATAAATTTCTTAAAATGTTAACCCAAAATAGACCAGAACCTGAAACATCTATTGTTAGGGGACAAGGATAACCGCCTTGGGTGCCCAGCTAAAGCTTTAAAGTTACACCTATAGTCAACCCGAAAAGTACTAATAAATATAGCGTTAATCCGACCCGACTTGAATCGTGCGTCGAGTCGGGTTATTGTAAAATCAAATTATTCGACCAAATGCAGGACTCTAACAATAGACAGAGTCGCCAGTGAGATCCGCCAAGGATCCCACGCATACGTTGCTTCTTCTTTTTTTTTTTTTTTTTTTTTTTTTTTTTTTTGTATCTACATACAGGATTTGTACGCCTCAAAAACTTCCAAGGACCTTTTCCCCAGGAATTCGTAATTCAATATTTGCCTTATTTAACAAAAGAAAAAAATCTGTATCGTAATATAAAGATCAGTACTTTACAAAAATTCTGGTACCTAAACACCTAAATCTCCCTGAATCCTTTGATGCGTACGAATCTTGTACAAAATGATGGTAGTTTAAAGAAATAAATTGGAATTTATTTTCATTTCAAAAAGTTTTTTGGGTTCTTGACGATAAAATATTCTTTCAATCACTAAATATCTTCATTATATACTTTCAATTAGTTATTTGTACGAAACGTCTTGCATGTCAAATTGAATAATACAAATACATACAAGTATAGAAATAAACACAAACATAGAAAATTATTTATATATGCTATAAGTGATCCTTTAAAAAATAAAATAAAATGGTAAAAAATACCTTTTAATTTTACATGTTTCGTGTGCTCTGATGGCAACTTTTTCAAAAACAAAAACAACTTTTTTTTTTTTTTTTTTTTTTTTAAATTGCTGTCGGAGCACATGAAACATGTAAAATTAAAAGGGATTTTTTACCATTTTATTTTATTTTAATGGATCACTTATAGCATATATAAATAATTCGATATTTTAAAGTGATATTTTATATTATATACAAACACAGAAGTTAAAGAAGTTGTAGAAACTATATATAAGTTTGATAAAATAAAATAAAATAAAATAAAAGCAGAAAGATTGGTGTTATAAATTAAAAAAAATTAATAAATATTTATATGTAGAATATCATTACATATGCATGAATATTTTATTCTAAATATTAGAAATATTCATAAAGCTGAACAAAAAAAGGTTAAATGTTATAAACAAAATTAAGAAATTTTCTAATGAAAGCACTAAACAAAATATGTCTTTATGTAGAAAAATATCTATATTTAAAAACACTTTTGACATAAAAATGCACAATCCCATTTTTATTAAATCATAAATTTGTACGAACCACTGTAGATAGCTACTATTTGAACCCACCTGTAAACATTAAGTCATGCACTGTAAATATTAGTGCTAAAAGAAAACATAAACTGATAAAATGCAATTTAACACAATAAACAAGCACAATTCAACACTTTTAAAAATAATAATAATAAAAAAAATATAAGTTACAAGATACCAAACATATTGCAATGGGTACCAAAATTATACATCTGAAATTCGTTCAACACATGCTGCAATGCCATGCATGCACGGAACAATCGAGCAAACATTTAGTACCACATTATATTGTTGATATTTCTGGACAAACAGCGTAATTAAAACAAACAATTTCAAAAATAGTAGAAATTTTTAATACAATTTTAAAACATAACAGCATTAGATAACTTAGCTGATTCTCTAATGTTCAAACTTGTTTCTAAGGAATAACTAGTTACAATAAGAATTACTTTCAAAATAATGTTTGTAGGTCTAGAATATTTTATATTGGAGATATAAAAACTTTTAATTAACAATCTTTAATTAGAATATTGATAGTTCTTAAATGATCCAAATTCCTTTTAAGGGTAACCTTAATCATTTTTTTCTTGATTCATTCATTCTTGGATCATTTTTTCCATTATTCATCAAGTTTTTTCCTTGCCTTTTTTTTTTTTTTGCATGTACTATCATAGTTTTTTCAAGATTTAATTGATTTTTAAACTTACTATTTAGAAATTATTCTTTACAATCTAATTATAATATTCCGAGATCAATTTTTGTATCAATAAAAAAAACTTTAATTATGACACGATTTTTTTTTTAATCATTTATTTAAAAAAAATATTTTAATATAAGTTTACAATAAAAAAAATTGTTAATTTCAGTTTTGAGTTTTTATTAACCTAAATAATGATAATAAATTAGATGTAAACTTAGACCTAAAATGTTTAGATAATAAAAATAATAATAATAAATTAATGGTGAAGAATATATAATTAAATTATAGAAAATATGATATTCTAAAAAACATTATAAAAATTTTAGTTTCTGTTCCTGTATAGGCAATAATTTTATTAAAATGTATTATTCTTTCAATATGTGAAGAATTTTTTTCATGCCTTAAATAAATATTTTATTCATTGATATTAAAACTGCCCAAGGAATGGAAATGAGATTGTTAAAGAATAATTTCTGATGAGTAGGTTTAAATGGAAAAATTCCGAAAAGAATGTATGATACATGAAACAAAGGTAAAAATCTTCCAATTAAAACTTATGAACCCTCTTAAATCTTGAAATAAAGACATATCATGATTGCTGAAAATATTTATTTATATACAACTAATTTTTTAAAAAAAATGACGATTAACATTTTAAAACCATAATATTCATGAAATATAGTTGAAAGAAGCTACCAGTATATTTAAACCGATTTGATTATGGCTATTCTGCGTCCTGAAAACGATTAAGAAACAAGCAAATAGTGAAGGTTATATAACAAACGCAAAAGTTATTTAATGAAATGTAACTGAATCTAAAAACACACAGTTGTAGATTTTTTAAAAACTTAAAAAGAATGTTTAAAAATATACATTACTCGTGTAGTTTTAAACCTTTAAAATGGCAATACAAACACTAAGGATTTTTGTTCACATTAAAACAAATATTCATACAATAAACATGCTTAAATATCATGCATGCATGAAACAGTAAGACAACTGAGAGTACCATATCGGACTGTTAATGCCATTTGAACAAATTTTAAAATGAAAAATTAAATTAATTAATTTCACATTATTAATTTTTTTAATAGCTGTCATTTCTAAACGCAGTATTATGTTTAATGTTAGTTTCAGTTTCATTCCCCTTTTCAGCTTCTTTTTGTTTACAATTTCGAAAAGGTTCATATTTTGTAATATTAAGTAAATAAAATACTGTTTTTTATTTATTTATTTATTTTTTTATTTATATTTATTTGATTAAAGTTCTCCTTTCTGGTTTTATAGAATTGTGCTATTATTTGATTAAACTGAATTTGAAAATTAAATTAGAAAAATTGAAACAGGACTTTTATGTAAAATATTTAAATTAATAAATATTTCACTATACTATTATTTATAGACTTCTTTATGGCTGTTTCGTTTTTTCGACGAAATTTGAAATAAAATAATATTGAGTACATCAAAATTGATTCTTCTTCAGGTATAAATAAATGCCGGTAGTTTGAAGGCAACCATGCAATGTCGAAGGAAACAGAAAACAATATAATAACGATGATGATATTAACATCATAACATATAATATTAACATAATAAGATGATATATAATAGCGATGATAATGATGATGATACTATAAAAAAAAAAAAAAAAAAAAAAAAAAACAGCAAGGGTAACAATAAAATGATAACAGTAATAATAATAAACTAGTAATAATAATAAAATAATAATAATAGTAAAATAATGATAAATTTATAATTAAAAATAACATTTCTTTTGATCCTTCATTTCTTTTAACCCTCCAAACTTTATTTTATATTTTCACTTATCGACCTTTCATTGTAATGGTTTGTGCCATTTCTCTTTTCTACTATACCAATTTATGTTTATCTGTTTTCTTCTTCATTAGAAAAGGCTGTTCTTGCACTACAAGCAATTTTTTGAACTTGGAGAAGGATCAGTTTTGTTTCGTCTGAAATGAATTTGTCGCATATTTTTATATAACCTGGTGGTTTTTTAATTTTTATTATTACGAGAGGGAATCTGAAAATAAGTTTCCTCAGACGACTATGGTCAGAGCTGTGTATGAAAGTCAAAAAATAGAATGAGACTTAAAAAATAAGACACATCTTTACTTTTCCACATAATTACCAAATACATTGAGACATTTGTCATACCACTTGATAAGCTTCAAAAAGCCCTTCAGGAAAAATTCAGGGCTTTGCATAGAAACGAAGCGTTTAGGGATTGTCCGTATGCAAAGTCCTGATGTTTTCCTAAAGGAATTTTTGCAGCTTATCAAGCGGTATTACAAATGTCTCAACTTGCTTGATACTTACATGGTCGGATTCATAAATAATGAGCCTCACTTTATTCTGACGCTAGCTTACATCACACACGCACCTGTTGCTATGGACGATGGTGGGATGCGTTGACTTATATATTGACATATAAAGGTGAAAAAAAGCGTCGCGCGAAAGCGAAGGAACATCAAGGATGTCTGGAAGATTCACTGCGATAACGTGCTCTGTCATACCTCCTTCATCATGATTGCTTACCTCGCTCGGCTGAACGCTCAACTGCCCCATATCCTCCCTATCGTACGGACTTGTCGCCCTCTGACTTCTTCTTGTTTCCGCGTTAAAGATCAACGCTGAAAGGAAAACACTTCAACTCGATCGAGGACACCCAAGAAATTGTCAAGACAGCCCTTGAAGCCATCTCGGAACAGGCCTACGTGGATGCCTTCGAGTCATGAAAATGCCGCGTATAAAAGTGTATTGATGCAGGAGGTACCTACTTTGAAGAATATTAGGTAATTGTACCAATTCGCTCAATAAATCTGTCCCTTTGAACAAAGGCTCATTACTTTTGAATCCGACCATGTATGTTGACAAATAAAGTTGTGTCTTATTTTTCATGTCTCGTTATATTGCTTGACTTTCATACACACCTCTGTCTACAGACGCAAGGGGAAACTTATTTTCGTACTTTCCCTCGTATTATTTTTAAACTTTAATTCGTTTGAGTATAGTCCCATAGTAGGAATGATAGTGTATAAATTGTCCAAACCAACCGTGAGAATCTTCGTGAGTCGTCGTCGACGCAGTAGTGGTTGATGTGGTTGCAGTCTCATGTGTAGTAGTTTGAGGTGTAGTAGTCTGATCCTGATGGAAGCCCGAATTGGAAGAGGAAGAGACTGGGGTGAAGGCCGAGTTGGAAGAGGGTCGAATCATCTGATTGCGATTCTGAAGTCCCCGCAGGAAATTGTGCAGGTGGTCGATCAACTCACGAGTGTCTGAAGTGATAATAAACAACAACGCCTACAATCAGCGAGTGATCAGTGCAAAAGCTTTTTCAGCAGTGCTTCTCAAGGCTTTATTTAATAGCATTGCGTTTTACTATTATTATAACACAATTAAACTGATTGGTAAAATCATTGATTTTACCAAGAATTGATACGCTAATATTGATTCCCGGCCTGTGCAATTTTTCACTCAGATGGAAATATTCAATCCGTATGAAAATTACATTTTAATTAGACATTATTTTGAACCAAATAAAATCGATGATAAATTCATTTGAAAATAACATAGGATATTAATAAATAGAGTTGATTTGGTAGTAATTGTTTGTAAATGTTGTTAAAAATATTATAAGCACCCAAACTTCAATCATGAGAGACGACAGTTTCTCCACTGACCTAGAAAAAGCTTATTAACCAGCAAAAACGGCACTGTATCTATATATATAGTGATAATTTCAGATCAAAGGAAACGCAAAGAACAGCCATTTAGTTTGTTAACAAATATATATGAGGTACATCGTTCTGATTTTTCTGCATTTCTGCATGCAGTATATTTTGAGATTTTGAATACTATTTTCAGTAGGATGTGTTATAGAATAAAGAAAAGAAAATCTCAAACCGTTTGAACGAATATGTAACATTAACAGATTTTCGATGAAGTAACTCTACTTTCTTATGAAATCCAGTTTAAAAATAGGACTATTTTTCTACGCTTATTAGTAGTTTAAATGGAATTGTTCAGTTCTGAGTGATAAAGCCTATTTGGATTTAAGGTTTAAATTCGCTTGTCGGTTCAAATGTACATTGTAGCAGATAAATTATTTAAATAGAATCATAGAACTAGGATAAGCTATCTTTGTACTTCTATGAACAGCTCGTTGGTTATGTGACATACCGCTTCAGATGCTGGGTTGTTTGGGTGGCGGAAATCATTATTTTACCGTCTGTGCATTTCTTAGATGAGGAATGGAGGTTATTTGAGAAATCTATGGTGAAATTACGTTTTTTTTTTTTTTTTTTTTTGGGGGGGGGGGGATGCAAATTTTTAATAACCTTAAAGATTTTAAACAACCTGCTTTAGCGGTGGAAGAAAGGTTGATATATTAGATGATTTATTATTTATTTATTGTATAGCAACATATTGATGCTAATATTGATTTGATAAATATTGTAGATAGAACAAATGTGGCACGTTTTTTTTTCAATAAAGAGTTTTAAAGATTCTAAATTTTGTATGCTGGAGAAGAGAAGGAAGGGGCGAGGCAGAGATTTCTGAAATAGCAGGATAATTTTTACGATTAATTATAAAATTATTGTCACTACACAGCAATAAATAAGAAGGATGATTTGATTTCATATAAAAAAATGAACAGACTTTAAATTTATAAAATTTTTTAAGAACTAACTTTGCTAACTTTTAATATATATATATATATATATATATATACATATATATACATATATACATATATATATATTATGTTGACTTAAAAGTAAAAATAAAATGGTATTCCATAATACCGGACTTCTTTTATATTAAATATTCTATTCTTCTTTTCAAAAATGCATTTATTGTCCCAGAGATTTATAAAATAAAATTTAATCTCGTTTGGAACATTTTTGTAACTGAAACTATGTATCTTTGATTTTTGAAAAATGAAATTTTTAAATCGGATTATTATTGTTAGTATTTCTGATTAATTCAATAGTTCTTTCTTTTGTCAAACTCTTTTGACCTCAAAAGAAAAAAAAGAAAATTCTTTTGAAATGTTTCTTTAAAAAATATGAAAACAAAATCGATTTCTTTGAAAAATGTTTAATTTCTTTTTTCTTTTCTTTTTTTTTTTTTTTTTTTTTTTTTGCAAGTTAATGAATCAGAGGAGAAAGAAAAAAGAATGAATTCATCTAAATTATAGTTTTAAGAAAAAAATATTTTAACTAGCGCTGCGCAATAAGAATTTTATTAAGCTCAATATTACTGATACTCTTGGACGTTTATACTGTTGAAAGAAAATAGACTTTTAGGCTTTTAACACAAATAAAGCACAGTAGAATCACAATAGATATTTTTTCATTGAACTTTATATTCTTATATGTGATGTTTATAGATTTAAGAAAGTCCGGGACAAAAAAAAAAAAAAAAAAAAAAAAAAAAAAAAAAAGCATTATTTTTTTTTCTGTAAATTACGTTTAAATCCTGTTTCTATAGCGAAATGTTCGATTTACCCTGTAAACACAAAATTTCTTGAATTCCAGACCTAGCCCGATCTTTTTCTCGTGCTCGATTTATTATAAGTGGAAAGTTTTGTTGAAATCGGCAAGTTTATGATATCATCTGTAATCGAAAAAACGCTTGCTCGTTTAAAAAGGTCAAAACACAAATTTTCTAAAAAAAAAAAAAATTCTCGCATTAAAAATTTCTCTGTTTTTTTTTTTTTTTTTTTTTTTTTTTTTTTTTTTTTTTTTTTTTTTTAATGCTTGAAATTACATTTAAATCATATTTCTATCTTATTTGGAAGAGGAAATATTTTGTTTTTCGTTTTGGGTTGTTTTCAAAATCTAGCTGTCAAGCAATGAATGTCATGGAAACGACTTATTGTGAAAATGCGTTTTTCTTCATGATGAGTCTTTTTCACAATTTCTCAAATGTAAATTGTTATAACTCAAGAACCGTTAAAGATAAATATTTCAAACTTAAAACATGTCTTTTTTGATTATTTCAATTTAATTTTGATTTAGCAAATTTGAAAAAAAATTTACTTTTGAAAATATAATTTTTTAAATTACATCGCGTTTTTTTTCAAATTTGAATATATATGTATATATATATATATATATATATATATATATATATATATATATATATATATATATATTTGAAAAAAAAATTAACTTTTTAAGACATGATTTTTTTTATAATTAAAGCTACATTTTTTTTAATTTGAAAAAATAAACTATTTTTTAATTTGAAAAAAATATTTAATTTGGAAACTATGATTTTTTTTAAAATTAAAATTACATCATTCTTTTTTTTCAAATTTTTATTTTAAATATTTTTCATTTTTTTTAAATTAATATTTTTAAAAATTTTGAATAACATTAAAATTTAGATATTTCTGTTTATTTAAATGTAAAAAAAATTGAAATTCTACAAATGATATTTTGAGTTATAATGATTTTAAATTACCCCATTTTTAAAAAACATTTTTAGTTTAAAAAATTTTTAAATAAATTATGAGAAGTTTTATTGCGTGATTTTGTTTGCAAATAATAGGGTTAAAAATTTCAAAATTTTAACTCAATAAATAAAAGTTATTTGAAAATGTATCCAGTACTCCCCTTGATATATATCTATATTTATTTGATTAAACTAATTTCATATTTTCATTGGTGCGAAAATTTAATTCATGCCATAAAAATATCACATTTGTTTTATTGATTACAATTAGTTTAAATTTTATTAAAAAAAACTTATCAACAAAATCCTTTTAAATGTCGCAAAAAACCGTAGAAGGGAAAAAAATCTGTCTTGTGGGTTTTTATAAAACATGGTTGAACCAAAAGAAGAATCTTTCTATTCCTTATTTAACATTTTGATAAAACATGAATGCATAATTGAATCATGCATACTGGCTTAAAAAATCTAAGCATTTTTACGGCTCCTTCTTTCGTTCTAACCGATGACCAGGCCCCTACTGCTGAGTTACCTCAGCTTACCAGGTTAGATACCTGGTATCGGGGAGGAAGACCGCCTAATTGCCGCTTAGCGGCAATAAACCTGATTTCTTTGCTTCGCATGGCATCATTTCTGCTGTACTTGTTTCTCGTTTTAACATACTTTGCTTCGCCTATTATTTAATGTTACATCCTGTTGTTTGAACTGCAAATGGCTACTCAAGTTGGTCTCGTAATTTAGAACTTTGATCAGATGACGAGAATTTTTACTGCTCTTATTGGTAAACAGGGAATGTTTTTGGTTGACACTATTTTGTTCTTAGGGTTATTTATAGTTATTTAGTTGTTTTTCACGCAATAAATATTTAAGCATACAATGTTTATTTTTATTATTATTATTATTTTTTCAAATTTTAGCATACAAGTGTTTTTGTATGTACCGTATTTTCGGGTGTATAGCCCGCACCCAGTGTATAGACCGCACTCCTAAATCGAGCAGTGCAGTGAAAAAGTTAGTGTATAAGCCGCGGAGATGCATCGGTGTATAGTCAGCGGGCTATACACCATTTACGAATATATATATTTCGATCAGGGTTCGAAGTTAGAAGCCATTAAAGTATATACGCGCGTACAAGTAGAGAAATTTTAGACAATTTTTTTTTTTTCAAAGTGTGTGTGTGTGGGAGGGGGGGGGGGGAAGGTCGACTTATACACGAGACCTTAAAAAAAAAAAAAAAAAAAAAAAAAAAAAAAAAAAAAAACTATGAATTAAATATGGAAAAAATAGTTTGCGAATCGGTCTTGCAGCACCCCTTTGTGTTTGTAGAGTACAAAATCCAAAATCCGGAACTTTTCATACCTTGGCAATTTTGAGTTTAAGATCATTTTTAATTTATTTCTCAAAAAAAAAAAAAAAAAAAAAAAAATCTACCCTGCCTTGTTACAAAGAACAAAAAAAAAAAAAAAAAAAAAAAAAAAAAAAGTGTGTGATTTATGTCATTTCCGAACGATTCAGAGGAGTCGGTCTTTTTCAGAACGATTCCGAGAAATCCTTCCTTTTCAGAGTCATATCATTACGGAACGAGTCAGAGGAATTTCTCCTTTTTGGTACGAGTCCGAGGAATCGAACCTTTTCGGAGTTGTTTCATTTCGGAACGAGTCCCAGAATTTTGCCCTTTTCAGAGTTTCGGACCGATTCCGAGGATTCGAACCTTTAGGAAACCTTTCCGAAAAAGGACTGATTCCACTATTTCGTTCCTTTTCGGAATCATTCCGAAAAGGACGGATTCTTTTTTACTGACTGGAATCGTTCCTTTAGTTCAACTGCCCGTACCGCTCCTTTTGAATCGTTCCTCAACAAATGACACATCTCTACTAAAAAACTGATTACAGTTAACGTTAAAACGACTTATTCAGCAAAAAGTAAGTTTAAAATAAGTAATATTTTATACTGTTGTGTTTACCCTCTCAAATCAAGAGCAAACTGCGCTCGAGCGTCATTATTTCTCGCTGCCGATTAGTACAATACTTGGCGATAGTTGTGACAGTTCTTCCAAACCCAGAAATAACTGTATTTAAGCAGTAAGAAAAAAAAAAAAAAAAAAGCCGTTACAACATGAGAGAATTTTCTATATATTTCGCGGCATAGCGAAAAAAATTTACAAATGTCGATGTTTTTTTTCAAATTTTTTGAGGTTTAAAAATTGTAGAAAAAATATCATGATTTCCAATTTTTTAAAACAAATCTTTGTATAACCCGCACCGTGTATAAGCCGCAGCGGCTTTTTCGAAGGTTTTTTCATGTATAAGCCGCGGACTATACACCCAAAAATACGATACTTGCAACAATAAAAACATAATAAAAAATGCAAGTTATGTACAGCGAAACTATCAACATTTGTCATTTATTTTTTATGTCACTGACTAAATTACTGTGTACTTCTAGAATTTTATTTAAAAAACACTTAATCATACACGAAATCCTTTTAAATGTTTCAAAAAACGCAAAAAAAAGAAAAAAAAAAGAAAAAAAAAATCCTCCTTGTAGATTTTTACAAAACATGGTTGAGTCAAAAGGAGAATCTTTCTATTTCTTATTTAACGTTTCGATTTAATAAAAACACGAATGCATAATTTATTCATGCACGCTCGCTTAAAAAAAAAAAAAAAAAAAAAAAAAAAGTATGTGTATATATATTCTTTTATTGGTAAACAGGTAAGTTTTTGGTTGGTATTTTGTACTTGAGGGTTATTTTTATTTATTTAGTTGTTTTTCATGCAATAAATATTTAAACATATAGTTTTTTTTTCTTTTTTTTTAAGATAGAGAAATATTTTACGCCTGAACAAATATTTATACAACCTATTTTTTTTCATATTTTAGCGTACATAGTGTACCCGTATGTACTTGCAACAATGAAAACATAATTAAAAAAAAATGCAAGTTATGTACAGTAAAACTATCAACATTTGCCATTTATTTTTTATGTCACTAATTAAGTTTACTGTGCTCTTCTACAATTTTATTTAAAAAACATTTAATCATAAACAAAATTCTTTTAAATGTTTCAAAAAAGGTTTAAAAAAATTGCCTTGTAGTTTTACAAAACATGGTTGAACCAAATGAAGAATCTTTCTATTTCTTATTTAACATTTCGATTTATTAAAAACACAAATGCCTAATTTATTCATGCATGCTATCTTTAAAAAACTAAGCATTTTCATTGCTCTTATTGGTAAACAGGGAATGTTTTTGGTTGGTATTTTGTTCTTGATGTTATTTTTTATTTATTCAGTTGTTTTTTACGCAATAAATATTTAAACATACAATGTTCCTTTTTTCTAAGATAAAGAAATATTTGATGTCTGAACAAAAATTTTTACGACTTTTTTTTTTTTTTTTTTTTCATATCTTAGCGTACATAGTGTACCCGTATGTACTTTCAACAATAAAAACATAAAAGAGGCAAGTTATGTACAGCAAAACTATACATTTGCCATTTATTTTTATGTCACCGACTACATTACTGTGCTCTTTTAGAATATTATTTAAAAAACACTTAATCATAAACGAAATCCTTTTAAATGTTACAAAAATTGTAGAAAAAAAATCGGCTTGTAGGTTTTCACAAAACATGGTTGAACCAAAAGGAGAATCTTTCTGTATCTTATTTAACATTTCGATTTAATAAGAGCACGAATGCATAGTTTATTCATAATTGCTGGCTTAAAAAAAATAAACATTTTTATTGCTCTTATTGATAAACAGGGAATATTTTTGGTTGATATTTTGTTCTTCAGGTTATTTTTATTTATTTAGGTCCTTTTTATGCAACAAATATTTAAGCATACAGTTTATTTTTTTTTTTTTTTTTTTTTTTTTTTAATTTTTAATTTTTTTTTTTTTTTTAAGATAGAGAAATATTTTACCTCTGAACAAAGATTTATCCAACTTATTTTTTTTTCCATGTTTTAGCTTATATAGTTTTCCCGTATGTACTTGCAACAATAAAAAAATGCAAGTTATGTACAGCGAAACTGTCAACATTTACCATTTATTTTTTATGTCACTGACTAAATTACTGTATACTTCTTGAATTTTATTTAAAAAACACTGAATCATAAACTAAATCCTTTTAAATGCTTCAAAAACCGTAGAAAAAAAAGGCCTTGTGCATTTTTACAAAACTTAGTTGAATCCAAAGGAGAAGCTTTCTATTTCTTGTTTAATAAACACTGGATTTAATAAACACACGAGTGCATAATTTATTCATGCATGTTGGCTTCCAAAAACTAAGCATTTTTATTGCTCTTGTTGGTAAACAGGAAATGTTTTTGGTTGATATATTTTTTCTTGAGGATATTTTTATTATTTTAGTTGTTTTCCACTCGATAAATATTTAAGCGTTAAGTCCCCCCCCCCTTTTTTTAAGATAGAGAAATATTTTATGTCTGAACAAAGATTTGTACAACCTTTTTTTCCACATTTTAGTGTACATACACTTAAAAAAAATTTAGGAACTTTTTACATCTGAAGCGATACGTTTAATTTCCGTAAAGGAATTTCAAGTTTCATTTTATTCCGTTTTGACTATAAAACATAAAAAGATCGGAAATCTTTCTGCTATTATCCGTATTTTCAGCTTTTATCGTTATTAAAATAAAACGTTCATTTTCAAACGTTCAACGGTTCATTTTCAAAATTAATCTATTCGTTTCAGAAAAGGTAACAAGTACCCGTTTCCGAAACAGAATCCATGCAACCTTCTTTTTTTTTTTTTTTTTTTTTTCTTTTTACAGTGTAGTATACCCGTATGTACTTGAAACAATAAAAACATAAAACACAACCCTAATTTGTTTTTATTTAACATTCTGTTTTTCTAAATGGCGGTTCTGATTGACACCCTTATTGGTATTTATTTATTCATGAAAATGAAATAATGGAAGTAGAATAATTGAATTTGTGGTTTTAAACAGCAAAATTGTAATTTAACAAATTACAACGACTATTTGGAAAATGATATTTTCAAAGACTAAAATTTTAAAGACTTTTAAATAAATTCTCTATTTAAATTAATAATAATAACAAACATCATTTTTGGGATGATCATAACGAGTCATATATTACTTACGCCATGCATTAAACATTAATTTTCCTAGACCAATGATATAAAATACTAGAAACCAATATGATACAAATGATAAGTAGTTAATAGATATACAACTTTAACTGCTTAAAATGTACATCTTTATTTGATGGAATTAATCAGACTGACTTCCAAATGGTTCCAGTAACTTTCGACTAATTTTTAAATATTTAAAAATAATGTTGCAGAACTCCGCAGAGCTCCAACACAAACTAAGCATTAAGTATATCTGTAAAAAAAAAAAAAAAAAAAAATGTTTGTTGAACACGAGATGCTTACTTGAGAACTGATAGCACTTAAAAATATTTACATTTCATGTTGAGAAAAATTATTAATGCACTAGAAAAGCTATTCGAAAACGTTTCCGAAAATCAGTGACGGGAAAAGAAATTTTGTTTTTATAAATGTTTCTTTAAATCTCGGAAATATATTGGTTTCTAATGCCCATCTCTCTTTCTCGAATCGTTAGTAATTCGGAATGAGTTATTATACATTTTCGTTCGTGCTTATAATGTATTTTCATGGCTCAAAAAACATTTGTCATTTTTTTTTATTTACAGTATATTTGGAATTCCATTTATCTTTTCCAAAATGTATTTATTGACCCAAACGGATTCTAAAATAAATTTTGGCCTCGCTTGGGACTTTTTTTGTAACTGAAACCGCGTATCTAGAACAAACGATTTGGGAAATATAAAAAATTTAAATCTGATTATTTTTCCCCATGAATAATCCTGTAAATCTTTCTTTTGCTAAATGTTTTCAGCCTCAAACGACGGCAAAGATTCCTTTGAAATGTTTTTAAAAAACTATGAAAACGGAATTTATTTCTTTGATTTCTTACTTTAAAATGTAGCTGATCCAGAAATTCTTTCTCCCCTCCCCCCCTTTTTTTGTTAAAGAATGTATTTCTGTTATCTTGCTGAACTCTAAGAATAAAAAAAAGCCCCTCCCCCCAAAAAAAAACAATGAAAAGGATATACCTATACCTATGTACACATACACACATATATATATATACCGGGTATCCCAAAAATGACTGATGGATTTTAAAATTCAATAACTTGCAAACAGTGACAGCTATTTAAAAAATTTTCGCAGCAGGGTTATGTACAATGTCAGGAGTTTTTTTACCGCAATTTTTATTTTAGTTCGCATATCAAACAATAGGTGGCGCTGACGGCGATTGAAGACCAGGTGATCAGTGCTAAGTGAAGCATCGATCTGGCCTTCAATCGCCGTCAGCGCCACCTATTGTTTGATATGCGAACTAAAATAAAAAATTACGGTAAAAAAACTCCTGACATTGTACATAACCCTGCTGCAAAAAATTTTTTAAATAGCTATCACTGTTTGCAAGTTATTGAATTTTAAAATCCATCAGTCATTTTTGGGACAACCGGTATATGTGTGTATACACTATATTGCCATTGATTATGGGACACTTGCGATTTCAGACATTTTACTAAATATCTAGAAAAATACATGAGGAATCATCTCGAAACTCTTAGTGTATAAATATAATAGTATACGTCATACATCTCCGTAAAGAATTTTTACTGAAACGCCATAGGGGACCGTCAACAAATTTAAAAAAATGAATATCTTTTGAATAACCCTGTCAAAACTAATGTAGAAAAAGCGCTCAAACTCTAGATTATGATTGAATGCCTTATTGTAATACACTGTGTTCATTTTTATGCAAATAGCATGCACACTCGCAGAGTAATTAAGGTTTTTATAAAAATGGTCCCAAATTTTTCGAAGTTTTTCCATTATAATTTTCAGAGTTCTTAATATAAAATAATATTTTTTTCAGAAAATATGACAAACAACATTGCACACAGTACCCTGTAATCAGAATTAAAAAATAATAAATATTGTATGAAAAATGAGTAGGTTTACTATATAATTTTTTACTGCGCATGCGTCAAAGATATCAAAATTTCATTTGCATATTATGTTAGCTAAATGTATAGAGCAACTTTTGTAAAAGTCTCAAAATCATAACTTGAAAATTCTGAAAGTAATCGTCTATAGAAAAAGGACAAAATCCGTTGTTTCCAAAATGAAGCAAAAAAATGTGGGATTTTATCCAAATGCAGTAGTGCATCCCATATTGTGTATTCTATATTGACACTAATCAATGAATATATGGATACAACCCCTCTTGTTTTTGCTTCATTTTGAGAATAACGGATTTTCGACTTATTCAATTGACGATTATTGTCAGAATTTTCAAGTTATGATTTTGTGACTTTCACAAAAGTTGCTCTATACATTTAGCTAACATAATATGCAAATTAAATTTTGATATCGTTGACGCATGCGCAGTAAAAAATTATTTAGTAAACCAACTCATTTTTTATACAATTTTCATTATTTTTTAATTCTGATTACAGGGTACTGTGTGCAATGTCGTTTGTCCTATTTTCTGAAAAAAATAATATTTTAAATTAAGAACTCTGAAAATTATAAGGAAAAAACTTGGAAAAATTTGGGATCATTTTTATAAAAACCTTAATTACTCTGCGAGTATGCATGCTATTTGCATAAAAATTAACAAGGCTTATTACAATAAGGCATTCAATCACAATCTAGAGTTTAAGCGCTTTTGCTGCATTAGTTTTGACAGGGTTATTCAAAAGATATTCATTCTTTTTTAATTTGTTGACGGTCCCCTTTGGAGTTTCGGGAAAAAATCTTCACGGAGATGTATGACTTATACCAATATATTTATACACTAAGAGTTTCGAGATGATTCCTCATGTATTTTTCTAGATATTTAGTAAAATGTCTAAAATCGCAAGTGTCCCATATTCAATGGCAATATAGTGTATATTAAATGAATATCAGTTTAACATACCTAAAGAATTTCATAATTCTTTTATTTAAAAAGTAAAAATTTTTTCATACATCCATATTCATATTTTTTATTCTTTTTTTTTTCTTTCAAATCTATAAATCTATAAATATATTTTTTTTTCTTACAGTGCATTTAGAATTTTACCATTTATCTTTTCGAAAATGTATTTATTGACTCAAACAGCTTCTAAAATAAATTTAACTTTGCTTGGGACTTTTTTTTTTTTTTTTTTTGTAACTAAAACTACGTGTATTAGAACAAACGATTTTGGAAATATAAAATTTTTAAATCTGATTATTTTTTCTATGAATAATTCTGTGATTCTTTCTTTTGCCAAACGTTTTCAGCCTCAAACGACGAAAATATTCTTTTGGGATATTTTTAAAAATTATGAAAATGGAATTTATTTCTTTAATTTCACCCTTTAAAATGTAGTTGATTCAAAACTTTTTTTTTTTCATTAAAAATTCATTTCTTTCATTTTGAAAAGCCACCTCCCCCCCCCCCCCAAAAAAAAAAAAAAGAAAAACTGGGAAGGTACAGTGTATATATATATATATATATATACACTGAGAATATGCAAGGTATCTTCCAATCGATATAATGCATTTGAGTAATTCATAAAAATAAGCATATAATCATTTAATTGTATTTATTTCCACAAGAAGGCAGCTCTAAAGCATTTTATAGAATGACGGAATAGTTTCACTAAACTGGAGGGCGTTTGTCCAATATAATGATATTTGTATCTTAAGATTAAGACTCCTTGGTCCACTTTTTGCAATGTCCTTAGTTTTTCCTTTTCTTTTTTTCCTTTTGGCAACAATTGCATGTGGTCATAAATTGCTATTTTTAGCTGCATCATTTTTGGGATAGCTTTTGTGTTTTGGTATGTGATAGCTTTTGTGTTTTGGTGTATTAAATACTATAGAATTCGCGTTTAGTTTGCATTGAGTGCGTCTCTCAATACGCTTCCCATGTCTTTAAAAGTTAATTAAAAAACCAATCTGAAAAAACTCGGCACGATGCAACTTTGAGACCTCCTTTCGAAGCTTGCTTAACAGAATGCCAAGTTTAAACTTTGAACAAGGGTTTTGTTTTAGTTACACTGTAAATGAAAAGATTATTACGATAACGCTGGATTTAGTTTTATGAAATGCCAAATGAAATTTAAATAGACAATATTTTTATTGTCAGTACTGAATTAAGTTCATCATAAACAGATTAGTAAAAGAAAAAATAGTGTTATACAGAACAGCAATATTTGATATTATTTAGGTTTCATATCTCTGAACTTATATAGTATACTCATTCATAGTTTTCTAGTATATACAGCTATACTCAATCTTACGTTTTATAGCTTTTTATAATGTCTTACTATTATTTTACCAACGTTTTTTTAAATAATATTGTTAAAAATTCATATATTAATTGTACGGAACCCTCTGAGCGCGAGTAATACTCGCATTTGATCGTTTACTTAGAATAGAGAAGAACAAATTAGTTGATTGGAACCCAGGGCCCGGGTAAGGCTATAGGGGGCCCTGGGGCAAGCAGCATTCTGGGGGAGGGGGCTCCTTCTATCTATCTTTAGAACATTTTTGTGAATAATGTAGAAGTGATTAGTACTAAATTTCATACACATTGTATGTATGTATACATTTTGTACCCGGTATAGTTCACATCTGCATATAGGGTATCTCAAAAAGGTAATCACAACTTTAAGAAAAAATACTAGTAGGATAATGGCAGAAAAAATGATAGATTGGTTGACAAAAATATCTCTTTGCTAACTTTTTACTTTGCTTATCTACGTATGTTATAAGATGTGCAAAAGAAAATTTCCCAAATTGCTCATAATTAATTGTCTTATTTTGTTACGTTGTAAGGAAAATATTAATAAAAAATTTCTTTTGAAAACAGTAGAATACTAAGTTGTTATAATAAAACTTTAATCATTAGTTTTCTAATGATGTAGTTTATTTTTCGAATAAATGGATAGAGTACTAAAAGCAAAGAGGAGAAGAAGGACCGCACTACCTTTCTAAATGTTTGAAAACATATGAATTTTGGTTGCTTTTGATTAATTTTATTAATTTGCACCTTTTAATGAAAATCCTGATATGTCTCCTGGGAGCTTCCTAAAAAGGGGGGAGGCGCAGTTGCCCCGCATACCCCTGCGTAAATCGAGCCCCGCTGGTAATACTTTTTTGAATTATAAAACTTGCTTTCATTTCACCTCTCATTAAATAAGGCAAATATATATATTTCAAAATCCATGAGCTCATCAAGCAATCTGAATTTTAAAGTATTTGGCAACACTGAAAAAATTTTCAAAATTTCCTATATCTTATGTCATTTATTTCTACCTCTTTTCACGTTTTTTTTAAAAACTTTTATTTTTATAATTAAATTTTTAAATAAAGAGAAAAAAATACAAAAACAAGTTTTACTTCTATGTATTCTTCCTTACAAAGGTGGTTGAATAAAAACAAAATGACAACTATGAGAGTGTACTGAATATTATATTTTATTTATGCTATGTTTAACTCAGCAGTAAAGATGAAATAATTTATTTATGAATGTTCGATCCAAATGTTTAAACATTTTTATTATTCTTATCCTTAAAACGTAAATGTTTTTGACAGATATTTTATTTCTGTGATCATTTCAGTTTTCTGTTTTTAGATTTCTTTTTTCAGGCTTGATAAAATCTTAAACATCGATGTAAAAAGAAAGCAATTTTATGATTGATTTCACATTTGAATAAAGATTTATTTGCTTTTGAAATGTTTATATTCAGTTTTTTTCAATAATGTTTTTCTGTTTTACATAAACTCAGTATTATATTGTTTAGTTCAAGTAATTTAAGATTCGTCTAAAATTTATCTAATTTTTTAAAAAAAGTTTTTTAAATAACTGATATAGTATTCTTTAGTTTTTGGTGTAAATTGCCCTACAGATGGCGCTGCTATGCTGCCTTTTTTTTCATGATTTTGCAATAAATGTATCTCAAGAACTAGTGCATGGATTTTGATCAAACTTCAGATTCAGTTAGTACCTGATAAAAAATTGATCCTGATCAGTTTTTGGTGTACATCACCCAAAATGTGGCGCAGTTATGCAATTTTTTTTAAATTTTTTCTATAACTCTAACTCAAAAACTAATGCACGGATTTTCATCAAATTTCAGATTGAGTGATAAGTTGAAATAAGTTGTTGCTGACTAGATTTTGGTTTTAACCACCTAACCGGTGGCTCTGCTATGCTGCATTTTTTATAGAAGTATTAACATGCTTAAGATAGAAGAAAGTTTTGAGATTTGCCAAATCTGACAGGCTTTTTGAAGCATCTTTTTAAATTTTATATTTTATTTTAAAATCTTTATTTAAATTTTAAATAAAGATTTTTGTTCATTTAAATCTACAATAAATAAATAAATAAATAAATAAATAAACCATCATTATTATTATTTTTTTTAACAAAGATATTTGAATAAAGAGAAAACAACAACTATAACAATATACTCAATATTATATTTTATTTATGAATGTTGAATACAAATATTTAAACGTTTTATTATTCTTATCTTTAAAAAGTAAATGTTTTTGACAGATATTTTATTTTTGGGATCATGTCAGTTTTTTGTTTTCAGGTGTCTTTTTTTAGGCGTAATAAAGCCTTAAACATAGATGTAAAACAAAAGCAATTTTATGATTGATTTCACATTTGAATAAAATTTATTTGCTTTAAAAATGTTTATATTCAGTTTCTATCAATAATGTTTTTCTGTTTTATATAAAATCAGTATTTTATTGTTTAATTCAAATAATTTAAAATTCGTTTTAAAATTATCCTTATTTTTTAAGTAAACTTAATATTATTTAAAAAATAAAAACTTACTAAAAGTATTTGGTCTTACGATATGTCTATTAAAATACATTTTGATTTATTTATTTTTTTCGATCTAGAAACAGAGCCTTGTAGAACATAAAAGAGATTCGTTCTCTATTATAGCAGTCTTTTTAAATATTGAAAAGTATTATAAAAAGAAAGTCAATTAGTTTGCTTTTGGTCTTTCAAAATGTAACTGAATCAGAAAAAAAAAATTATTTCGTTTATGAGGTCTTACATATAGATTTTTCAAAAACATATCAAATGATTTATTCATGATTTCTGACTTCAAATACCTAAACAATTTTCTTCTATTTTATTTTTTTAGAAGAAGATGTTTTTGACTGATGTTTTATTCTTCATGTTTAAGTTTGAAAGAGATTTTTTTCTAAAGTTAGAGATGAAATATTTTCTATATAATTGCAATAAACAAACAAAACACTAGTCGTTAGAGGCCACCAATAATGGTGCCCCCCAATAACTAGTTTTTTTGTTTGTTTGCATGTTTTTTCACGGTAAGTTTTCTTGCAAAATAATAATAATAATAATAATAGTTTAGAAAAAGTACTTTTTTTTGCCGTTCCAATTTTTTAATACTAAAGAAATAGAAAAATTTAGAAAATACGCCAGTAAATACGGCCGGCGTGTCTTTACATATGTGTTGCATTTTTAACTTTGCATTTTTTTCGGTTATATATTTTTACTGCACATTTAAACATATAGGTATAAAATATGATTATTTTAAACCAGAGTCCTTTGAATGTAACATGAAATAATATTTGAAATGCTTTGAAATTTGAAAATTCGATTTCTATAAATTTATTCTTAGAAGAATGGCTAAGTCAAAATAAGAAAAATGAATCCATTGAATATTATTACATTTCGTTCCTTAGCTTTAACTAGAAAATATGAAATAATTTATTTATGAATGCTGAGTTCAAATAACTGAATGCATTTATTATTCTTATCGTAAAGGAAGGGAAATGTTTTTGATTGATATTTTATTCTTCAGATTATGTCAGTTTCTTTTTTCTTTTCTTTTCTTTTCTTTCTTTTTTTTATTTTTATTTTCTTTTTGAATAATTTTTTTCAGATGTGATAAATGGTTTAAGTATTGGAAGAAAAAAAAAAATTAGTCGTTTTTAAATTAAAGATTGATTTTTTACTTTTGAATATATACATATTTATTTTAAAATAATTCAGTTTGAATAATTTATTTATAAACTTTTCAAATTTATTTTCTGCTGTTATCAAAGGAATCACGAATAAAATTTACTTAGAGTAAAAGAATACATTTTTGTAATTAATTTTTCAAATTTTGTAAGTAAATAAATGAATGAAATTTGTTATTTAAGAAAATGGCTCACATATTATTCATTCATATGTATGTAATTTATATGATTTAATATTAATATTTAATTTAAAAATAAAGATTTTAAATTAAAGATTGATTTTTTACTTTTGAATATATATATATTTATTTTAAAATAATTCAGTTTGAATAATTTATTTATAAACTTTTCAAATTTATTTTCTGCTGTTATCAAAGGAATCACGAATAAAATTTACTTAGAGTAAAAGAATACATTTTTGTAATTAATTTTTCAAATTTTGTAAGTAAATAAATGAATGAAATTTGTTATTTAAGAAAATGGCTCACATATTATTCATTCATATGTATGTAATTTATATGATTTAATATTAATATTTAATTTAAAAATAAAGATTTTAAATTAAAGATTGATTTTTTATAAATATATATTTATTTATTTAAAAATAATTCAGTTTACAAAATCTCTTTATAAACTTTAAAAATTTATTTTCTGCTATTATGAAATGAATCACAAATAAATTTTATTTTTGTAAAAGAATATATTTTTATAATTATTTTTTAAATTTTTGAAAATAAATAAACAAATAAAATTTGTAGTTTAAGAATATTGCTCACATATTATTCATTTATATGTATGTTTTAAATATTTATATGATTTATTTAATATTGATATTTAATTTAACACATGTACGGATCTGGCATGATAATAATAGTACATGCCTATTCATCGATCATTATTTCGCCTTAACCTTTTCTGTTCTGGTGTACTATTTATAGTAGATGTTTTTTAATGGAGTATTATTTTGTTTTAAGAAATAATTTTGCTACTATTTACATATAGTAGTAATTTTAGCAGTATATGTCTATGCATTTATCTTATGACTCCATTTATGTTTAGGCAATTAGTAATAATAATAATTATTATTATTATTTACATAATTCTTTTTGCGCCCTTTGCTATTCTTTTATTTTAAACATATATTTCACTCTTTGAATTAAAAAAAAAAAAATTGCTTTTCTCAAAGAATTATGTGTCATAAAGCGCAAAAACTATTAGAAAGCTGTAATATACGTTTAATCTTATTTTAATGCAATATTCTTCAACAATTCTTCCTTAGCGTGTTGTCATATGAATATGAATTGAATAGTACGCAAAACAATAAAATTTGTTATGTATACGTCAATGAAATATTCATTAAACACTAATTAATCTATTTGGATAGCTAGTGTTCATGTTATTAATGTAAAAGTAATTTTTTTCTAAAAATTAAAAAAAAATTGGACCCGAAAGGTTTAATAATTATTTTTGTTACTATGCGCATGTTAGTGATGTTAATATTTGTGTTTGTGCGCCTTTCCATTTAGTGATGAAATCATAAAAATGTTCCTTTATAGACCGGTTTTGTTTTCACAGACTCAGCTGCAGTACTTTCTATAGATTAATGAATTGCATGTCCCTTAAGGGAATTTAGAACAATTTATGCATCGTGAAAAATTGGGACATTTAGCGTTCGACGCAGTGGTTTGCCGGGGCGGTACGGATTTTGGAACTCAAGAAAATCCCGTATACTTGGGCGCGCACCCATTATATATATAAAACCCCTCCGTGTATAACAATTCCGGGGTCAACCCATCCACGAGAAAAAGAAACTCATTCACCAATGAAAAAGTTTCATAGTTCTAATTGCGTTCTCATTGGTCAGATTTACAGTGGCAGTTGTAAATGACGTCACTACATTTTACTTCACTTTGAAATCTTTCCACGATTTCAAAAAGTACACTGTTAAAAATTTGATCCATTTGCTGCAGAGGCACTCCACAGCTTTTATAGAATATCTCTTTTATGACCAATAAGAATGCTCCATAAGACAGTAAAGTAACCGTTTTCTATAAAAGCGGTGGAGTGGCGCTGTAGCAAATGGGTCAAATTTTTTACAGTGTATATTTAATTAAAACTTTTTATTAAAGGAAAAACGAAGGTGCGTTTTAAATGCAATATTGTTAAAATTTTTATATTCGGGTTGCTTTAATGTTTTTTCTTTACAGCCGTGAATGACTCTTGCGAATTTCAAATCTATAAAAAACATTGTGAAAAGTTACCTCCGATTTTAAAGGCAATCTGTTTTCTGACCAATGAAACCGTTCCATAGTCGTAATGGAGCGTTCTCAATGGTCAGATTTACAGTGGGAGCTCTAAATGACATCACTACATTTTACTTCGCTTTGAAATCTTTTCACGATTTCAAAAACACTATTTAATTAAAACTTTTTATTTAAGCAAACCGCGGGTGCGTTTTAAATTTCATTATAATCCTCACCCCCATCTACCAGATAGTTTTGCTATAGTTTTAAATGCAGATTTCTGTTGAAATTTTCTTTCTTTCTTTCTTTTTCTTTTTTGTTAGATTTTTTCCTTTCCAAGTTTAAGGGTGTATTTCGATTCAAACTGCCTATTTTATTTTTGAACTCATTATTGCTCTCAAATACACCAAACTTTCAAAATCTCTTATTTGGAAAGTACACAAGGTGCCGTAATTGTCGATTCTTTGATAAATGCAGAAAATATTGCAAAAAAAGCAATCAAAAACGGCATTTCGAACCGATTTTTCCCAAGCGGGAGATTTGAGAACGTAAAAAGGGGTCATACTGAGAAGATAATTGTTTATAACTCAAATTCTAATGAATTGAGCGTAAAAAAACATCACTCGGCACCTCATACGTCCCTTCAAGAATCCTCTCAGCAAATTTCATGTTTCTACCTCTAAAAATGTGTCTGAAATTGTATCGGAAAATTTTGAGCTGTTGAAGATGGAAAAGCGTTTTTTCGAATACACCCTTAATCGCTGTATTTATCAAAATTGTTTCAGTCTAAAGTGGCTATGATTGACCACAGTTGTTGTAATTTTTTATCATCCTTTAAAAATGCAAACACGTCATTTTGACGGGCTATCTTCTAGTCTATGAATAATGCTGATGTATTATTGACAGTGTCAACGACTTGATATATCTGTGGCTTCCGGTAATAACCAGATAAGACACATTTTTGAAAAAATTGACATAATTTGGGAAAATGTAACTTTAAAAGAGTGCTTTCATCTGCCATAGTACTGAAAAATTAAAATAGAATACTTCCCGTCATATGGCTACTATAAATTTTCATTTAAAAATCGAAAAAAAATTTTAATTGGCTCTCATTTAATAAAAACCTTTTTTATATAACTATTTTGGCAAAAAGAGAGGTTCTTATATCCTAATTGAATGTAATGAAAATTATTAAGTTCTAATCTATTTTGTAAGAGTAATGATAAAAAGACATTTGAAAACTTTAAGCGTTGATTACTCAAAATATTAAAAATATGTCTTACATGGTTATTACCGGAAGCCACAGATATATATTTCGCTTTTAGAGATTTTTTTTTTTTTTTTTTTTTTTTTTTTTTTTTTTTCTGAACATTGCACAATTTTATTTTTGACATAGTCGAATAGCATACTTTCAGACATCATTTGTTTGAAAACCGTGTTTCAGTTTAGTGATTTTTTTAAATAATTTTTAGCATGAATTTTTTTAATCTATTCCTGTCGCTTGCATCCAACGATTCTAAAAGGCTAACCCGTTTGTACTTGCAAATTGGATACAACGTAAATAGTTCAGTGTCTGTCTTCGTCTAATATTTCATAACGAAATTAAAACGTCTATATATAATTTTTAAAAATAGTAGTTATGTTGTCGAGCTACGCGCTTAAATAGTGAAATAACCAGAATTAAAAAAAGGTCTATTGTAAATAAAATCTTCGGTGATTTCTTAGACTTTTAACTAAAGTTATGTGGCTAATATGAAAGTATCCTTAAATAATGTGCTACATATTAATTCATACTAGCAAATTCCATGTTATACATTATGTCTAATAATTGAAGAAATTGTGAACATGATCTCTAAGATATTTCAAATCTTCGTGTTTTTAATACTGTAAAATTAATGCGCTAATTTTATGTAATAATTTGTTATTTTTTTTTCCTATTTATTAATTTGAAAATGAAACCAATTTAGTTTTATTTTATTAAGTTTGGATATGCAGGTTAAAAAAAAAGAGAAAAAATGCATATCAACATGAGCAAATTATTATTTTTTATTGCCAAAATTTTTAATTTTTTTTCTTTTTCTTTTTTTTCCCCTTTTTATTTCCTTTTTTTTGCTAGAAAAATGATTTTATTCTTTTCCTACCATTTTTACAAGGAAAAAAAATGAAAAAAGAATAAATAAATTTAAACTTGTTTTATAAAATTACTAATTTTTTTTAGTATTCGAGAAATCATAATAAAATGAGAGGGTTTTTTTTTTTTTTTTTTTTTTTTTTTTTTTTTTTTTTTTTTTACTTTGTTTAATTTTAAATTAACAAGTTTAAAAAAAAAATATTTATATTATGTATCTCATTACATTTTTGTATCTTTCGAGCTTTTTCTCTTATTTTTTCAACAAGAAAAAAAATGAAATATCTTTCTTCTCATTTTCTTGTTTAAAAAAATTAATAACGTAAAAAAAAAAATATATATATATATGAGAAATGAATATGCAAAAAATATAAGTTTAAAAAATAAATAACTTCTGTATCATTTATAGAAAATTAATAAACAGAAATAGTAATCTTAAGGTAATCTTAACTCAAAAAAATAATTAGAGGAGCATTTAGTGATGATGTCTTTAACGTTTTTTTTTTTTTTTTTTTTTTTTTTTTTTTCTACGTTCTCTAATAGTTTACTTTTGCATTTCCTCACTTTTTTATTTATCTTTCGATCTAGTTATTGCATATTTACTTTAAAAAAAATCAGAAGTAAATATTGCATTAAAAAAGAGAAAATAAGATATTTGGTTATTAACGATTTTGTGGAATCAGAACGAATGTGTAAATCACAAAATTAATGAGGTGTACTAATTATAATGTTACTTATACCAGAAATAATTATTTTTAATTCCCTTATTTGTTCAATATTATAACGAAGAAATGGATTTACGTCATTTAGGAATTGAGAGAATACTAAAACTAACTAAAATAAAGATAAATATTTATATACAGAATGTAGCAAAAGGATGGAATATGCTTTAATTTTTAATTTGCCGTAGATACGCTGTAAAAGGAATAGAGATATATCTACACTGTAAAAAATGACAGATGCTTCTTAGGGGGGGGGGGACACACATTTTAAAATAATTTTTATTTATTGAGTTTAACCGTTTAAACGCTAATGTTCACAAATGGGAACATTGCATTATTTGTAATACAAAACATATATTTTCCAGCATAATAACGATGTCCTTATTTTTCTTTTAAAATATAAGGTTGATTTGAACTTTTGAAAAAAAATATTTATGTTTAAGCATTTATTACAGGTATAAGGAAAATGTAAATTCATTAATTTGCATAAAATATACATTATTCGCTTTTATAATTTTCTCTATATTACTTACATTTGACCGCTAGGAATCTAAATGTTTTTGGCATTCTAGAAAATACTCAAGAACAATATATAATAGTATATAGCGGAAAATAATTTGCATAGGCTGCCAATCAATAATCATGTTCCAAATTGCGAAAACTAAAATAAAAACAGCCCAAAAAAAAAAAAAAAAAAAAAAAAAACTGCAGAAATATGTTTTTTTTGTTATTTTCAAAATTTCAATGCATAAATTAAAACATTTGAAGCTGTAATATAAGAAAAACAAAATTATAATTACATTGCGATATTAACTCGGCGTGTAAACGGTTATTTTTTTTTTTATTTATTTATTTTTATTTTGTGATGGTAAACCATATTATTTGTAAACAGAATCACTTGAAAAAAAAATCACACAATTTTTCTTTTATTTAATTTAAAATTTATCAAAAAAGTGGGGTCAAAATTTAAAATCGTTATAACTCAAAATATTATTTGTAAAGTTTATTATTATTATTATTATTATTATTATTTTTTTTTTTTACATATAAATAAAGAGAAATATCGAATTTTTAATTTTGATTCAGCATTTTTAAAAATATTGATTTTTTAAAGAAATTAAAATTATTTAAAGTAAAACTTTGAAAAAAAAAAAGCTATCTTTTATTAAAAAATCATATTTTCAAAAGTAAATATGATTTTCAAATTTGATAAATCAGAATTAAAGTAAAATAATAAAAAAAGAAATGTTACAAATTTGAAGTATTTATCTTCAACAGTTATAACAATTTAAATTCAAGAAATTGTGCAAAAACCCATCATGAAGAAAAACGCATTTTCACTAGAAGTCGTTTCATGACAAACGTTGCTTGGAAGCTAGATTTTTAGAACCAACCAAAACGAAAAAATATTATCTCTTCTTATTAAGATAAAAACATAATTTAAGTGCCATTTTAAGAATAGAAAAAAAAAATGGTTAAAAATAAATTTAAAGATTTTTGTGTCCTGGATCCCCTTAATCTACGAATATGCATTTATGTTTTATAGGTAGTGAGGAAAAAAAAATTAAATGTCACATATTGCTATATTGCACTACCAGGTAAAAAGTAAGACTCGTGAGACTCCTTAAACAGTGCACAAGAGTGCACACAGGGCCCGATTATTGTCTAATTGGGGATCTGGGCAAAGATAAATTAGGGGGGCCCTTTCGAATCATTGCAACGTGTTTCAAATAGAACTAATGGTCATTTATATGCGTATAGGTAATGCATAAACATATTTTTGCACCTTGGATATAGATAGAAGGAAATTCTTAACTGCGTAATTTTTAATTAAATAGCTAAATTAACAAAAGCACACCTTTTTATTTTTTATTTTTATTTTTATTTATTTATTTATTTTTTTTTTACCTTTGTACAGAACAAAACTTTTTTACGTAACTTTAGCAATTTGTTGTATTTACTTTAAGATGAATTTAATAACTTCAACTTATAAAAGAATTGGAATTGGAAAAAGAAAGTAAATGTTTTATAATTTAAAGTATGAATTTGGGGGCCCCTTAAGAACTGGGGCCCATGGGCAAAGTCCCGATTTGCCCATGCGGTAATAAGGGCCTGAATGCACACAGTATGCTATTGGCCTTTCATTTATTTTTATTTTATTTTATTTTTCATATCGAATGCACTAGACGAGGAAAACTTTGGAAAAGATTACACTGTAAAAAAAAAAGGTCGATCTACTAAAAAAACTTTAGTGATCCTTGTAATTACTAAAAAATTTTTAGTAATCTTAGTCGGTTACTAGAAAATCTGTAAGAATCACTAGAAAAAAGTTAGCAACGAATAGAGTTAATAGTTTTATATTTTTAATAGCTCTTACTAAAACTCAGTTGGTGTGGCCTTGATAGCATAGTGGTTATAGTAACGGACTTCAGGCTAAAAGGTCCCGGGTTCGAAACTTGCCACCGCCAAACACACCCCGAATGTCTGTAGTGTCTAGTTAATAAAGGAATTATGAAAATCCGGTCGGAGCAGTAAGGAATGTTTAGTGCTGCCATCTATTGCGGTTTTGCCGAAAATCTTCCGCTTCAGAAGTTTGGATGCAGCTCGAAGGAAGCTCCTCCGCTTCGGTTGCACGTAATGGTTATTAAAAGTAATTATGGAGTTATTACTAAAATTTGCTTTGTGGCTCATACTAAAAATATTTAAGTTAGTTATACAAAAAATTCTTTTGTTCAGTTTACAAAAGAAATGCTTGTTTCACTTGCAAAAAAAAAGTTTGTAATGGTTACTAAAAAATTCTGTGGAATACAAATTTACTAAGAAATTTTTAGTAACCTCTTGAATTTTTTTTTTTTTTTTTTTTTTACAGTGTAGTGTTTTCTTCTTTTTTTATTTTTATGGATCGCCTTGATAAGAAAAGAACTTTTTGCATTTGATATTAAATAAATGAATATCAAGTTGACTGAGTTTGAGGAGTTTGGTAAACTTCTTTAAATTATTTTAAATAGATCCGTATGAAAGAAAAATAGGGATTTATAGTAATTTGGGCAACATTTTAAAAGGGTGCGTGAACGAACTTTAAGTCATTGACTATCTTCTTATATTAAAATAGCAAATAAAGCTTTTGTGCAAAAATGTATAATGTAAAAAACTAACGATTAGAAATGCGCAAATAATGCATAAAAAGGCAGCAAACAGCCGTTTCGAAATCTACTAGATTCGATCTAATAGATTCGAAACGGCTGTTTGCTACCTTTTTATGCATTATTGTGCATTTCTAATCGTTGGTTTTCTATATTTTTATATATCTTCTTAAATTAAGATGGGAAAAATCTTTTATTTTGTTATGAGTTACTATGCCAATAGGGACAAAATGTTCACTATGATTTCATTTATGGGAACGAGTCACACAGTTCTGGCACTGAAACACAATAATTTGAGTATTAAATTCTATTAATAAACCATGTAACCATTTTGAACGATGCTTCCAAATATTAAAAATTGTTCAATGCAACCAAACATGCATTATTATAATCATTTTAGAAACAAGATATTTGCAACTTACCGATCAGATACCGTTAGTGATTAAATCCAAATCATCTGCTTTATCACAAGCAGCGTCAGCACATATAATGAATTTAGAAGCCTTTTTACACCTGTTATACGCTGTAAATTCAAACTATTTTGCACTGCATAAACCTTGAGAAACACTACTACAAACAACAATGAAATATGCAAACATTGGATGCCACATATAACAAGTGAAACATTACATTATGCATAGTATCAAACAAACAAATATCAAATGCAATACACACATGCTTAAAAAAAATGAAATAACATCATATGCTTGTGCAACACAGCAGACAAAATGGGTGCAACTTTTTTGCAGGAATTGCAGGTATGTGTAAATATCCATGCAGAGACATCATTTCAACAATCACTGTATGTAAGTGTGCATTCGTAACTTAGCAATTTCGCATTGTAATAGTTACAGGTGTCCATAAACAAAATAATTTTAATCCTGACGAATTAAAGTTTGAAGTATATAATCCTTTTGAAAAAGAAGCAGTAAAAAGATTAACACAGCCATTATTTTTAACAGGATGGATTTTGAATTATTATTATTCATAAACTAAACAATTTCATTGTTTTACGAGGGCGATTCAATAATTATTGTCCCTAGTGTATATAAAATTAGTTAAAACTCGATTCCCATATTAAAACGCAATTGGTCTTCCAAGTCATATCTTGGAGGAAAACACCTAAAAAATCCGATTTTATCTGTTAACTCGTAGGTTTACCATTGTGTTTTCCTGCTCCCACTCCTCTATGTTTTCACATTTTTGGCTGCAGAAAAATATAGTGATAAACCCATGAGTCAACCACTAAAATTAAGTCGTGAGAAATGAAAGTCGTTTCCCCCAAGATATGACTTGGCAGATCAGTTTCATTTTAATAGGCTAATCGAGATTTGTTTAAACTAGGAATTTTAGCTTTCAATTCGATAAGGTGATTGTCTGTGCAGCCTCCTCCCTGTCTACATTCTTTAAGATGATTACACAGAAAAAAGAAATTAAAAATATTATTTCCCTGAAAAAGATATTTTAAAATATAGATATTTCAACGCGGTTCAAAATTAGCGATTGGGATTTCATCAACGCCCTAAACGCCAAATGTCGCTTTTTCAGTTTTAGTAAAAAAAAGGATTAATTTTAAATGAATAGCGAACCAATTTAATGAATTAAACAAAACTGAAGAAGTCTTTAGTGTGAATGTTAAACTATTTAAAAGGTAATAAGTTCAAAGGTGTTTTTCATAGATAATATGCAAATAATTTGTTACTTTTTAAGCTTTTTTTAGCTAAGAAAGCTGTAAGTGTAGCTTTAAAGGTTAAATATGCTTTAAAAATGTCGTACAACCTTTTATTATACTTACCATATGCATAAATATACTTTCATTAAACATATTAATTACAAGAAAACATTTTCTCTCTCATATTTAATCACATTTGGTGCAGTAAAGTTGATTAAAGATTGATTTCGCTTACAATTTAATGAATTAAGATAATTTAAACAATCATTTAACATATTGTAAAATTAAAGCTATATTTCATTTTAAAACAAAATGTGTACGATGGTATATTTTCAAGGAGAAAAAGCTGCAAATGTTATTTCAAGATGCATAAGACAGAACAAAAGACACAAATATAACACAGCATTGGATATATACCCACCTTTTACACATTCTTTTTAAAAGCTAATCCCAAAAAAATGTATTTACTCGTATGTAGCACATTTATTTGCCCAGTTTACAAATATATTTTTTCCTTTAAAAAATTTCAGTTTTGGATAAAAATATAAATAAGCTGTCACTAAAGGTACAAAATACACAATTGTAATAAAATTAATTATTGGAATTTACTGTAAACGATACCACATAACCAATCTGAGTAGTTATATTTCTTAAAGCTTGGGCAGCTATAGGAAAAAAAAAAATGTGGAATTGTAGTCTAAAACTACATAAGAATGTATGCAGTTTTGAAAGACATTAAAATATATTCTAATTAAAATATAACATTCAAAAAATTTAGAAAAGGTTTAAAAATGAAAATACAATAAAATTAAAAAGCAAATATATAGCAATTAAAATTATAAAAGAGTAAAAAAAAATGTAAAATGATAAAAAGTTCAGTTTTTTAAATTAGTCAAGATAAAGGAGGAAAAGGCCAGTTGGGCACTTTTTAAAAATCATGCATTTTTTTATGGGTGGGGAGGGCACAGAATGAATATAAAATTGAAAAATAAAGTAAAATAGTCTTATATAATTATATTATTTGTAAATATGTATAATATGTATATAAGAAGTTTAAAATAAAAGCATGTTTAAAAAAGAAAGAAAAAAAAATAGGCATAAAAATAAAATATTTTATATAAGTTACAGTTCTTTTTTTTTTTTTTTCCTGAAATTTTTTTTTTATATTTAACTTTGAAAAATAAACTCAAGCAGTGTTCTCCTTCAATTTCTTTATTTTCATGCAGCACAATTTAAGGATTGCATCAACATATTTTCTTTCTCTACTTCCGTTGATATGTATTGTTTGTGAAACAGTGTAAATTATTTTATTAAACAATGAAATAATGAGGTAATATTTTCTTTTACATATTTAAAAACACTCAATATAATTAAGTTAGTAGTTTTTATTTTCCAAATTTCAGAATTCATTTAACCCTTTATGCCACGACTGTACTTTAAAATATCATTAAAATAACTTGTTATAAAATTTATTTAATGCATCGGTTAATAGAAATGCAGATTAGAATGAGTTACAGAAACATTACTTTATCTTGTTTTAAAAGTAGTATTAGTTGCAGAAAACAAAAATATTTTCAAAAGAATAATTTCTTTTCTTTTTTCTTCTTCTTCTTCTTTCTTTTTTTTTTTTTTTTTTTTTTTTTGCACTTTTTTATTTTTAGCTTTCTTGATGCTGAAGGCTGTGCAGGAAAAGTTTAGGTTCGGAAATATATATTTATACTTCTATTTTACGAACATTATATTTGTACATTTCCCAGTTCTACAAAAAAATTAAAAAAATATATTTTAAATGAATTATTTAAGTTAAGTTATTAATCCAGCATAAAATCCTCATGAATTAAAATTTAACTAATTAATTTTAAGTGGCAAAATTATTCTAAAATTTATTAAATGATTGTGTAAATCTTTTAATGTACTTCCAAAAATTCAGAAAAAAGGCCTTAGTAAATGAAATTTTTATGATTTCATATTATGGGACATACAGGGTTAAAAAAACAACTGACATTGACCTCAACGTAAAAAACGAATAAGTTATTTTTAGATTAATTTAATAAAATTCTTTATGCATTATACCACATAACAATTTAAAATTGCTAAAAAGATGTTACTTAGAGCGTTATTTCTTGTAGGAAAACAATTTTTATATTTAATTTTGTAAAATATACTCAGGTAATGTTCTCCTTCTTTAAATGATTTTATTTAATTTAGTATATTTCCATTTAAGCATCAATAGATTTCCTTTCTCTCATTTTATTGACCTGCATTATTTATTACACAAATTTAAATTATTTTATTTAAAGCCCACATTACTGACTGGAAAAGACCTAAAAAAATGAAATTTTCATAAATTCATATTATGGGACATACAGGGTTAAAAAACAATTGACATTGACCTCAACATTCAAAACAAATAAGTTATTTTTAGATTAATTTATTAAAATTATTTATGTCTGATACCACATTACAATTTAAAATTACTAAAAAGATGTTAGTTAGAACGTTATCTCTGGTAGAAAAACAATTTTTATGTTTAACTTTGTAAAATATACTCAGGTAATGTTCCCCTTCACTAAATTATTTTATTTAATTTGATAAGCATCAATAGATTTCCTTTCTCGCAATTTATTGACTTGCATTATTTATTACACAAATTTAAATTACTTTATTAAGCATTGAAACCGCAAGGCCGTATTTATTTCACAAATTTAAGCGCATTTACAGAATATATTTATTAAGTTTATAATTATTCTTTTAAAAATCCAGATGTTACTTAAAATGTAAATGACATTGACATGTACATGCAAAATTGGCATGTTATTTGCAGATTAATTTATTAAAGTTCTTTATTCAGATACAATTTAAAAGTACTGATAAGAAGCTACTACAACTTCTTCTCTGGTTGAAAAATAAGTTTTTAGATTTAACTCTGTAAAATTAACTGAGGTAATGTTCCCCTTCATTAAATGATTTTATTTAATTCATACATTTCTATTTAAACATGAGTAGACTTTCTTTCTCAACTTCTATTAACCAGCACTATGTATTAAACATTGAAATCATAAGGTAGCATTTTATTTCACATATTAGATGCATTTATAAATTTATTTATTAAATTTATAATTAATAAAAACAGAACACTACATTAAAACAGTGCTGTGAAGGAAATTTTACCTTGAATATTGTAAAAGTTAAACACATATATTTGAATAACTAAGGCTATGTTCTCAATCACATAGGGGTAATTTTATGAGAGTTTTAACTGATTTTTTTTTCGGAAACCGAGTGTTGTTTCAAAATTTCAGATTTTACTCAAAGCGCAAATGACATTGATCAGAAAAGGCCAAGCAAATAAGTTATTTTCAGAATAATTTATTAAAATTCTTTATTTATGATACTTCATAACTTAAAATTACTGATAAGATGCCACTTAGAATGTTTTTGCTGGTTGGAAAACAATTTTTTATATTTAATTTTACAAAAAAAAAAATTCTCAATTAGTGTTCTTCTATATTACATGATTTTATTTATACTTAAATATCTTCACATAAGAATACCATTGATATATTTTCTTTCTCTATTTCTACTGATTTGCTTTATTTATTAAACAGTTCAAATTCTTTTATTAAACACTGAAATCAAAAAGCAATATTTTCTTTCACATATTTAGGCACATTTAGTACATTCATTTATCAAGTTTATTATTCTTTTCAAAATTTTTAATTTTACTTAAAACATAATAGACATTGGCTATTATAGACATGCAAAACAAATGCTTTTTTTTTTTTTTTTTTAAGATTAATTTATTAAAATTCCTTTTTTATGATACTACATAAGAATTCAACCTTCAAGGACTACCCCCTCCCCAACACACATACATAAAGATGCGCCCAAGGAAATGCAAATGAATGTCTTGCTACCTTTCAATTGCAACTTCTTTGTAAGATTTACAGCTCAGTCATGGAAATGAAGAATCACAGAAGAAAACATTTATTTTTTAAATGTAAATCAAATCTAGGCCATATTAACCAGTTATTTCATTACTCTTATTGCACTGTTAAAACTGAAAGGATGAACCAATTGCTTGAAAATTTCAATTGTAGTGTTAGCCTAATTTTTCGGAAAAAAAAGAAGAAAACGACTAGTTGCATTACTGTACGTCGTTCATATCGTTTAGAATTGGTTGTTTTCTTGTTCTTTAAAAACTTTGGCTCCATTAGTGATTTTTTTTTTCTTTTTGCCTAATACTTACAATGGTAAAACTGCTTATTTTATGTTAATTTTACGATATTAAGAAATTTTACCATTAAAATTGTTGAATAAAAATATTAGAAATAGTAAATAATGTATAGTAGTAATTAGTTTACTTATGCATATATTTTTTTTAGAATTCTACTATCGTCACGGATATCTCAAATAATGGTTAATCCTTTAGAACTGAAGAATTTTGGTAGAAATTAAAAGTCTTGGTTTTTAATCATAATTAATAGCATCAAATTTGATTAATAAAAATGTTGTTAAAAAATTCCGATATCAGGTTACGTCAAGGGGGGGTCCACATAATTGTGTGGGTTGGGGTCGTCTTTGAAAAGAGTAAATTGTTTTTTCTTTTCCCTTGGGATCACCTGCACAATTGTGTAGGCCAGATCGTAAAGGGTTAATATGAGAACTTTTTTACTTGCCTTGTTTCTCGCTACGGAACTCGACCATAGTTTTTTTTTATATATATATAGAAGGAAATTTAAATTTTTATACGGCCCCTGGAAACCATATAAACATTCTTTTAAGTTATATTTATAAAAAAAAAAAGTGTCACCTGTAACAAGTAAAACAGTAAAAATTGCATTTTTCTACGACCAATACTTATGAAGTTACAATACTTTAAATTTTATGAGTTTTCATCTCTTTTTGGCACTAAAATGAAATGAACACACTTTTAATGTCAGAAGTATCGCGATTATTATTATTTTTTTATGTATGCAGAATGAAAATCAGTAATGACACTTTCTTTATTTCAGAAATAGCGAGACCTCTAAAACAGCATTCATAAAATTTAATAAATGGAACACTTGAATCATTTAATACAATAAATAAGTAATAAAATTTAAATATATATTTTATTTAGTGATTTGCTGATATTAAGCATAATAAAATCTACATAGTTAATCTGAAATTGAATTTACGAAGATGCTTCTTTATTATTTCCAGAATTAAATCACTATTAAAATAATGAAAACGAAAATTCTCATAGAAATGCAATATTTTCTTTACAAATTCAATTTGTTTTCGGAAGAGGAACTTCGAGAAATTCTTCTTTGCAAATTAAATTTAAAATAAAATGATATAAATTGTCTTGAAAAAGCATTTTATTCTCTTTTTTGTATGTAAATTCGCTTCGTTCGAAGTAATAAAGAATTTTTTCTATTTTTCTTTGCTTATATACATTCCAAAGAGAAGAATAAGTCACGTCATATTGAATGAAATACCTCGATTTTATTGCAATGCTATTTTACTTTATTTCCTTTCCATGACACCCGCCCTTCGCCCTCCTCCCACACACATAAAAATAGTAATTATTGAAAAGAAAGTATAAAAATTGAATATACCCTCATAGCATGCATGGTCACAGTGACGTCACAATGACGTCATTGTGAGTCACTGTGGTCACATCACATCTATGACCAAAATGTCACCACTCAGTGACGTCACATTGTGACTGAGATGTGACTTTCTTAAAAATCTTTAGAAAATTACAAAAATTCTTCAAAACATGTTACTTACTTTAAAAAACACTTTTGTCACAACATCGTCTTTGTCACAGTTTGGTCACGATGTTAATGTCAAAGTAGTCACAAATGACACATTTTTCATAAATTTCTCACACCGTGACGTCACAAA
The DNA here is from genome assembly GCA_964019185.1 of Maratus speculifer. NCBI lineage: Eukaryota > Metazoa > Arthropoda > Arachnida > Araneae > Salticidae > Maratus > Maratus speculifer. The sequence continues at coordinate 34,906,784 of OZ025300.1, read as the reverse complement.
GTGGTCACAAATTGAAGTCACAAAACGGGTCACTCTAAAACGGGCATAACGACTTCACATTTTAGTCACTGTGACTTCACATCGACGTCACGTAACGTCACATCGACAATCGATTGTCACAAAGTCATAGTGTGAGTTCACTATGACGTCGCATTGACGTCACCATGCCTTACGGGTATTTTGTTTTGCTTTCTCTGAGTAATCTATGCAGATATTAACGTATTGCATTTTTCTTTTTATTTTAGATTTGGTATCGTACGCACTATTTTAAAAAAGAAGAATAAAAATCTACTCAAGAATGAAAGTTATGAGCATAGCTTTTTAGATGCGTCCGCATAAATACGTACCATACAAAGTTGTTGCCTGATCCGTTCGTCTGTCTGTCCGCATAGAATAAACAGTGAAAAAACTACTCAACCGAATGGTTTAGAATTTAATAGTTATAATTGTTACAAAATTTTATTGAGTCATTTAAAATTTTGTGAAAATCGAATCATAACTTAAAAACATATTAATAAAAGTTTTCTTCATTCTATTAAATCTTATCAAACGTAAGTAATTCAGTGACATCCCATGGTAGGTAATGATTCTAAGTTGCCATAGTTGCCATAATATTATTTAAGGTGGAGTTCTGTTATTTCAGCATTACTGAATTCAATATATAGAATCGTAATAAATTTCGCATTCAGGCATATTTGCACAAGAGTATAATAGATATCGCACTAAGATGTGACTGTTTATAAAATTAGTTGTAGTACGAATGCACTTCATTCGCCATGTTTGACGTACAGTTTCCGACTTATTAGTTGCGTTTGTAATTATATAAATACGTAGCGGCGTAGCGCCTACAATCGTTGCTCATTCCATCCATCCGCCAGTCTGTCTGTCTATCCGCGTGTAACAACGCAAAAACTACCCAACCGAAATGTTTGAAACTGCATATTATTTTAGAGTCATTTCAAATTTTATGGAAATCGGAAGCATAATTCAATTGCAAGGATAATGAAAATTATCCCGTTACATTACGGCCAATGGAAAAAATAGTTTCAAAAGCAGTTTAATGGTGTTACACTCTTTCGAACATGATACAATTGATATGCATCTATGAAATATATATTAAAATATACATTCTGTACACCCTGTGGTGTAACGAATATTAGTTATTAACTTACAGGGCAGCACAAAAGTATTCCATTATATAATACTATAGAAGAAACATTGTTTGGGGCGCGTTTTAAAACATTCGCTGCCGATCACGCGGCAGCGCGTGATATGGTGCCGACGTTAAGGGGCCATTCATGCGCCAGCACATGATGTGGGGTGACGTCTCAGTAGCCAGTCACGCGCTGGCGCGGGGAAATCTTTCACTGATTCTTTGTTATAAAAAGTTAGTCGGCTTCTGGGAAAAACCCACTTCTGCAGTGCGGCATTAATTTTCATCACATCTTCACGTAAGTGGCAGCGAACGTGTTAATTATATTAAACTATTTCACATTTTATGAAGTTGATATACGTAGCTGAAGTTTACTACAAGTTACTTCCTGTATGACAGAAAGCAGATAAGGTTCCAGAGACACACAAAAGATTTCGGATACTGCACTGTATCCTGTATCCGAAGTACTGTATACTATTATATCAAGATTTGAATATTTTTAAAACTTCGTTATAGTACGAACACACCCCATTCACTACGTTTGATGTGCAATTTCCGACTTATTTTTTAATCTGCCCAGAATAAAAATCAATAATGATTTTTTTTTTCTTTTTTAGAAGTCACGAGATTTTTATTCATAAAATTTAATAAATGGGACACTTGTACCGTTTATTTCAATAAATAAGTTATAGAATTTAAATGAAATTTTATTTAGTGATTTACTGATACTAAGTATAATAAAATCTACATAGTTAACCTGAAATTGAATTTACGAGGATATGTTTCCTTATTATCTTCAGAATCAAATTACTATTGAAATAATGAAAACGAAAATTCTTATTCAAAGGCAATATTTCCTTTAATAATTCAATTCGCTTTCGGGGAAGAAGTTCGGGAAATTCTTCTTTGCAAATTAAATTTTAAGTAAAAAAATATAATAAATAGCTTTAAAAATACATTTTACTATCTCGTCTGCAAGTGAATCCGTTTCGTTCGAAGCAATAAAGAATTTTTCTATTTTCCTTTTTGCTTACATTCCAAAGACAAGCATAAGTCATGTCATACTGCATGAATTACCTCGATTTTATTGCATAGTGATTTTATTTAATTTCTGTTTTTTCTCCCCCTAAAAATGTATTCATTGAAAAGAAAATAATGGATCAAAAATGAATATTTCGTTTTCGTTTCTCTGAATAAACTGCAAGTATAGAAGTATTACCGTGTATTGCATATTGCATTTCATTTTAGACAGGGACATAGCTAGACGTGAGCAATAGGGGGGGGGGGGCTCACATATGTATTTTTTTTTCTCTCTCTAACGCTAAAAGATAAACGAGTGCATATTTACATCGTAGGTACTATATTTCTTATTAAACTGTTATAATAATTTCATTTTATGCTTAGAAAAGTATAGGATGATGTAAATTTTAAATGTATATATGTGGTGCAAAATTAAACATCATGTTAGCTTCCTATGCACAAATAGGATGAGGGAGTGTTGAAACATTTATTTGAGATACAATTTAGTAATTCTAAAAAACTGTAAAAGGGTCTCAAAACTAAATTTCATTTTCATTTTTGGAGCAGAAATTCATTGAGTGACCTTGGAATCTTTTCCAGGGGGGGGGGGGGGCTGAGCCGCCCATAGCGCCTCCTTAGCTACGGCCCTGATTTTAGACTGGCATCGAACGCACCATTTAAAAAAAAAAAAGACGAGAAAAAATCTACTAAAAAATGAAAGCATGAACTAAGTTTTAAGGTGTGTCCATAATTATATAAAATATGTAGTACCAATTATCATCATCTGGTCTGTCTTCTGTCCGCGTATAACAGCGCCCAAACTACCTAACAAAATGTTTTGAAATTTAATACATAGAATTATTGAAAATTTTTGAAGAATCATTTTAAATTTTGAGGAAAACTGAATCAAAACTTCAAAACATATTAATAAAAGTTTTCTTCATTAATCTTATCATAAATCTTATCATAAGTAATTAATTCAATGATATCCCATGGTAGGTAATGATTCTAAGTTGTCATAGTGAAGACGTCCTATTTAAGGTGGAGCCCTGTTATTTCAGCATTACCGAATTCAATGTATAGAATCATAATAAATTTCGTATTCAGGAATTTTTGCACAAGAGCACAACAGCTATCGCACCAAGATTTGAATATTTATAAAACTAGTCGAATGCACCTCATTTGCCATGTTTGACATACAATTTCCGAATTCTTTTTTTATCTGTCTAGAATAAACATCAATAATGATATTTTCTTTGTTTTATAGCCATCTCTTCCCCCGTCCTTCTGTCTATCCGCATATAAGTTATGCACAAACTACTCAATCAAATGGTTTGAAATTTAATATAAAAAATCACGGCAATTTTTTTTTGTGTCATTTCAAATTCTATGAAAATCAAATAAAAAAAAAATTATGAAAGTTTTCCTCATTTTATTAAATCTTATCATAGGTCATTAATTCAATGATATATCATGATAGTTAATAATTTAGGTTGCTGTGATGATTACGTCTTATTTAAGATGGAGCAGCGGCGTAGCTAGCGGGGATCGGAGGGGGCAGTCCGCCCCGGGTGTCGCCCTCTAAGGGGTGACACCCAATCTTTACTTGCAAATATATATAATCTTATAAAATTTTGGAAAATAATTCTGAAATAAAAGGAAGTTTCTAGCGCATCGCGCAACAGAGTTAATTTTCTTTTCTTGGAGAATCTGAAATTTTATACAGAATGGGATGATTAAATAAGATATGCACCAAGAACAGAAACCTACCTATCCAACGAGTGGGTAGCAAAAGCAAGCTTTTTAGTATTTTGTATTTTAATTGCAATTTTGTATTCATTTCTTCGTATCATCTATAAAATCACACCAGGCATGCAAAAAAGGTGACATTTTATTTGCAATAACATAGAATTGTGATTAAATAAATATTGCGGATTTTGGGAGGGGGGTTACACCATCGTGGGTGGGGGTGACAACATTTACATCCGCCCCGGGTGTCACCCATCCCAGCTACGCCACTGAGATGGAGTCCTATTATTTCTGTATTTCTGATTTGAAGTAGTAGAATCACAAGAGATTCTTATTCATGCATTTTTGCATAAGAGTGCATCAGCTATTCCACCAAAATCTGAATGTTTATAAAACTATTTATATTACGAACGTACCTCATCTGCCACGTTTGATGTCTTTGAAATACAATTTCCAGCTTGTTTTTTTAAATCATTCAGAATAAAAATCAGTTAGAGTGACATTTACTTTATTATAGAAGTCACGAGATCTCATATAATAAAATTTAATAAATGGAATACTTGTACCCTTTATTTTCATAAGTAAGTTATAGAATTTAAATGTATATTTTATTTAGTGATTTATTGACACTAAGCATCATAAAATATACATAGATAAACCAGAAATTGAATTTATGGAAATATGCTTCATTATTATTTTCAGAATTAAATTACTATTAAAATAATGAAAACGAAAATTCTCTTAGAAATGCAATATTTCCTTTAATAATTCAATTCGCTTTCAGAAGAGGAACTTAGGGATATTCTTTTTTGCAAATTAAATTTTAAATATAATAATATAAATGACTTTGAAAAGACATTGTACTGTCTCTTCTGCAAGTAAATCGGTTTCCCTTGAAGCAGTTTTATTGTATTGTGATTTCATTTTCTGCTCCTCCCCCCCCCCCCCCACACACACAAAAAGTAACTATTGAAAATAAAATAATGGATCAAAAATGCATATTTTGATTTGCTTTCTCTGAATGATCTGTACAGACATTACCGTACTGCATGTTGCATTTTATTTTAAACTAGCATCATATGCGTCATTTAAAATAAAAAGCGGAGAAAAGTTTGCTCAAAAATGGAAGCATGAACTTAGTTTTTGTTAACAACTTAAATGTAGTGTAAAAAAAATATATATATAAAAAAAATGAAAATTTATGAAAATTTATGCATTAGTATGTGAGATAAAATCATCGGCAAAAAAAAAAAAAAAAAAAAAAAAAAAAAAAAAAAAAACTGGATAGAAAGTGCTATTTGTTGAGCGATTTACTCCAGAAACTAAAGAATACTAATTTATAGCAGAGGCTAATTGAATTTGAAGTTTGATGAAAATTCATGCATTAATTCCTGAGATAGAGCTATTGCGATAAAATTGAATAATGCAGCACAGCAGCGTCTCCTGTTGGGCGATTTACATAAAAATGTAATCAGAACCATATTATATCAAGGAATAACGGAATCTGAAGTTTTATGAAAATCCGTCCATTATTTCTTGATATATAGCTATTATGGAAATCGTGAAAAAGGTGGCTTAACAGCGCCACCTGTTAGGCGATATACACCAAAAACTAATCAGATCCGGTTTATATCAAGGTTTAATTGAATCTAAAGTTTTGTGAAATTCCGTGCATTAGTCCGTGAGATAAAGCCCCCCACAAAATTTATGTGACATACAGACATACGGACACTTTGTAAAAACAAGTTTTTTTGGGATCCCTAAAACTCCGTCGAAAACCAACATTTTTAAAAATTTTCACGAAGCCAATACTTCTCTTTTATATTTATAATAATTCTGGCTAATGCAGTAAGCACATGCAATGTTCACTAATATAAAGAGTTATTTTAATAAACAACATATGTTTTTTTTCTATAATTAAAATTATTATTAACTAGAAGATGGCCCGTCAAAATGACGTGTTTGCATTTTTAAAGGATGATAAAAAATTACAACAACTGTGGTCAATCATAGCCACTTTAGGCTGAAACAATTTTGATAAATACAGCGATTAAACTTGGAAAGGGAAAAATCTAACAAAAAAATAAAATCAACAGAAATCTGCATTTAAAACTATAGCAAAACTATCTGGTAGATGGGGGTGGAAATTATAAAGAAATTTAAAACGCATCCCGGTTTGCTTAAATAAAAAGTTTTATTTAAATATTGTTTTTGAAATCGTGAAAAGATTTTAAAGCGAAATGAAATGTAGTGACGCCATTTATAGCTCCCATTGTGAGACCAATGAGAACGCTCCATCACGATTATGGAACGGTTTCATTGGTCAGAAAATAGATTGCTTATAAAATCGGAGGTAACTTTTCACAATGTTTTTTATAGATTTGAAATTCTCAAGAGCCATTCACGGCTGTAAAGAAAAAAATATTAAAGCAACCCGAATATACAAATTTTAACAATATTGCATTTAAAACGCACCTTCGCTTTCCTTTAATAAAAAGTTTTAATTAAATATACTTTTTGAAATTGTGGAAAGATTTCATAGCGAAGTAAAATATAGTCACGTCATTTACAGCTCTCACTGTTAATCTGACCAATGACAACGCTCCATTACGACTATGGAACATTTTCATTGGTCAGAAAATAGATTGCCTTTAAAATTGGAGGTAACTTTTCACAATGTTTTTTATAGATTTGAAATTCTCAAGAGTCATTCACGGCTGTAAAGAAAAAAAAAAAAGTAAAGCAACCCGAATTTAAAAATTTTAACAATATTGCATTTAAAACGCACTTTCGCTTTCCTTTAATAAAAAGTTTTAATTAAATATATTTTTTGAAATCGTGGAAAGATTTCATAGCGAAGTAAAATGTAGTGACGTCATTTACAGCTCTCACTGTAAATCTGACCAATGAGAACTCTCTATTACGACTATGAAACGTTTTCATTGGTGAATGAGTTTCTTTTTCTCGTGGATAGGTTGTACCCGGAATTGTTATACACCGAGGGGTTTTATATATATAATGTCAAAAGAAATATATAAATTATTGCTTATGATATAACAACCAGAAATACTACATTCGATTTATTCTGTTGAACTGATCCAGAGTATCAGACCAGATAAAGTGATCGTTGAGGTTAATTGGGTGAAATAGGCCTCCAGTGTTCGTGTCTGGGATAGCTCAGTTGGCATGGCAGAGCATTGGCGGCTTCAGTCAATACATCTCTGGTTCGAATCCTGGCCCGGACTTTTTTCACCAAATAATGAAAAATGGAATAAATTACTTCTGTTATAATTAATTTACCGATTGAATAATCGTGTTTAAAAAATAATAATCTAACAAAAATACTTAGTTTCGAGCAAAATTATTTTTCATTTGTTATTTTAGTAAATTTCACCAGGGTAGTTGAATTTATTCAGATTGCTTCATTTGTTATTGTTTCAAATTAAACGTTTTTTTCAGTAATAATTTATAGCATGAAATGTGGTGAATTGCATTTTTATCGTGTTTGTGGAAGAACGTTTAAAATCGTCGTAATATAATCGATAAAGCATAAATTTTACTCTCCAGTCTTCGAAAGAGAAGAATAAATGAATTCGTAAAGGAACTTTGGAGATGGAATTTGACAACCATGAACAATATACAAATATAAACATCATGGAAAGGGCAGCTGACGTCATTGAGGGTCGAATAACTGTGGAATAGGGATATTAGAATTAGTGGTAATTCTAGTGACTCTACTGTGGATCTTTACGACTCCTAATATGCACATGAAATAGAGCGATCTGATTGGTCTGCGTTCGTCAGGTTCTATGATGATATCATTGGCCTACGTCGCCAAGATGAATCCTACAGTGATTGTAATGATGAAAATTCAGTGGTATATTGGTTGATAGAAGTGTTTGTTTGCAAACATGCCCTTTCCTTATAATCGTGAATAAACATCATAAATAAAGCGTCATGTGCTCATATTTGAGTCCATGTTTTCAGAAAAGATTATATATATATATGTTTCAATGAGTAATTTTGATTAGAAGCCTTTTTTAATATGGTACATACCAGATTTGAATATTTTTTATTTAATTTTGAAAATGTCGATTTTAGAGTATTTAATTATTATAAACCTATCAAATACTCTATGAATGAATTCCATTTTGTGTTTTTCAACTTTCAACATCTTTACAACCCTTAAACATTCTTTTGTACATATGCTCAAAATAAAACACGATAGAAACATCATTTCAACCACTCGTGTTTCGCCATCTCGCAAAAGTAGTTCTTTCGTATTTCCGCATAATTTAGTAAATAATTCCGAAATTCAAATGAATACACTAATTACATACAAGGTTCATTACTCGTTAAAGCCTTGTTATACAGATGAGGTCTCATTAAAGATCTTAAAAGTGCAGCGGTGTCTACAGAAACAGCAGGGAATAAATTTTTGCATGCAGTTTTAAAAGTTTTTTTTTTCAATGACGAAGTAATGAGAAGTCACGTGCACTGAAATAAAAAATAATGAAATGTGTGTTGTTGATATGTAAAGTATTTGTCTGTTGCCATGATTGTTTGCAAAAGAAAATGGTACAATGTTGCGATATAATTATGATAAGTTTGGGAAAACAATTAAACATAAGACGTAAGAAATGTAGGTTTAATTGTTGACGCGCGTTGTTAAAAAAGGATCTATATATTTAAAAGACAAAATGATTTTTTTTTTTTTTGGCCATCTGGCTTGAGCTTTCTACTGCATCGATTTTGATAATTATGTTTTTAAATGAAAGCAATTTATTTGTAGATGTGCCCGCACTCACTATTTTTTCAAATATTCTAATTTTTATATTTTAAATTTATGTGTTATATTTTAAAGTCTTTTATAAATTTCTCCACATTGATGGCAATCGCATGACTTCCATTGTTGAAGAGAGAAGGTAAAAAATGGAAATCACCATATCATTACGGATGCCATTTTCGTATTACAATTAATTTTTTAAAAAAGGAAATAAAATTACGTCATGACTGAAAAAAAGCATTTTTACGCATAAAGCTGTTACTTTTCAACTTTTTTTTTTTCATTCTACTGATACTGAGATTGACACGCTAATCTCAGAAGATAATAATGAATAAAAATGACATCAGAATAAAAATGAAATGAGTATTTTCTTTGATAAAATTAAATATTTTGCTACGAATGCGCCTAACAGAGTAAATTTTTGGATTTTGTCAGAACTCATAACCTCAGGTCAAGAATGCAAATGTTTACAGGCAAAATTGTAACCGGAAAATGTGCTATCAAATTCAGTAATACATTTATCAATAATTTACTGCACCTTAAAATCTTTTTAAAATAATGAATATGAATATGAAAAGTTTGTAAGTAAATTTTGCGACGGTAAAAATGACGTATTCTTTGAATTCTTTGATTTAAAAAAAAAAGATTATGCCATGTGCTGTAATGTTCGTTGAATTTTCATTACGTAATACCAAATATCAAAAGCATCAATTAATAACTTCATAATTTCTTATCTTAATTAGGTGTGTTACTGATTACGTAAAATTGTGTAAAGTTGCGCCTAACAGAGTAAATTTTTGGATTTTGTCAGAACTCATATTATAACCTCAAGTCAAGAATGCAAATGTTCACAGGCAAAATTGTAACCGGAAAATGTGCTACCAAATTCAGTAATACATTTATCAATAATTTACTGCACCTTAAAATCTTTTTAAAATAATGAATATGAATATGAAAAGTTTGTAAGTAAATTTTGCGACAATAAAAAGGACGTATTCTTTGAATTCTTTGATTAAAAAAAAAAAAGATTGTGCCATGTGCTGTAATGTTCGTTGAATTTTCATTACGTAATACCAAATATCAAAAGCATCAATTAATAACTTCATAATTTCTTATCTTAATTAGGTGTGTTACTGATTACGTAAAATTGTGTAAAGTTGCGCCTAACAGAGTAAATTTTTGCATTTTGTCGGAACTCATATTATAACCTCAAGTCAAGAATGCAAATGTTCACATGCAAAACTGTAACCGGAAAATGTGCCAACAGGGCACACAACATGGCACAATCATTTTTTTTCTCAAAGAATTCAAAGAATGCGTCATTTTTACTGTCGCAAAATTTACTTACATTTTCCAATAATTTGAAAAGTTGAAATTAATCTTTAGTTAACAATAATATTTGCTTTAAGAGATAACCCATCTAATATAAGATTGATTGTTTATTGATAATTATTTATGTGATTTTTTAAAAAAAAATAAATTAAGTCAACAGCCCTTTTAAAAAATTCTATTCGACGAATTCGTCGGGTTTAGACTCGTACTTAATAAATATGTGGGAAATATTCGTAGCTTCACTTAATTTTCAACTGAACATTCTCGATGGTACATTGTGCGTGCAAATAAGAGGAACTCTGTTTTCGAGATTATAAATAACGAAGCTGCGTGAAGAGGAAAAGAAAAGTAAATAGAATGTTTTTAAAGAATACGACGACTGGTATTGTCAGCGCAGAATCTTCTTTCGACAAATTAAAATTGAATATTTAAAATGATCCTAAAAAACTGTGAATTATTTAACAACATAATGTTATAAGCTAAATATTGCCGTGTCTAAGCTAAATATTTACTATGGAGCGAGAAATTAGTATCTTCGTTTGTATCTGTCTACTCGTCTTCAGTAAATGTAATGATCGTCTTTAAAAGGAGTTGTAATCTTGAATATGAGGATTCACGCTCCATAAATATACAAATAAAAATAGTTTTTTCATGCACTCTTTTATAAGCACTCAACATTTAATGTACGTATATCTTGGAAATCAAACCTAGTTTGTGATCAACCCTTTTGCGACTCTAATCTGAAGGACGTAATTCATCAAGGTAACCTTGTTGATTATGGGTCCTGGTCTGATAAATGAATCTGTTCACCAAAATTCTTCCAGGTTTATCCGGGCTAGCTCAATTGGCAGAACACTAACAGCTTTAGCCAAGAGATCTCTGGTTTAAATCGTGGTCTGGACACTTTTTCACTCAGTTGCAAAATTACAATTCATATTAGAATTGTGCTAAAATTAATCAAATGTAATGTAATTAGTTTTCATCTACTTTCATACTTTGTAGTTCGATGTACCGTATATACTCGTGTATGAGTCGAGGAATTTTAGACAAAATTTATGAGTTGAAAATGGGGGAAGGGAGGGCACCTTATACACGAAAAAGTATATATATATATATAACCTCAGATAATTGGCAAATGGGTAAATGTCACATATAGATCTAGGTTAAAAAAAGAGATAAACGTAGAAAAGGGTTATTTCCTTATGATTAAATTTAAAATATACATATATCTCAACAATAATTTCCCTATAACTGATTCTTTCAACATTTTAATACCCTTAAAAAAAACTTTAACTTGAGAATGCTTCTAGATATCGCTCTTGAAAGTCTTACAATACAAAGAGATACTATTTTTACCAGCATAATAAGAAATTGTTTAACTTTGTAAATAAGACTTATACAGATTTTTGAAAAAAAATTTCTTTTTAAGAATCATTGAATTGATCTAAATAGGTTCGAAAATAGTTTAAGTTCCTACGGTTTTACATGATAACAATTTTTAAACTTTGATTTTGAAAAAAAAAAAAAAAAAAAATATTAGAAACGTAAAAAAAAAATAAAAAAGTGTACTTAATTTAATGAAAATTTATTTATTTATTTATTATTTTATTCTATCTTTAAAAGAAGAAGTACAGTACTACACATCAGAAAAACTTTAGATTCAATATAGACTTTGAACAGTGTACACCGCAGCACTTCTTGGGCATATTAACGCATCGAAGTATTCACACCCTGTTTTTCTACAATGTTAACACTACATTTAGTAATTATTAGTAATTTACTAAACCTGTTCATTTTCCCTACAATTTTTGTTATTTTTAAATTCTGGTTACAGAGTATTATGTACAATATTATTTCTCTTATTTTCTGAAAAGAAAATTATTTTATATTAAGATTTCTGCAAATTAAAAGCAAAAAACTTGAAAAAATTTGGGACGATTTTATAAAAACCTTAATTTTTCTATAAGTATACATGATATGCTCATAAAAATGAACACAGTTTATTACAAAAAGTTACTTAATCATAATCTGCAGTTTGGATGCTTTTGCTCAGGGCCGGATTAAGGGGGGGGCTATGGGGGCTGGAGCCCCGGGCCCCAACAAGCCAGGGGCCCCCAAAAGAGACTTAAGTTGTACCAAAGTTTTGTTAAAAAAAATTTTTTTTGTATTTTTTAAAGAAAAAACGGGAAAAAAATTATTTCTAAAATAATTAAACTACAATTAAATGACGAGAAAAAAAAGTTGTGTTTCAATATCACTCTTTCCTTTTGCAATATTGAAGCTTCGGAAGTCCATTATAACTGTTGCTAACGTTGTTTTTACCCTCTTCTCCGAGACTTAATGAAGAAAAACACCTTATTCTATTTCTCACTTCTACTTCCTAATCCCAAAGTTTCCCCAAGAAACTGATAACGAGGAGAGGACTAGGGCCCCCTGCTGTCGACACTTCCGAACTTGCGAATGACATCGACAAGTATCTTTAAACATTTAGCATTATTTTCGTAAGTGACCACATCGAATCGCAGGGCCGTAGCGACATCCCCCCATACCCCCCATTTGGGGGGGCCGACGAAGCCAGGGGGCCCCCTAATCGATTCTATCGACCTTTTTACCGAAGTTTATTTGTTTTGAAAATGTAAGAAAATACTTCTTTTAAATGTTTTTATTTTTTCAAATTCTTCTTTTCTTATTCAGGGACATGCCAGACAGTTCCCCCAGGTGCCTCTTTTTTAAGCTCCCCCCCCCCCCCCAATAATCAGGATTTTCATTAAAAGGTGTCAAATGCTTAAAATGTGCTAAAAGTGACCGAGATTCATACGTTTTCAAACACTTACGATGGGAGTGTGGTTCCCCTTTTCCTCTCTGCTCTCTGCTTCTCCCTCCACATACGCAGACAGGGCCTGACTAGACTAAGGCAGGGGCATGAGGGGCAATCGGCCTGGCCCCCCGGCTTAAGGGGGGCCCCCAAGGACAGATAAGTTTTTCGTTAAAGCAGTGTCAAATGATAAAAAATGGTCAAAAGTGACCAAAATTCTTTTTTTTTTTTTTTTTTCAATTTTAAGGTTCTCTCTTCTCCTACCCACTCTGTTTCTGTACCCAATGCCTCCTTAAGGCCTCACATTTATCCTCATATTCATATAATCTATAATTTCTTGAAGTTGTCTTTCTTCTGCTTTTATGTATATAGATGTGAATAGTACTTGGTACAAAATTTATGTACACATACATACAATAGTTATGAATTTCAGTTTTAGTCACGTGAGTATAATTTACGAACAATTTTAAGATAGAAGGGGTCCCCCCTAAAAGTGTTTGCCCCAGGGCCCCCCACTGTCTAAGTCGGGCCCTGTACGCAGAAAATAAACTATATCATCAGAAAACAAATCATTAAAATTTTATTACAACCAGGGCCCGACTTAGATTATGGGGGGCCCCTTTCTACCTTTTGGATTTTCTCTTGAATTATACTGAAGTGTCTAAAACTAACTTTATACTAATTGTCTATTCGCATTTGTATGCAGAATAACTCAAAAAAGATAACTTTAAGAAATTATCGAATACATTTTTTTCTTCTGTTATAGAAACATAAGGCTAAATGTAAACCATTAAAATATAAATACAACTCTGATGTAGCTATTATATCCAGGGGAGGAGGGGGGGGGAGGAGAGATGAGAAAAGAGCAACAATAAACCTAAAAATAAATAAAGAAAGAAAGAAAGAAGAAATTTTGGTCACTTTTGGCCATTTTTTATTATTTAGCCTTAACAAAAAAATTATATTTGTCCTTGGGGACCCCGGCGTCCGATGCCCTACATGCCCATGATTTAGCCAGGCCCTGATTACAACAACATTGTATCCTATAGCTTTTAAAAGAAATTTTTTATTAAGGGTGTATTTCGATTCAAGCTGCTTAATTTCCGATTTATTTTTACATTAATTTTCGCTCTCGAATGCATCAAACTGGCAAATTGTCTTATTCATAAAGTACACAAGGTGCCGTGATTGTCAATTCTTCGATAAATGGAGAAAATGTTGCAAAAAAAAGTAATAAAAAACGGCATTTTTAACCGATTTTTCCGAAGTGGGAGATTTGGAAACGAAAAAAAAGAGTCATACAGAAAAGGTAATTGTTTATAAATCAAATTCTAGTGAATTGAGTGTAAAAAGACATCACACGGCACCTTATACGTCTCTTCAAAAATCCCCTCAGCAAGTTTCATGTTTCTACTTTTAAAAATGCGTCTAAAATTGTATCGGAAAATTTCGAGTTGTTGAAAATGGAAAAGCGTTTTTTCGAATACACCCTTAATGTTTCCTCGTAACATGATAACTTAAAATCGTTAATTATGTCCAATTTTGAGCCTTCTTTTTTAGACATCTTGTAATGTCAACGTTAGGTAAGCAAAGTAAAAATTTGCAAAGAAATGCTTATTTCAATCAATCTATCATTTTTTCTATAATTATCAAATTAATATTTTTAATTAAAGTTGTGACCAATTTTTTGGGATATCTTGTATATAGATGTGAGCCGTATAATGTACAAAATTTATGCCTGTATACAATATCTTTTTTATTTTTTATTTTTAGTGCTTGCCATTTCTACATTATTAAAAAAAAAAGGAAAGAAAAAAAAATCTACAGATAGATAGAAGAGGGGGTGTCCACTGTCCAGAATGATGTTTGTTCCGGGGCTTCCCGTAGCCTTAACTGGGCCCTGTTCTTATTAAAAATCTTGTTTAGATTTCAAAAACGCAAAAACTGAAAATCCTTATTTTCTTACTGTTTCCCCCCCCCCTCTCTCTTTTTGTCCATGGGTTTTTGACCTAGCGACTCTTTTGGCCTTTAAGGACCAGGTTCATAGCACTCTTGTGGTCAAGCGTCGCTCTCTCTGATCTTTCTTGTCGGCGCTTTGATGTATAAATTGCTTTTTCAGTGCGCTGAATTTGAACTTCAAGAGAGAAATCGCACGCGAAATCAGTTGACAGCTTTACGACTGAAGAGAAAAATTTTCCCATCCTTTGTCAATTAGATAGGCTTCGGACCTCAAAAATCACTTAAAGTGGTTCGAAAGCTAGCATCCTTTTGTTCTCCTCCCACCGATAGTCGGAAACTGCACTTCAAAGATAGATTTATTGCTCTTTTTGTGTAACTGGAAAGTAGTGATATTTGAGCGTAGCCTTAGCGACAAAAGTATGTTTTCTTTTGAAACACCGGGATATTATGTTCTTAGAAGATAGGTCATTTTTCACACCGATTTCACTACGTGGGTGACACAAATCACATCTAGAGAATCACCTTAAAATGTTAACAGCTTAATTAGCAACCGGATTCCTTGACCTTGAAGGGAGTATATATACTCGCTTTGGTACTAGGTACTGGCCTATTCAAGTACTAAGCAGCCAGCTAATGCATACAAGTACATGTTTGTAGACAACACATATGTGGATTTTTGTATAATTTTTTTTTTCTGATTTAGTAATACGCATAATATAGTATTTATAAAATTAAGTGTATATCTAGAGGAAAAAGATCTACTCTTATACTAATCTGGTAAGTCATATTTATTACTTTATGTAATTGATATTGCTATTATTAAAAATTTTAAGTATTGGAAAATTTTACACAACTTGGAAAAATATATGTATACTAATAGAGCATATTTTAATAACACACATTTCTTATTTACATGTTTTTCATTTAAGCGTTTCATTAGAGCTCCTTCACAAAATTCTTTTTAATAAAACACACCATTCACAAAATTCTATTCCATAAAAATATACTCTAATTAATTTTATAGTGTTAGGTTTTAAAATATGTGTTTTGCAAAGGAAACAAGTTCACCTGAAATGAAAAATTTAGCATATAGACTTAAATAAGTTATTACTAATAAATGTTTGATGCGAATTTCAATAACTGGAATAAATTTCATAAAAATAACTTTATTTTTCACAAAATGGGATCCAAGAAAAAATTCCTGCATCAACCTCCGATTCCATTGCATTCATATGTTAAACTATTTCGTTTGTTAACAAGTAATAAGTAAATTCTAATTTAATTTATACTCTTATTTCCTTGGAAAATCTAGTGTTCTAAATTAATATCACAATAAGAAATTGTGCTATTTTAAAATTTCCTATACTCTTTCTTTCTTTTTTTCCTGCGATGTTAAATAATCTCACAGGCCCATAAAACCCATCCATGCTTACTCACTAAAATACAAAGGGCCCCCCAAATTTATTTTTCAAACCTAATTTTTAATTCAATAAATTCAATCAGAGTAAATACATATATAATTTTTTTTTATTATGAAATATTTTTTTCTTACTATGCTGCAATTTGTAAAACATAAAAAATATTTTGAAGTTCAAATATTCTCAACTGTAATTCCATATTTGTCTTTTACAAAATTAGTTGGTTATGTATAATTATGTGTTTAATAAAATATTTTTTAATGTGTATAATATATAGATGGTCAGTTTTAATTTAATACAGTCAAAGATCTATAATCCGCACACCCATAATCCACTGTTTTCTATAATTCACGTTATTTTACGAATGTAAACAATGAAATAAACAGTTAAAAAATTTACAAATTAGTGATCCAAAAACGTTTTTTTAGAAAAATTTAAAAAAAAAATGAAAAAACAATGAGGAAACAGGGAATTATGGGTATGCGGATTATAGATCTTTGACTGTAGTAAAAACTTTATTTACTCGAAATTTCCATGGTAAAATTTCGAATAATTTAAGCATACGGAAAATGGATTTAGTAAATGAAAAAACAAGTGATAGGATAATAGCCCCCCCCCCTCCTGCCCTGTGACGCCCAGCTTCCTTTACTTCTAATCCTTAAGCGGGCTCTGAAACTGACAAGGCACAGTCCTCGAGCCTGTTAAAGTGTTGCGGGGCTTACGTCTTTACGCACAATTCGAAATCTTTTGTCTCTTTATATAGAAACTTCAATATAAATATTTTTCAAAAAACTCAGTTGAAAGTGTGGGAAAGGGGAGGGGGGGGCCCAAAGTTAATTTTTTTTTTTGGGGGGGGGGGGCAAAACACCTTGCTACGGCCCTGTCGAATCGTCTTATCTTGTTCCTCAGCAGAAAATCAATGTAAAACAAAGAATCTAGTGGTAAGTTTTTTTCATAAATACTTATTTTAATATTACAAAAAATTATTATTTTTTTGTAATTATTTGTTTTGTATTTATTTTATTACAAAAAGATTTTAGGAAATGTGAAATTGCTTTACTTTTTTATTATCTTTTAATAAATGTTTTTTTTTTTTTTTTCATTTTAAGTAAAGAGAAACCTTTATCTGTATATTTAATGGCTTTAAAATAGCTTAAAAAAATACACATTGTATATATAAATTTCCTTCTGTACAATTTACTAAAAATCGATATTTATGAGTTGCATTGTTTAAAACACTGTCATTAATTTTTTTACCCCTTCCGCCCTGAATTTTTTTCCAACTTTGGGAAAAAAAATACTTTTACGCTAATAAAATTAAAAGTATCTATTGAAATCAAGGAAGTTGCGGTTTACTGAAATTTAACGAATGTGTTCTTCATTGAAGCCTAATGAATGTAGTTAATTTGCGTGTTTTTCATATAAGAATAGACTAAGGAAGAATTTTTTTAGGACGTTTGGAAAATGTCCTATTACTACCGGATAAAATAAACATAAAAATTGAGTAGTATTTTTTACCTTCTATCATAAATTACTAATTTGGAAAAGGAGTACCTAATTTAAATTTAAAGAGTAAAGCATATGATTGAATTAAAAGAAACGCCAATGAATTCAGGCCCTTATTACCGCATGGGCAAATCAGGACTTTGCCCATGGGCCCCTGACCTTAAGGGGCCCCCCAAATCCATACATTAAATTATTAAATATTTACATTCTTTTTCCAATTCTAACTCTTTCATATATTGAAATTATTAAATTCATCTTAAAATAATTGACAAAGTGCTAAATTTCTAATAAAAGTTTTATTCTGTACTAAGAAAAAAAAAAAGAGTACTTTTATTAAGGTATTTAATTTAGAACTAATGGAGCTCAGAATTTTCTTCCATTTATATCCAAGGTGCGAAAATATGTTTATGAAATATCACGATATTACGAAACACGAATTACGATTTATGACTTATTACGAAAATATCAAACACATGCATATATAAGTTACCATCAGTTTAATTTGAATAATGTTACAATGATTTGAAAGGGGACTCCTAATTTTTTTGCCCAGGGCCCCAATTAGTCATAATCGGGGCCTGAATGAATTGTTAATAATTAATAAATATATATATATATTTTTAAAATGCTGAAACATAGATGAAGTCATAGTAGTAAATGTATCAGTATATGCTATCATTATTAGGTGCTGGAATTAAATAAAATAGTCTTTAAGACAAAATAATACTCAATAAAAGATATGTCCTATTAATAGGACGTCAGGGCCAAAGGGGTTAAAGTGGTTTCAAATTCCCACATCAATGAAGTGAAATTTTCTGAAGCATTTTCTGATAAAATTGACCAAAAAGGCATAAAATTGACAGCCTGACTGTTGTAGCGATTTGAAATAGAATAGCACTTTCCATTTTTGATAAAAAATGTCTTTTCTTTGTTTTCTTTCTTTCTTTAATTTGTTTATTTTTAAAATTTATAAAATATGTTTGAACTGTACGTGTTTAAACAATATAATTATTGCACTGTTAAAAATAACAATGAAATAAAATAAAATAATTTAAAAAATGCATATTTAATTTGGGATAAAAACAAGTCGTATGGGGGGGGGGCAAATTTTTCAGTAGCTGGGGAAGAGGAGGGGGGCCCCAAAATTTCCCGTAGCCCCGGGCCCCAGAAATGCTTGATCCGGCCCTGCTTTTGCTACATTAGTTTTGACAGGGTTATGCAAAAGTCTTCGTTCTTTTTAATTTGTTGGCGGCCCCCTATGGGATTTCGAGAAAAAAATCTTCACGGAAATATATGCCCTGTACTATTCTGTTTAAGCACTTGGAGTTTCAGAATAATTCCTTACATATTTTTCTAGATATTTAACAAAACGTCTAAAATCGCAAGAGGCCGATCATTTTTGGCCATATAATGTATCAATAATGTATCGAATGGTGCATCATATGATAGCTATGTCGACTTTGATATTTTATTGTTTTCCACTCTGAATGAGCTTGTATCCTATGACCATGACCTAGTAAGAACATGACCTACTAAAAAACATTAAAATCTGTAGTGGGAGGAACTATTTTTAAAGATTTACCACCATTTTTAATCTTATAAAAAAGAAGCACTATTCTTTTGAATAAAAGACTTGCCGAGTAAAGTGTTTTGATGAAAAGATCACAAATAAGACGATCACATAAGTGGCGCACATAGGACCAAAGTGAAGTGTCTCTTTGAACAGAATAATAATGCCGTCACTTACTTAAAGGGGTCAAGATAAAAATCGTTTGTATCGATTACTTGTTGAGCGGTGGCATCTAATATAAATCAAGTGAAGTTTTCTCGCTTCATTCTTAAAAGTTTTCAGCTTTTTCTGTATTTTGAGTGTTTACATTGTCTCAGATTTTCCATTTGCCTAATGGGTGAGAAATGCGAACAATAGCAGTTAAAGGAAATTTTTAAAAATGAGGGCGTGGCTAGGAAGACATCTTAATTTAGTGAGAACTGATTGGTGCATGTGCATTCGTTTGCCTTCTAATCTGACACAACGTGTGCCTAGGAGAAAATTATACTCTCACATTTAAACAAAGTGAATTTTTAAAAATTTGAATCATTCATTTCCATTATTTGTTGCACAATAACACAGAATATGAAACAGCAATAGCTTTCTTATTTTCTGCATCTCTATTTTGAATTATTTTGATTTTCTCTCAAAATTTTTCATCTTTTTCTGTATTTTGAGTGTTTACATTGTTTCAAACTTTCAATATGCCTAGTGGGTGTGAAATGCAAACAATAGCAGTTTAAAAGAAATTTTTAAATTAGGGGCAGGGCTAAGAAGGCATTTTAATTTGCAGTGAGCATTGTTAGGATTAAATCACCTGTGCATTCGTTTGCCATCTAAACTCACACGGCATGCGTCTTACAGGACTGCCACAGGCGACTATTTCTGTTCGTATCACTAACAAAAAGAAATTTATTTTATAATGTAGTTATTTTGCAAATGTTGTCAAAGTTAATTTAAAAGATTTTTGTTTTAAAAAAGTGGTGCGAAATGCAATTAAAAATTGTCGTTTCTGGTAGTTTTGCCGTCTACGAAAAAATTGAACTCTACACATATATACAAAATGAATTTTTGTAAAAAATTAATCATTCCTGTTCATTATTTGTTGAACAATGGCACAAAATATAAATCAACAAAGATTTTTTATTTTATTCAATCTTAAAAATTATTTTTTTTCTCCATTTTGAGTTTTTACATTATTTTGAATTTGCAAGTTGCCTAATGGATGCGAAATATAGCATTTAA
This sequence comes from Maratus speculifer, assembly GCA_964019185.1. Lineage (NCBI taxonomy): Eukaryota > Metazoa > Arthropoda > Arachnida > Araneae > Salticidae > Maratus > Maratus speculifer. The sequence goes on along the minus strand of OZ025300.1, from coordinate 34,886,252 downwards.
AGGGAAATTTTTAAAATGAGGGCGGGACTAAGAAAACAGCTTAATTTGCTGTGTAGAACCACATTACATATGCATTCGACTGCTATCTAAGATGACACGGCATGCGTCTACAAGAAAATTATATACTCTATACACCTAAACAAAATGAATCTTTGGAAAATTTAATTCGTCATATCCATTATTTGTTGAACAATGGCACAGAATATAAATCATAAAAATCTGCTTATTTTCCTCATTCTTAGTAGATTTCATCTTTTTCAATAAATTGGAATTTTACACTGTTTCAGAATTTCCAGGTACAAAATCAGTTTAACCCCTTAAAGGACACGGGATATTATATGTCCCACTTAATTTTAATGTCCCTATACCACAATTGCATTCACCATTAAAAATATTTTGTAATAAAATTTTGTTTTTATGTATTCATAAAATTTAATAATTGCTGGACAGGTAATATGCATAGAAATTGCTGAATTTAAAAAACGCATACTACAAATTGGACGTTTGTACTCTTTGCTAGAATTCTTTGTCTCAATAAATAACGAATTTAGTTCCTGCATATTTTATAAGGTGAGCTACTGATGTTGCGTGACACATAACTGCAGTTTCATATGAAATTAAATTTACCAAAGCATATCTTTATTACTATTTTTGGAATTAAATTACAATTGAAATATTGAAATCGAAAATATGCACGAAAATGCAATACGCTCTTTAATAATGCAATCCGCTTTCCTAAAAAGAATTTTAAAAAATGTTCTTTAAAAATTAAATTTTGAAGGAAATAAGATAAATGTCGTGAAAATTTATTTTGATTCTGAAAGTGAATTCCTTTCATTCGAATCGATAAAGAAATCTCTTTTATAATACTTAGATTCAAAAGAGAAGCTAAGTTACATTATAATGTCTGTAATTCCTCAATTTTATTACTTTTATTAATTTTCTTTTTGGTGGAGAAAAAAAAAATATAGTGACTCGATGTAATACAATGTAAAAGATTAGTTTATGTATCCAAAGTGTTTAAAAGAGAACGAGAAATCATGCGCTGATTGCCAATATTTAAATATAAAATACAGTGGGTTAAGCCCCTCTCATAAGTGGTGAGCATTGACCCATTATTCTCTCATGATCAAAACCTATCTGTTTCCAAATTTACTATATTTTACATTTATGCAATAATTATATTCTGATAGCTGATAGTATAACAAATAAAATGATGTATAAAACTTTATTCTAGGATTAATGTTTAAAAAGTTCAAAATCATTTAGTAAAAATTAGGTCAACCATCCCACGTCTCCTCTATATATTTTTGTAAGCATTATATATGTATATTTAGGCATAAAAATATATTGTATACCTTTCTGTGTCTCTTTAAACGGTTACTCTGGTTTGAAAAAGTTCATTTCCGGTTTTTATTTTGGGCTATAACTTTGCTTCTAATTATTGCTGAACAAAACATAATCCCGAATGTTTAAGAGTTAATTATAAATAAACTAAGAAAATCTTTTTTTTTTTTGGGGGGGGAGGGGGCAAAAACAGCGATTGGAGGATAGGCATATATCTTAAGTCACTGTTTGATAGATATTTGTTTAGGGCAGTGTTTATACTATTTCTTAGAATGATTGTAGAGACAAACTGGATGAATTAAAAGGATTCTTAAATTTTGATTCAAAGAACATGAGAGGTTTCTAATTCAGCGTAATCCCTAGAGCACACCAGCTGATATCTGATCATATTAAACGAACTCCTTAAGGAGAAAAACACGATACAAACTCTGTAAAATGTTTACTTGTTTTAAAATACCTGACACACTGGCTGCCACGACGTAATATTTACTCGCTGAATTTGACACAGATATTTTCTATCAAAGTTTTTTCAAATACAAAAAAGCTGTTTTTTTTTTTTTTTTTTTTTTTTTTTTTTTTTTGTACAAAAAAAAAAAAGAAAGAAAGAAATATATATATTGGATGCGTGGAAATTTTTGAAATCTGGATTTTGACGAATTTACACGTTTTAGAGATTAGAGATTCCAAAAACATGGTTTTACAAAATGTCTGTCTGTGAGTTTTTGATTCTGTCTGTCTATGTATCTGATATAAATTTTTATGGGCACTCTACCTCAAAAAATAATACACGGAATTTAATAAGAATTTAAATTCAGGTAATTCTGATATAAATTGATGATGATTAGTTTTTGGTGTAAATCACTCAACAGTAATTTTGGTGTAAATCACTCCTGCTATGCTGCATTTTTTACGATTTCCGCATCAGCTCTAGCTCAAGAATTAATGCACGGATTTTCACCAAACTTCAGATACAGTTAATTCTTGATATGAAATGATTCTATTTACAATTCGGTGGCCAACATGTGGCATTGCTATGCTGAATTTTACACCATTCCCGCAATAGCTCAATCTCAAGAACTGATGCACAAATTTTCATCAAACTTCCGATTCAGGTATACCTTGATAAATATTATTGCTGATTAAAGTTTTGTATATATCGCGCAACAAGTGGCGCTTTTATGTTGCATTTTTCCCAATATCTGCAATAGTCCTATTTCAAGAACTAATGCATGGAATTTCCCACTTTTAGAATCCTCACGATGAGCATAGATTGTCATTTAATTTTGGCCCTGTGGCAGCAAATTTTAAATTATTAGCATGTATGAGACAGAAGAAAGTTTTGGGATTGCCACATCGGGCCAGCCATCTTTCCCCTTTAAAAATGAACGCATATGCATTCGAACGATCCCAGCGTTATATTAGCTAATACCTTTATATGTTTGTAACACCTTTTAAGAAATTATGTGTAATGCTTTAACAATTATACTGCATTTGAAATTCATTTCTATCTGTCTATCATTTGTTGTACTTTTTAATGAATATTAATGTTATGATGGCAAACTGCAATGCGGAAACCAAATTAAAAATCCCCAAAAAGCGTTTTTATTTATTTATTGATTTTTATTGATTTTTAAAAAATTGCATTTATTTAAGTACAAATCCAAAATAAACAATCTTTCTACCAATGAAAAGAGGAAGTTTCAAAGTTTTGTTTTAGGGTAATGTCACACGGACGATTTTGAAAAGCAGCCAAAAAGCCGGCCTCTATTGAGAGCATAATAAACTTATGTTGTTTCCACACGAGCGACGCGTTACGTTTGCGTCCAAACATGCGCAAAGCTCTCGTCGAAGCTTCGCGTTTCCCCCCAACACGCTGGGAGATACTAGCGTCCTGGCGGCTTCTGCTTATGAGAGTCTATTCAGACGAAAGGCGGTTTAAACGCTGATTTTTTTTTATTTTCTTTCAGAGATTCACGAGTTTTTGTTGTGATTGCGTAGTCAAGGATCGGTGCTGATTTTTGGGGGAGGGGAAGCATTTTGCGAAAAGTAAAATGTATTTTTCAGAAATCTGTTATATTATGGAGGAATTTATTTTATGTTCGTGAAAAGTAACGTTTTGTAACGATATGAAATTCAATTACATAAATTCGAAACAAGCATTTTTTTTAATAACATCTTTAAATTCTTCTTCAATTTTTTCCCTCTCAGGGGAAGTTTTTTGCTTTTCAAATTACAAAATTTTAAACTTAACAACATTAGAATAATTAATGATTTGTATTTTTTTATGGAACACACGTTCGTGAAAGGACCTATTTTACGTATTTTGAGAAGGGGTTTGTTTCATTAAGTGGATTTCTGTGTAAGAGCCCTATAAAGACTGCAAATTTTGCCTGGATTGACCTCTGAAAATAAAATTACTAAAAGTTAATCTGATTTTGAAAATCCGGTATGGTAAAGTGGACATATAAAACAGAACATCTGTGGCTCTATGTATTCATGAACGGTTTTAATTACAGCGAGCATGTATTTTGAATAATACTGTAATTTATTATTATTATTATTGCATAAGTTTGTGTACCATATCTGCAAATTTTACACCTTTTTTTTCTCTTCACTATTTTGTAAACATATAAATTTGTTTTATTTAATCATCAAAAATGCAAGATTAAAGAGGTCAAATTTTTCTGATTAAAAATAGTGGAAGGAGAAAAGCGTAAAAGTTAAAATCAGGTATATAATATTTTTTCAAAATGATTTTAATTGTAGGAAAATGATGGTTAAAAAATTGACCTTTTTGTAAAAATTGTGTCTTGCTATTTGCATAGGATTTATGCTTGAATCGGATCGTGAACTGCGTCAAAATAAATTTTCAGGGTTAGATTTTGGTCAAACTTTAAACATTTTTACACTTGAGCTGCAAATTGTGGTCCTTGTAAAATAAATCTTTATGTGTACTGTTTTACACCAAACGTACTGACACAATTTCTTAAAATAAATATTTTGTAAAGATAAGATTTATTGATACCTTATTAGAAGAAAAGCTAGATTCATTTACATTTTTGAAGCAAATACAATTTCTTTTGGTAAAAGTAGCTTTTTCCTTTCTTTTTTAGCTCACAGGCTATCAAAGCCTGACAGCCCGCCCGTTCTGTATGAATGTACGTACGTTCATACAGAACGATAACTTATGATAAAAATACCCGATCCACTTGAAATTTTGTGTATAGGTATATTCTGATAAGGCGCTTCCCTGATTAGTTTTTGGATTTCATTCGTTATGTATATAAGAGGGGGAAAGGCGACTCATGCCTCTGCCCATTAATTGATATAAATGGGTTTTTCATGCAGAACTATCAATTTTCGTTCAAAATTTAGATATAGGATCATTCTAGGTGTTCATTGGATAAGTATAAACAGGGGGAACGGGAGGCTAATGCCTCTCTCCTTAATTTATATAAATGGATTTTCCATGCAGAATTATCAGTTTTCGTTAAAAATCTAGATATAGGATCATTCTGATGAGGCGCCTCCATGGTTAGTATTAGGTGCTCATTGGATACATAAAAAGAGGGAGAACGGGGGCCTAATGCCCCTCCCCTTGATTTATATAAATGTGTTTTTTATGCAGAATTTATCAGATTTCATTCGAATTTTAGACGTAGGATCATTCTGATGACGGCACCGCCATAATTTATTTTGCGAATTCATTGGATAAGCCTAAGTGGGGGGGGGGGAGGGAAAGTAACCCCCTTTAAATAAGTTTAATAGGGTTTGCCTGCAGAATATAAATATTCTCTCAGGAACGAATTGCTTCAAATTTTGGGTATAGGTTCATTCTGATAAGGCGCTTCCCTGATTGTTTTTTGGAATTTATGGGTAAGTAAAAATGGGGAGATCGGTGGGATTGCTCTCTTAATTTATTTATTTTTTTATTTTTTATTTTTATTTTTTTATTTATTTATTTATTTTTATTTTTATTTTTATTTTTATTTTATTTTATTTTATTTTATTTATTTTTTTTTTTTTTCTTTTCAGAAATAACCGATTTGCTTCAATGTTTGGATACAAGTTCATAGTGATGATAAGATGCTTCCCAAATTAGCTGTGGAGTTCTTTTGTTAAATTCTTGTTTGAGGGGTACTTGCTATTACCTCCCCCCCTTAAATTTGATAAATGGGTTTTTATGCAGAATTGTCCAAATTGCTTTTAGTTTTGGATGTATGTTCTTTCTAAAATGGCAAATATATGAACACCTTTGGAAGTTTAATGGTTAAGTATGAAAGAGGGGAATAGCTCCTCTTAAATTATATAAATGGGTTTTTATTAAAATTTTTTAGATTTGCTCTGAATTTTTGATATAGATATTTTTCATATGATAAAGCATCTCTCTGATTAGTTAAGGGGGTTCAATTATCAAGTATAAAAAGGGGGAAATGTTACAACTCCTTAATTGTTTTTCGAACAGAACTAACCCTTGAAAATATAAGGCTGTATGTACAATTAGTATGCTTAGCCTGTGAGCTCAATGCCATCAATTTAACTGGGCAATATTCTTTATATTTATTTTTTTCCTTCCTTTCTTTTTTTTTTCCCTATACATTTTTTTTCTTTTTTTTTCATACTTTGTGTGACAACAAAATAAATATTCTCAAGTGAAACATTAAAAGGCTGTTTACATATGGTGACAAATTTGGAAATGTTTCATCTTTCAAAATTATCAATATATGATTTTGAACCTTTTTTTATTCGTAAATACCATAGAAAGAATTTTATTATTCAATTTAATTTTTAATATTGTATGTTTTATCAGCCTTGATAAAGTTTACACAATGTTAATCACAATTATATTTATTAAATGTTAAATACATTTTTAAAAAGATAAAATAATTGAAAATATGAAACATTCTTTGCTATATTAAAACGTGCTTTATAACTGAAAAAGCAGAAGCAGGTCTGATAAGCTAGAAAGGAATATGCCCATATAAAGTTATTATTTTACGGGGGTGTGGGCATCTGGCACATGATATTGATAGCTATGCCTAGGAGAATGGTGATTTGTATTTTGATTTCATTTTTGACCCAATAAAAAACCTTTTTATTTGTAACTTAATCTTTACATCAAAATAGTATCTTATTTTTTTAACTTTTGTCTATTTTTATGCATATGCAATGTCATTAAAATCATGAAATGATCATAAAATTATTTATTTCCAAAAGATGGAATACCCCAACGTTTAGCATTACTATTCTACTGACATACTTATATTTATGTATTGATTCGCGATTCGACAAACAATATGCGAAGTTTCGTCTTAAAATTATACTTGTGTTTATTAGTAAATAAAAGAAGAAAAATGTTTTGCCCGCCTGTTTTGTTGTGCTTGCTTTCGGAAGTTCTGCCTGCTTCGCCCCGTAAGAGAACAATTCTTAGAAGATATTATTACTGTTCAAGGTATTATGTGAAAAAAATTATTTTAAAATACTTTTAAATATTAATTATTACTTTTAACTGTTGTTCGATATAAAGTTAGTTCATACATAAAGTAATATTTTACTGGCTTCTCTTCATCTGAATCAATAAAGTATGCGAAAAATAAACGTAACCATATTTGTATACCGCTCCAATCAAAAGGAAAAAAAGTCCAAAAAAATCTAAATAATTTTCAGACATTAATAAATATAGTATTACGAAGGGAGAGATTGTTCGAGAAATGATAGCGTATGATATCGTAAGGGAGGAGGAGGTCTAAAATTACCAAAAAAATGATAACGCTATGTATGCATGTGAAACCACAAAAGAGGTAAAAATCTAGTTTTTGCTTATAAGGTGGTAGCACGTGCTTCATGACTAATGTAACGAAAATTTCCCAATTTGGAAATTTGTCGGTCCTATTTTTGATTTATACTAATTAAGTTTTTTTTTAAGGTGTACTTTAGCAACTTTTTTTAAAATTCAATTTAATTTTTATTTATTTATTTAATTAATTAATAATAATAATAAATATGATCTATTATCTAAATGAAAGTTGAATAACAATTATCATCAATTTAATAATACCTGCAGTCATGTATATCTGAAAATATGGTGGATTTTTCAGTTAACATCAGATGTATTAAAAAGTAATTCCTGCAATTTTGGATATTTTAAATAAAAATGCCTGGTAAATAATCTATCACTTATCATACGATAAATCCAGTACCCTCTTTGTATCTATAATTTTTTCTAATTTCTTGAATAATCAATACAAAATTACTGAATATTTTATTACCTTCCAAAAATCCATCTTATTTAAATTAAAAGCATCGAATTGAAAGCTTTCTAATACGTCTAGAAACAATATCGTCTGCAAATTTTGAAGTAAAGGCAACGTTCGTGTGAATGGACGCAGCGCAGATGTTTATTTTCTCTCGAAAACCAAAGCGTCGAAAAAATCGGTCGTATGACATTGGCCTTAATGTGCAACACTAGTCACAGAAAAAGATCAGGATGATAATGTAAAGTCTATGGGAGCGTTCTTATCAAATATCTCGCTGAAATTTTAAAATTTTTACATGATTTTTTTTGCATAGGATAACTGAGGACGATCTACAACCGATCTCTTTTTTATTTTTTCGATTTTGCTTATATATTTTTTGTACTATGATAGTTTCAATTTCAGAACCGGTTTTGAAATATAAAGTAATTTTTTAAAAAGAATCTGAAACCAAAATCGAAAAACTAAAAACTAGGCCGGTTGTGGATCGTCGTCAGGTATCCTATACAAAAAAAAAAAAAAAAAAAAAAAAATCCATGCAAAAAAAATTAAAGTTTGAGCGAGGTATTTGAAAAGAACGCTCCCATAGACTTTACATTATCATCCGGGTCTTCTTCTGTGACTAGTGTTGTGTCCCAAGACATTGTAAATGTTCAATGTGTCCATCATTTGCTGTATGGCAAACAACTACGCGATAACCAAACTCGTCCCGCAAACGAGAAAGCATATACCTGTGAAAAATCTGTGACTATGTGAAGTAAATCGAAATCACGGCCCATTGTCGCGTGACCTCTATCGGCCGCTTCTGGAACTATCTCAACTTTGAAAGTCGTGCACTCAATAACAGCAGATACACTATCTCGTGTGTGGAACGAATTTAGCTATCACGTAGATGTTTGCCATGCAGCAAACGGTGGACATATAGAGCATTTATGTCTTAAAATTCATTGGTATAAAGATTGTTCATTTTGGATTTGTATTTTAAGAAATACAATTTTTTGAAAATGGGCCCATAATTTAGAATAACCCTGTATATAGATTAATCGGGCAATTTAGAAATCCTTTTTAAGCTTATCCTGATTTCTAATCAGAAATTAATCGCAATTAATGTGTCGATTTAGCGAACGAGCTAAATACCACTTTTCCAATATTGTTCCAATTTTTGCTAATTCCTATGTTTGATATAGTTTGTTATTTAACGAGTTATTATATATTTTTATGTTGAATTGTAGTATTATCTAATGGTTCTATATATATATATATATATGTATGTATATATATATATATATATATATATATATATATATATATATATATATATATATATATATATACAGTAAAACCTCTAAATAACGGACACCTCGGGAACGCAGAAGTTGTCCGCTATTCGGAGGTGTCCGCTATTGAGAAAGCCTCTGAGATTCAAAAATCGCAAAGAAATGTTTAATGTTTTATTAATTGATTTTTATATGTCCTAAAACCTCTATTATCTAATTAATTAAGGGAGACCCGTAAGAAAAAACCCAAAATTTTTATTATTGATTTTAAAGTAATGAATTTTGGTGTACTATTTAAGAATCTTTTTGTAAGGAATAATTAGCAAAAAAATTCACTTTTTATTAAAAAGTATATTTTTTATAAGAATTTTTATGATTTTTTTTTTTGGGGGGGGGGGGTCGAAAGAAACATTTTTTAAAATTAATACTCCTCATTCAATTTTCAATATTTTGGTATTACTAAAATTTCTTAAATAGTGTTATAGTATATGGAAAAGATCTAGGGAGAGATATTTTTAATTTTCTACTTTAATCAGCTCAAAAAAAAAAAAAAGAAAAAAGAAAGAAAGAAAGAAGTTACGCATGGTAAATTTCCTTAAATTCGTTGTAGTTTTCATGTTTACCAATTTATGTAAAATTTTCAGAAATAGTTAAAAGAAATATCTCTCCTTACTTTTGTTGCAAATTTTTTGTAAGATTCTAAAAACATAAACACTTTGTTTCTATATCATTTTACCACTGAGCCTTAGTACTTTGAAATTAGGCAAAATATGAAAAAAGTCATTTTCAGGAAAACGCATTTTAAAATGGCCGCTAGTCCTTCAAACTCTAGTGACTACAATTAAAAAAGCTCATTTGCTGTCTGTTCCAAGTGTCCCTGAGTTCTGAAATTTTGCGTGGATATTCGCTAATATGTATTTTATCGTTTTCTGAGATAAATTTTTTTTTGAACTTTTGATGATTTTTGGCCGAAAATGGGGTTTGGGTCTCCCTTAAAAATTAAAATTATTTTTAATCAATAAAATTGAGTAAAATTGTGAACACTTTTATCCACTGTTTATTACATTCTTGTGAAAAAAAAATCTGTTACAAAAGTTTACTTTTGCTTGCGATTTCATGTAATATGTTTTTCTATGTGACGTTATGGACGAACTCTACATTATATGTAGAGTTCTGGGTGGGGAGGGAGGAATTGCACTTTTTGACCTTTAAAAACCTAAAATCTCGAAATATTCTAACGTGACATTTCAATGTTCTGGGAAATTCAATTCTTCCCGGATAACTCCTTGAATTTAGCACTGAACGTAGGGGGGGGGGGGGGGTCCCTAGCTCTTTATCAACATTTATCTGTAATCACAAAATTTGTGACACATTGTCCTCATAAATTCAGAGGTCTTTTTGCTTGTTTTTTCTTTTTTTTTTTTTTACTTAAAAAAATACCTTTTCATCCTTTATCGTCGAATAACGTGTCCGCTATTCGGAATGTCCGTTATTCAGAGGTTAAACATACAAAAATTTAGATTTTGGGAGTGGGGATAGGAAAACTGTCCGTTAAATAGATGTGTCCGCTATTCGGGAGTGTCCGTTATGGAGGTTTTACTGTATATATATATATATATATATATATATATATATATATGATTGCAATTATACAACAATCTGTCATTGAATATTTTAGCTGATTAAAAAAAATATAGAAAAGGATCGGCTTTCTAAATTTTCTTAGTTTTTCAACTTTTAATTTACTCATAACACAGACAAATAATTCATATTTTTGTGTTTGGTTATCGAAAATAAAATGAGCTTTTACCAAACATTTATCATTCACGAATAGATAAATTTTAGTTCTTGACGCTTCTGTTCAATTAATAAATCCAGTTTATGAAATTGATCTTAAGCTTCATGATTTTCACCATAAAACAGCTCGAATTTAATCGATACAAAACTCCATGGAGTTTTAATAACAAATCTTTTTTTCTTCATTTTAATAAGCGAAATTTAGTTCCTTGGGAAAATTATTTTTGTGATAAATTTAAATTTGTAACTATTACTTAAGTACTTAAGATTAATATACTAGAGTAAAACAGGAAATGAAATAAAATCAAGTGCTAAAGTTTATGTACATATTACATGCATCAATTCTAATGACCATAAATAGTGCTGCAAAGTAGAATTCGTACACAAGCCCCTAAATGGACAGCAAATGCTGAAAATAAATGTTTACTAATTTTGTTTTTAAATTGCTTTTTAGGGTTTCGTTCGAGGCTAACGAGAAAGACAGGCTACCGCGGTCTGTTCCACGTATCTTTTTTTGCAGACCGCTGGATTCACGTGATGCTCAAATACACCAATGCTGGTGCACGAATAGATCTCTACGTCATTCTAGCGGTCTGAAAAATAAATAAATAAATAAATAAAAATAAAAGATACTTCGATTGTATCAAGGTAGCCTGTCTTTTTTGTTAGCCTCTGTTTCGTTCATATGACTAAATCTTATTCGTCTCTGTCCTCTGTCTGTCCGTCTGTCACAGTGTCCGTACTCAAAAACTGTATAAGTGAGTGACTTCAAATTTTGTGTACTTACAGCTGAATACCTTGTGTCACACGACAGATCATAAAATTTTGAAAAAGCCTAATATTTTAATTAAATTAATTTTTTCAATGTCATCCGTTCATTTTTTCGATTTAAATTTTAAAAGCGAGCCTTAATTTCAATAATTTTCATGTGGACATCGTAGCTTGGAATTAAAGCATCTCGCTCTTTAATAGAATATTCGTGGTTCGAATCCCGAAGCTGAAATTAAAAATTTTCATATCAAGATGGATTTAATTACAAGGAATTTCGCCATTTTTCCCAATCTAAGGCTTTATATTAATAGGAGTTCGTTCATGGGACATTTATAATATTTTTTTTAATTCCGTTTTCTCCCTTTTTAAAAACTATTGAGATTTATTAACTATTAAGCATTTTAGATTTAATTTTAAACAATTTTTTTCGTTTTTATAAATTTAAAATTTTATTTATGTCTCTGCTAATTTTTTTTTAAATTTCGGATTTCAGAAAATTTAGAATTTTGGATTATATCTAAATAATTTAATTTGAACATTTTAAAGTTGATTAAAGTCAAAAACTTCCTATTATAATTATTTTAATATTAAATTTTGATGCTACCATCTATGTAAGCATTTAATAATTATAAATTAATAATTTGGATGTATTAATTGAAGGATAAGTTGTTTTGAAAGAAATATTAAACCAAACAAATTTCTTAATAATATCTAGTTATTGTAGGAATGTGGTTCATAATCTTTTTCTACTTTTGATGCATGATTTTCCGTTCCTGCTTGCATATTATATCCCCCTTTTTTTAATAAACTTCACCTTTTATTGAAAAATGTCATCTTAAGTCCAGCCTCGGCTCGTCGTCTCCAAGTTTCTTGAATATTTGACAGGTAGTTGATTTTCATGAAATTTTATGAGGATCTTGATCCTTCCTCCTTCCCCTTTATATCACCAGAGGAAGAGTTTTTGCAGGATAAAATAGGCACTCAAATGCCATGAATGATT